>OY253669.1:903027-1018331 GCA_958009085.1 Protoeuglena noctilucae | reverse complement strand
GCTCTCCCGCGTCACTAGCGCCTTCGTGGCCTTGTCCACCCTGCGTGGCAAAAGCGAGTCTCATGGACCGTGAGGGACCAGAATAGCTGGTCAGGGACGCAGCATGACTACCAGGGACTTGCGAGCACCCCGGGCGCCCACTTGTGCGCGTCTGCCCAAACGACCCCAATGGGGCGGTCCGCAACCACACCTGGCCTTGATCTCGGCCATCTCCGCGTCCTCGCGGCGCTCCTTCTCGGCCGCGACGCGCTCCATGTCCGCCTCCGCGTCGCGGATGTCGGCGCGCGCCTCCGCGGCCGCCGCCTGGGCCTGCTCCAGCAGCGTGCGCATGGCCCCGGCCTCGCCCCCGGACTGGACCAACTCCCGCTGCCGGGTCCACTGCCACGCGACCAGGAACCGCTTCATCTCGTCGGCGCGGGAGCGCAGCGTGGAGAACTCGAGGAACGCCGCCCGCTCGCTCTTCAGCTGGTCCATGGCCCCGAGGATCTCCGCCAGCACCGTGTCGATCTCGTTCACCTTGCTCTGCTTCTTCTCAAGCGTCTGCGGGGGCAGAGGGGCGCAGAGCTCGCCGCGGATCGCCGAGGGCGCGACCGTGGCGGGGCCGCCCGGGCGAGGCAGGGCTGGGTGCAGGAGTGGCCGCCTTGCCTTGAGGGCCGCCTCCTTCTTGGTCTCGTACATGCGCGTGCCGGCGGCCTCCTCGAGCATCGAGAGGATCTCCGGAGGCTTCATGTTGAGGACCTTGGTGATGCGGCCTTGCATGATGAGGAAGTGCGGGTTGTTGACGTTGAGCTGAACGGAGTGGAACAGGTTCTGGACGCGCGACGGGTTGGCCGTCTGGCCGTTGATCTGGTACTTGTTCCGGCCGCCGATGACGATCTGCCGCGTCACGACGATGCGGTCGTGCTCCTCGTAGCCGACCGGCGAGTTGTCCTTGTCCTCATTGTTGAAGACGATGGACACGGACGCCTTGGTCACGCCAGCCTGGCCGCTCTTGTAGACCAGGTCCTGGAGGGAGTTCGCGCGAACCTGCGCGGAAGAGGAGATGCCGAAACGTGCGGAGCCGGGCGGCCGCACGCGGCCTCCGCGCCGGCCCGGCCCAGCGCTGACAACGGCGCAGCGTCTGCTCGCGAGGCCCTCGCGGCCGTGGCGCGGGGAGCCACCGCCGCCCGCGCGTGGCTCTTGCTCTCTGTCGCAAGCAAGCGCCGTCCCCGGCCGTCACCTGGCTCAGGTTGTTGATCCCAAGCACGAAGCAGATGGAGTCCAGGATGTTGGACTTGCCCGACCCGTTCAGGCCCGTGATGGCATTGAAGTGGGGGTCGAACTTCCCAACAACAACCCGCTGGGCGTAGGATTTGAATCCGTCGATCGTTATCTCCTCAATGTGCATTTCCCCCCTCCCTGTCTACACCGTCGCCGGAGGCGGTCGAGCGCCCGCGCGTCCGAGACGCGGGTCGGATATCTAAAAGAAGGGGATGTCAGCGACTCAAGCGGGCACCATCGGCCCACGAGAGACCGGCGCGGGACACGAGGCGACTGACACGCAAAGAGCCAGCCGCGCCTGGTGACATACGACCACAGGTTGAACGAGTGGACTGCGGCGCGACGAGCGACATGCGCCAAAAGGCTCTGGCGAGTCCGCACGCCGCGCGCCAGTGGTTCCGTGTCACCGCCCGTGCCCCGGGCGCGCTTTCTGGACTCCCAGTCCCTCAGGTGTGAAAAAGAAGCGATGACAGAAGCCGATGCGCGTGGGATGGCCCGAGATAACCAGCGAATTTCATGCCCCGCCTGCTTGCATGAGCAGCGCATCTAATTCCCACTCTGTCGGGAGGAAGTAGAGACGCTCTGGGTGCTGGACGTATCGGGGCGTAAACGTTGGATCACCCGGTCAGCATCCGGGCGGTTTGGGGGGCCCTTGGGGAGGCAGGGAGGCAGTTAGGGGCGACAAGATGCACCGCGCATGACGCCCCCCGGGAAGCCGTCTGCTTCTGACGGCGGTGCCTTCGTGGCACTGGCATCCGATGCAGCCCGCAAGATGAAGCACATTTGGGCGGCACTGCGTCAGGGGCCCATGATCGCGGGCCTGACCGCCTTCTGCGTGACCTTCCTCCTCCTGAACATGAGGTGCGCATGCCTGCAGCCGCGCACTTGATACATCTCGTCGAAACACATCGCTGGCGTTCCCGACGTCCCTGGCCCGCGCGCACGCAGGCAGCTGGCAGGTGTGCTGGCCCACCACCATTCGCGAGCCATCCAGCAGGGCCGGTCGCTGACGCTTGGAACCTCCGACGACCTGCGCAGCACCTTTGAGAGGTCAGCGCGCAGCCGTGCACAGTTGCAACGCGCGCCGCCCCTCCTGCCCTGCATGCCGCGCCTCGCCATTGCCCGCAGGAGCCGCGGGGCCGACGCCAGGGCTGGTTCCGGGAGGGCAGCCACCCCAACGGCCGAGGCTCAGAAGAGGGCACCTGCTGTTGGGGCACTTCCGCCGTCCTTGGACATTGCCACCCGCCCCGCCTCGCCAGCGGAGCAGGGCGGGCCGTGCGGCGTGCGCTTCCATTCCGAGTTCTGGGGCGACGTGGTGCGGTGGGGCGCGGACCACAAGGTGTCGACGTGGCAGGAGTGCTGCGCGGCGTGCCAGGAGTTTGTCCCGGGTGGGCCGGACGCGCCCCTCTGCAACGTGTGGGTGTGGTGCGGGGACGAGCGCCTGTGCGGCCCTCAGTTCCACGAGTGCTGGCTCAAGCACCTCGCGCACCCGACGGCCTCGCGCCCGCGGGCCGAGGGCGACGGCGTTGGGTGGACGTCGGGCCTCCTGCCGGTTGCGAACGACCCATTCGACCCCGGCTTCTACGACAGCATCGGCGCCCTGGACGAGACGGACGCGGAGCGCAAGTATCACTACGTGATCACGGCGCAGGGCCAGGCGACGCACTGGCAGGCGCGGATCAACTACTTCTGGTGGCGCGTGATGAAGGCCAAGTGCCTGGAGGAGCAGGGCGACGCCTGCCAGATGGGCACCTACACGCGCCTCCTGCACTCGGGGCAGCCGGACGACCTAGGTGCGGTGCGCCAGAGCACGCATGTTGTGTCTGCATTTGCAATTGTCTCACATCCATCGCCCATCGATGATGCCCCGCAGTGGACGAGATCCCCACTTTCGTGGTGGACCCCATCCCTCCAGACGTGGAGAACACCTCGTATGTGGTGCTGAACCGTCCGTTCGCGATCAAGCAGTGGACAGGTGTGGTAACGCGGACATGATGCGGCCGCGCCCTGGCACACGCGGCTGTGGCCCACGCGCTCGTGCGTGCACCGCAGAGAAAGCACGCATCACGGAGCGGTACGTCCTGATGGCTGAGCCGGACCACATCCTTTTACGGCCACTCCCCAACCGCATGCGAGGCCAGCGCCCCTTCGCGTTCCCGTTCTTCTACATCGCCCCCAACGATCCCAAGTACCAGGCCATCGCTCGGCGCTTCGTGGGCGACGTCTCGCTGAAGGAGGTGTGCCGCTGCGAGCCTCGCAACCTCTAGCTCACCCTCATGAGCGCACCGTGTGCCCATCCGTGCTCGTCCCACCTCCCAGACCCGACGCTGCATTGGGACCCAAGGTCGACTCACGTGATGACCTGACTGAACGGAGACAGAATCCGCCTTGCTGTCTGCAGTTGGAGAAGATCGCACCGGTGGGCAATGCCCCGACGTTTTTGTCTCGTGAGGACTTGCAGAAGGTGGCACCCGCCTGGTACGACATGGCGCTCGACGTGTACAGGTGACGACAGGGCTGCGGCTGCTCTCGAGACGAGAGGCAGCCTCGCTCTCGTAGGGAGCGCCCACTGATGTCACGTCGCGCTCGTCCCCGTCGCAGGGACAAGGAGGCGAACAAGGAGTGGGGGTGGGTGCAGGAGATGTACGCCTTCGCCATGACGTGCTACGAGCAGGGGCTGGGCGAGTTCGACCTGGACGTAGACTTCATGGCCCAGCCGCCCTTTGACGAGAAGCTCGCGCCGTTTGACATCCTCCACTACACGTTCGGGCAGGACTTCGACGAGGCCGGGCGCTTCGTCCCCGGCAAGGTCGGTTTCTGGCACTGGGACAAGCGGGACTGGTCGGCCAGACCCCCGCCCGTCTTCTCCCAGCCACCCCCGGCGGGGTGCCAGAACGAGCTCACGGTGCGGCTCGTCGAGATGATCAATAGGGCCACCGGGGACATCGAATGTTGGGACGAGTACCACAAGTCCGGGGCTGTCCACTACAAGGTGCGGCACAGGCCGCTGATTCGACATGCGCAGCATATGCGGTGGGCGCTGCAAGTGTGGCTGCCTCGACTGACCGTGTCGTGGCCCCTCGTTGCAGGACGCGCACGGCGTGTGCATGCCCCACCGCGGGTCGGGGTCCAGGGACACGGTGGGGAAGGAGATGGTCGACCCGACGCGGGGGGCAATCCCCGTCATGCCGCAGGGGTAAAGGGCAGGAGACTGGGGTGACTGTGGACAGTAATAGCAAACTAGCATCTTCTGATAGGCTCGTGTGTGTGCGAAGGTTGAAAGTTCGCGTCTTGGCTGGTCTGTGGGTCGGCATCCACTTAATTTGCGCGCGATCCGCGCTGCGGCGTCCAGGAAGTCATGGATCATGGTCTGTCGGAGAGGTGGGAGCCGCGGGGAGCCATGGGGGTGCGGAGGCCACTGTGGATGTTCATAAATCCGTGACGTCTATGTCGTCCTCTTTGTGCAGGTCCTCGCGCGCGACGCAGCCGTCGCTGCCGTACATGAGCATCCACATCGAGTCTCTCAGTGATCAATATGATCCTATCAGCAACCCTGAGGCGAGAGCGGCCCAGGAAGCGGCTGCTGTGCACACGCAGGTGTTGCGGAGCGCGTGCGGCAGCGTCCTTCCCACTGCGGCGTCGCAACGCACTGCGTACCCTCTCCTCAGGGCTACATATCGCTAACGATAGCGGAGAATCGCCAATGCCGCGGCCCCTTGGCAGAGCGCCTGGCAAGGGCAGCCACCGAGTCACCGATGCCCGTCGAGTTATTGGGATATAACAACATGAAGGGCATCGTCGAGATGCGGTCGGCCGTGGCTTGGCTGATGGAGAAGACCTTTGTCCGTGGGGAGGTCCCTGTGCTGCCGGAGCACCTGCACGTGGCCTCCGGCTGCGGGGCTGTGATCGACCAGCTCATCCATCTGGTGTGTGATGCGGGCGACGTGATCCTGGTCCCTGCTCCTTTCTACCCCGGTGAGATTGGGCGGGTGCCTGTCTCTGCCCCTAGCGTGACGTGAGACGGAGGGTGCGGGTGAGGCTGACCCCATGGGCCAACAGTCGATTGGCAAACGCCGTCACTTCGCGCAGCGTTCGAGAACGACCTGGCCATCCGCTGCGGGGTGCGGGCCGAGCCCGTCTTCTTGTCCAGCGACATTGACCGCAACCATGCCGCGGCCTTCTCGCCTGAAGAGGCGGTGCGGCAGCTGGAGGACCGGGCGGCTGAGGTGGAGCGCAAAGAGGGGCGCAGGGTCAGGGGCCTGCTGGTCGCCAACCCAGGCAACCCCATCGGCCGCGTGTACTCGGTGGCCGTCGTCGAGGCCTTGCTGCGGTGGTGCGTCGGCCGCTCGTGCCACTTCATATCCGACGAAATCTACGCCAACTCGGTGTTCAACACGGACGAGGGAGCGGGGCCCGCGTTCGTGAGCGCCCTGGCGGTGGCCCAGCAGTGCAAGCAGGTGCAGTGGTGTGCTTGGCTTCTGCCAGGCAATGGAGACCTGTTACTGGACCACACTCGGTGTGCCCTTGATGGAACCGACTGCCACGGCTCTCTCCTCAAGTCCTGCTTTCCCGCCCAACCCAGGCGTCTCCCAGCGATGCCCGCGCCGTCGACGACCTCGTGCACGTCATCTACGGCCTCTCCAAGGACTTCTGTGCCTCCGGCCTCCGCGTCGGGGTGCTCCACACCCGCAACGAGGGCATCCACAACGCACTCAACAACCTCAGCTACTTCGGGGCAGTCAGCAACCTCGCGCAGTGGACCATCGCCACGGTACTTGCCGACCTGCCCTGGGTCCAATCGTTCCTTGGTGAGGGTGACGGGCCTGAGTCGCTTCGGAGAGATGACGGGTGCGATGTCGCCGGCGATGCGATTGATGTCGCCCGCGTGCTACGGGCGCAGAGGGTACGCGTAAGCACGTCAGGGGAGCGTGGGACCTGCTGACCGAGGCGCTGCGGCGAGAAGGCATCCGGTACGTGCCGGCTCAAGGGTCCATGTTCTGCTGGATCGACCTCAGGCAAGTCGGCGTTCCTTGCGAGCGCGGGAGTGACAACTGTGCAATGGCGCAGCGAAGAATGACGCCTGACTTGGTGCACGCAGGACGGTGCTTAAGGAGCCCACGTGGGAGGAGGAGCATGCGCTGTGGGCGGTGATGGCGAGGAAGTACCGCCTCATCATCACCCCCGGACGTGCGACGCAAGCCGAGGCTCCTGGGTTCTTCCGCGTCTGCTTTTTGTGGGTGGCCCGTGCCGAGGGGCTGGCGGTTGCGGTGCAGAGAATGAGGCGCGCGATTGACGACTACAAGGCGTCCTGATGGGGAGCTAGAGCTAGGAAGAGGTGGCTATAGGGAAAGGGGCTACCAGCTAGCGGCTAGCAGGGCGGCTAGCAGGGTAAGGGCGCGTGTCGACATCCATCAACACGGCCTGGCGTCCGTTCTAGAGTTGTATCTCACTGGCAGGTTGCCGTCTGGGACTCGCAAAAAACTCTCATCTGGGGGTGTGTGAACAGGAATAGTCACACCGTGCTGACATCCTCGAGGACCTCGGGCATGACGATGCTCCGGGCGCTGTCCCCCGCGCAGTCGAGGCTGCGCGAGCTCCCCCCGTCCACAGAGATGGTGCGGGCGCTGCTGGCATCGATCTTCTTGGCGCCCATGCCCAGTCGCGACGGGGTCCGAGAGATCTGCAGAGGAAAGAGCCGTGATGCGAGGTTCGCGCTTGGAAAGCCAATCGAAGCATTGGGATGCGCATGATTTACTGCGGCACATTGCGCATGGCTCACCTTCCGTTGGGAGGACCGCAAGGCAGTAGATCCGCACTTGAAGAGGCCGTCATCCTCCGGGTAAACACGAAGGCTGCGGGGGACGCGAATGTGGGCCGTGAAACGCTGTCGGCTCGCCGCGCCACACGGCAGCGTGCCGTGGAGTCGACAATGTTCGTCCAGCGCCGCGCGGCCCCGGCAGCAACCCACCTGCGCGAGCTCACGGAGCATGGAACAGGACGCGCGTCTTGAAGGTCCTCCTTAAATCGCGAGTACGGATTTTGGATCCTACGCAATGCGCACCCCGTCAGCGCGGCCACCGCTCGCTCCCAGCGCAGGATTTCGCTCGGCGACTCGAGAGCCTGCATAGAATTTGAAGTATGAACTCGTTAACGACGGATAACAGGGATCCTATGGCGAGGGGCGACGAGGCAGAGAATTATTTCTCTCAGCGCACCTCGTCGACCATGCTCAGGGTGTCTGCGCAGGACATGTCTAAAGACGTGCTGAGTTCCATTGCCGCCGCGACGCGTCCAGACGCGCAGGGCTCCCCCACGCGATCCGCCAAACTGCCAAGAGTGCTTTGCCGCTGCATTGCTGAAAGCATTTGTTCATCACGTCCCTGTGCTGTCTATGGAAGTGAGAACGCCCAGCATGAAGCAGGCAAGTTTGGAGACGCGGCCCGCGTCCCGAATCTGACGCGGAGTTCGACAGAAGACCGCCAGCTGGCGCGCCGTCCTGCGTGCGAGTTGCGCCCTGCCGGCATGGCCACACGAATTCAAACCTTCCTTAGACCGCGTGGGACTCGGACCTGCGCAGCGGCAAGCGCCACGCTCGCGGGCTGCCCTGCTTGACCTAACGAGGGCTCCCCCAGCAATATCAGAGCAGTTCGGCGTCCGAGAAGGTCCTGCGCGTCGACGTGTCGACGTCCCACACCGAAATACCCGCCTCGCATGCGAGCGCGAGCCTCGTCCCGTCCGGCGCAAAGTGCATTCCTGCCACCATGTTCTCCCGCGTGCTCGCCCCACTCGCTGGCAGCTTGAGCACCTGCGAGCACACGTCCAGATGCATCGTCTCGACTTGCATCGACTCCCAGCATCCCATGCGCGCGTGCCCATCGCCGACTCGCCTGCTTCTTGTCGAGCATGCGCGTGTCGACCAGGTGGGCCCGCCCCTCCTGCTCCGCGAAAGCCAGCAGGTCCATCGGGCTGCTGCTGAACTTGACCGACCGCACCGCGTTCTGCACCGTGTACCTGGCGACGAGCCGACGGTCGCGGGCGTCCCACACCATGCACCTCCCGTCCTGGGCGCCGGCGGCAAAGATCTTGCCCTGGGGGCTCCAATCGCACATCATGCCCGCGTCGGCGAACTCTTTCAACGACCTGCAGGGGTGGTGACGGACGCTGACCGACCCATGCCCGCACACGGCAGGCAGCCAGGCGACGCTCCGGATGCCCGTGACTCACCGCGTAATCTCCCACTCGCCGCTCTCCCGCCGGTCTGCCAGGAATGTCACGCGGTTGTCCCCCACGCAGCACATGCTCCGCCCGTCGGGCGACACGGCGGCGTAGTTGATGGGCGTCTCAAACTGCGTCGCTTGCGCCTGCGGGCTGGCCGGGCAAGAGACTCGCGATGCCCTCTTCGCCAACATTCGGCACCGTGTCGGGTCGGCGCCCCCGCGGACGGCGCCTACTCTCCCCAGCGCACCACTCACCAGGCGGACGCGCCGCTCTGCACCCCACGTGTCCTGGCTCTCGCTGACTTGGAAGGTCCGCACCACACAGTCGTTGCTGCACACGTGCAGCTCCAGCGCGTCGGGCGTCCGGGAGAAGTGCATCGCGTTGTTGACACTGCGATGCGCCAGGAGTCGAAGCCTGTCAGTCCCAGCAGCACGGGGCTTCAGGTACACCTTGCCAGCAGCCCCCTTGCAACGGCCCACCTGCCCGAGTTGATGCGCTCCTCGTATATGACCTTGCCTTCCATGGTGGACCATATCTTCACGTCCGAGGCCTGGTTCCCCGCCGCAACGTAGCCGTATCTGCGACACAGTGCGGCAGCGGCGTTCACGCCGACTGGGCCAGGACCCAACCAGGCCAGCTAGGGGCCAGGCAGAGGGAACAGCGAAGCGCCTACCAAAGTGCCGTCCTCGTAGCGACCTCACCGAACTGCCATGCTCGTCGCGACCCATCCGAGAACCATCGTCGGCGTCGTCCGCTTGTTCTTAAAACTGTATCGCTGCACTTCGCGCGAATGGCACACGTAGACGGCGTCCCCCGTGTCTGCGGGGAGGACAGACGCCATACACAACTGCCGATGCACCTTGAGCGCCAGGCGGCGGGCCGAGCGCCGGGGAAACTCACCGTCGAAGTGCATGAGGTCGCGCAGCTGCCAGTGGCCGATCGAGCACGGCTTGTCGTACCGCTCAGGTACCTCCGACGTCGTGAAGACGGCATCCGTCGGCCGCGAGATGGGCGCCCGCTCGTCGCGGGTCATTGCTTAGAGCGCTGCACAGCGAGGGCTCGCGGGGACCGCCCCCAGCGCGACTAGCGCGCCCGCTCTCCCAGCGTTCTTCTCAAAGAAGCGTGGACCCGCAGGTGGTGGAGAAAGCGGCACAGTCGCAGCGGATGCCCTGCCACAGCACTTATGATGACGCTGTCCAGCTCAGGAGAGCAAGGTTGGCAACTACGCGCGTGGTCCTTTGTGGCTTCCTCGCAGACGACAGCAGCGGCGCGCATTTCAGCTCATTCCAGCGGCTGTGGAGTCTGTTTCAAGTGCCGCCGGCGTCAGTTGCGCATCGCCGCAAGTCACTTGCGCATCGCCCCGACTGCCTTCTTCGCCGCGTCGTCCAGGTCGTCCGCCGTCGTGATGTTCAGGCCCGACTCCTTGAGAATCTTCTTCCCGGCGGCCACGTTGGTGCCCTCAAGGCGCACGACCAGGGGCACAGGGACGCCGACCTGCTTGGCGGCGTTGACGATGCCCGAGGCGATGACGTCGCACTTCATGATGCCCCCGAAGATGTTGACAAGGATGGCCTTGACGCGCGGGTCGGACGTGAGGATCTTGAAAGCCTCCACCACCTGCCCCTCAGAGGCAGACCCACCGACGTCGAGGAAGTTGGCGGGGGTGCCCCCGTGCAGCTTGATGATGTCCATCGTGGCCATGGCCAGCCCGGCGCCGTTCACTGCAGGCGGAAGCGCAGAGCTGCTGCGCTCGGCCGCCGCGCAGGCTCACGCAGGGCCCGCGCAGATCCCGCGCCCCGTGCGCTCACCCATGCACCCAATGCTGCCGTCCAGTCCGATGTAGTTGAGATCGTGCTTGCTCGCCGCCACCTCGCGGGGATCCTCCTGCGACTCGTCCCTCATCTCGAAAAGGTCCTTCTGGCGGAACGCCGCGTTGTCGTCGAAGCCCAGCTTGGCGTCGGCGGCCACCAGCTTGCCGTCCCGGGTCTCGGCGAGCGGGTTGATCTCAACCAGCGTGCAGTCCTTCTCCGTGAACAGGCGGTACAGGTTGGACACCATCTTGATGGCCTCGTCCCGGTTGCCCCGGACCTTGAGCCCGTCCACCACCGCCGCCGCCTGCGCGTGCGTGATGCCCTCCGTGATGTTGACGGGAACACGCACAATCTTTTCCGGGTGCTTCTCCGCCAGCTCCTCGATGGACATGCCGCCCTCAGGCGAGGCGATGATGACGGGGCCACCCGCCTTGCGGTCCAGCAGGATGGCGAAGTACTGCGGGCGACAAGGGACTTCCCTGACTCGGGCACCTACCCGCGAACGAGCAAGCACTCGTCAAGGAGAACAGCGTGGCCGGTGGTTGGCAACGTGCACGCCGGCGTGGGCAAGGCACGCAAACAGGCACGGGCGTTCCCTGCCGCCCACCCAGTGGTCTCACCATCTCCCGCGCGAAAGTCATCTTCTTGACCAGGAAGAGCGTGTTGACGGGCTTCCCCGCCGGCCCCGTCTGCTTGGTCACCAACACTTGCCCCAGCATGCGCTTGGCGAGCGCCACGGCCTCCGAGGGCTTGGTGATGTGTACGCCGCCCTGCAGGCCGTTCTTGAAGGTCCCCATACCCCTGCCCCCGGCAAGGATCTGCGACTTGACCACCACGGACTCCTCGCCGCTGTCCTCAAAGTGCTGCAAGGGAGTGCGGGTCCAGGGGTCAAAGGTCCGGGCTGGGTTCGCCGCAAGGGATCCCTGGCTGGCACGTACGGGGTCGTGTGCGCCGCACCTTGACTGCGTTTTTGACGTCATCGATCGTCTGGCAAGGTGTCCCCGGCGGCACCGAGATGCCCATCTCGCTCATCAACTTGGCGCCCTGCAGCGCCAGGGGGGAAGCTGGGACGAGTGCGGCAGCGCGAGAAGATACTAGTACATATGTTGTACGAGTCGTGGCACAGGCATCGCGGGCGGGGCTCCAGAGCGACAGCGGGAGGCCACGACGAGGTCCCGCGGTGTCGAGACCCACGCCGGCGCAAGCGAGGCCCGGGAGCGCACGGCACGTCTCTCCCCAAGAGCCAAGGGACCAAAGCGCGCGGAGATTACGTCGCGGGGGTGCAGGGAGGGGAGCCTGGCGCGCTCGGAACGGCCTTCCGTGCATTGACCGTTACGACCCGCGCCGAGGCGCGCGCGGCCGCATCCGCGGCATGCGATGGAGTCTACGAAGATGAGAGATGCACGTCACCTGGTATTCGTGGATGTTGAGGAACCGGGCCTGCGCCAGCCCCGCCGGGAGTCCGAGGAGGGACCTCCCCGCATGCAGCGCGTGGCGCGACGCGCGCGACAACATCCCGCTCTCGAGCGACGATCCCGGCCAACTGGCCCTCACTTGGCTCCGCTGCAGGCAACCCTCTCCGCCGCGATGCTCGCCGCTTTTCCAATCGCAGTCCAACTGGCTATCACGCAGGATGTCAGGAGACTGGCGCCGCGCTTGGCCGGTGGGTGCAGGCTGTGCTCGCCCGGGTCTGGCACAACGCACCGGCACTGACGGGTGGGGGCCCCGAGTAAGAAGGGCTGTCGACCGTGGCGAGGAGCGACGGATTGCTTGACTTGTCCGTGACTCGGGATCAGCGGTGGCGCGCCACGAGGCGCCCGAGGTGCGAAGGGCGCCGGCTGTGCATTCAAAAGCATAGCCACATCTGTCTCGGGCGCTTTCGTCGCACAAAGGGCCGCCGTCTCCTTGGACATAGCAAGACCGCTCCTTTTCAGCGCGTGTACATGTCCACCTCCCCTGCCGGCGTATAGTGCCATACGCGAGGAGCGGCGGGCTTGCAACGTTTGACGCGCGATGTTGCGTTACCCGCCCGCCCCGTTCGAGAGGTCCGACAGGGACAACTTCCCCGCGTGGGAAACGGTCTTCGCAAAAGCGGTGAGCCGGTAACGCCGAGACTGGCCACCCATCCGCGCTCCTGCGCCACACACAGAGCCACCACTGCCCGTGCGCCTTGCCCGCAGCGCTCGGCGCCTGGTCCGCCCCAGCAGACGCCGCCGCCCACTGCAGATGACATCAAGATCACGTGAGGCGCATGTCCATGCCGCGACGTGCCACGAGCATGGCGCCGTAGGCAGGCGCCGTGTTGACACATCGCATCCCTGCTCCTTTGCAGAGGCGCTGTGCCCTCGGCATCGCCGACAGATGAGGCAGAGGCTTCCAGGACCGGCAACGTCGCCAAGGCAAGCCGAGCAGTGGCCATGATGCATGTGCGCAGTGCGCCTTTCCGTGAACCATGAAGGTGCCCCTGATGGCTCGCTCGCAGGAGGAAGTGGACCAGAAGGCCCAAGCAATCTGCGATGACTTCTTCGACAGGTGCGTCAGGCCGGGCTGATGCTGAGCCCCACCATTTAATGACGCAATGCCGCCCACACTGGCAGCGCCACCAGCCTCAGTCGCGCTCACCATACAACCCCCTCGCTCACCTGCCCACAGCGGGGCCGCAGAGGCCGTCCTGCGCACCCCGCCGCGTCCCGCGGCCCCTTACTCGGGCATGGCCAGGAAAGTGCGCGAGCTGCTCCTGGCCTCGTTGATCGACGCGTCCCTGTCTGCCCTTGAGCCAGACGCGTCAGGGCCCGACCTGGAAGCGGAGCTGAGCGCGCCGTCCTTGGCCGAGGAGGGGCAGCACGCGGATCGCGGACGCCCGCAGCGCAGGGGCTCGGGTGGCCCAGGCAAGCACATGCACTGCTTCACAGTGATCAACTGATCTGCCTCATGCGGCGCGACATGGAGCCTCAAGCGTGCAGTCCCGGCCGCCTTCGCAGGGAGCATGTTCCTTGCGGACTGGGTGTCGGTCGCCCACAGCGCCCTGTCGCCCCATCGCAGCGCCGCCGACCTGCCGGGCATGGCAGACGCCTCGCCACTGTCCCCGGCGTCGGTGCGGTCCGGGACGGCGCCCGGGGTGGCGGTGCGCGCCGTCGACGAGGACACGGATCATGAGAGCGAGGGCTCCCTCAGGGGCGACCCCAGCGGGGTGGAGGCAGACGCTGACATGGACGGTGCTGGGCCCGCCATGTGGGACGTTTACCGCTACTTCCACCTCGGACAGGCGCTGGACATGATGCCGGTGCGCCTCTCTCGCGCTACGGGGCCTGGGGATGTCCGTCTGACCTCATGCCTGCCAGCCGGGCGAGCTCAGCCACCCCGACGCATCCGCAGGAGGTTGCGAGGCCTGCATCTCGTGGATCGCTCGGCAGGGGCCCGGAGAGTCCCGGGGGCCCGTCGTCTCCGCCGCGGCCGTCTCGCTTCCGGCCACCGCCGAGGCGCCAGGGCCGCGCTTCCCCGAGGGAGCTCTCGCCCGAAGGGAGGGGCAGGGCGGGCACGCCGGACATCTCCGGGCTGCTGGAAGGCGTCGACCTGGACCGGCCCTCCGAGAACGACGTGTCTGGTGTTCGCACGGGATCCGGCGGGAAAACGTCGGGCGCGGCAGGAAGGGAGGACAATGGCGCTGGGCGGGCGGGGCCCTCCCGGTCCGGGAGTCCCCTGCGTGCCGATGCAGGCGGCGTGGACAGCCGCCCGACTCCGTACCTGGCGCCCGCACCCACGCTCAGCGGCTGGGGCGGCCACGTCGCCGCCGTCAGCCCGGACCGGCACCCCCCGCTGCCTGCAAACGTCGCTGGCAGCCGTGTCGGGTCGCCACCGGGCCCCAACAACCTCGAAGGGCCTCTCAATGCGCAGTCCGTCCTGCAGCCTCTCTCGCGTGTGGAGGCGCCCCCTCTCCTCGCCGACCCCGTCGTTGGGCCTTCGGCTGCCCCGCCCAGCACAACGCGGCGCCCTCGGTCCCCGGGGTCCCCGACGTGGTCCACAGAGTCGGAGGATGACATGCCGCGAGAGATCCTCGACGGGGATCTGGCATGGACGGGGCACGGGGCGGGAGGGACGCTGGGCAGGGATCGCCCCGCAAGCGCAGCGGGCGGCTGGGGCGCCCGGCAGGACTGGAGCCGAGGGCCTGGAGGTGGCGGCGGCGCCGGGGAGGGGCACGCGCACGGGTCCGCCCAGAAGCGCCACTGGCGGGACGGCAACGTGGACGGCGCCCCTGCCCAAGGCGAGGCTTTCCACGGCACGCCGGCCAAGCGCTTCCGGGGTGGCGCGGACAGCGCCTCGCGCACGCCCCCGACCTCGCCGCAGCGGGCGCCGCTGGGCCCCGCGTGTACCACGCCCTGCACCCCGCCCGGCACGTCCCCGTGGGGCTCCGTCGGGGCACCACTGAGCCCCGACAGGGGCCCAGGCGGCCGGGCTGCAGCCGACCTGGACCTCAGCCCGGGCCTCTCGCCCATCGTGTGGGCGATCGACGAGAGGATCCACAGCGCCGCCAGCGCCCGAGTCAGCTCCACGCGGCCCCTCGCACGCACCCACCGCGGCAGCCCCGCAGCGCCGAGGGCCGCCTCTGTTGCGGGGGCCGCCGGGGTGGCAGCGAACGCGCAGCCGAGCGCGTCGTTGGCGACCTCCGGCGACCCTTCCGGGGCTGGGGTGGGCTCCCGTGCGTCGCGGCGCAGTGACTGGAGTCCTCATGGGGCCGGCAGGAAGGAGCGGGGCGGCAGTGGGTCGGAGTGGAGCGGGCTGCACGGAGACGGAAGCGACGTTTCTGCGCGGACGCCACGCATTGGGGTGCCGCGTACGCTCTTCATGTCTGCGGAGCGCCCGCTGGGCAGCCACCCGGGCCTCGCAGAGGCGGAGGCGGCGGGGGCGGATCGTGAGGAGGAAGACGGCCCTGGGGTGCCAAACTCTGAACGGGGCTGGAGCCATGGGGATGGGAGGGCTGCGGGGGGCGTAGATCGCGAGGTGCCGTGCTCCCCGCTGACGACTCACGAGGGTCAGGCACAGCCAAGCGCTGGTGCTGAGGGGCCGGAGAGGAGGCCGCCCGCGGGTCCGAAGCGACCTAGCGTGCCTGAGGCGGGGGTGATGGGTGCAGGGCGCGGGGGCCTGGGTGATTTGCAGGAGGCGACGAGGAGGCTGATGGAGGAGGTACGACAGTGGGGGCTGGGAGGGGCGAACGAGACAGCCGGGGGTCGTCTGGTGGGGGAGAGGCGCTGGGAAGCAAGCGGTCCAGCGTTCGCCCCTGTCGGGCAGACGGGCCACGCGGCCCAAGATGCCTGGCAGGCGAGGGGCCCAAGCGGGTTCGGCGCAGGGGGGGCGCGCGAGGGCGGCAGGGACGCGAGCGGGGCTAGCCTGAGGGCCCATGGGGTGCCCAAGGGGACCCCCGTCACGCCGCCGGTCTGGGGCGGTGTCGGTGCGCGCCGTGGGACCCCGCAGACCGAGGCGGGCGTGAAGGCGAGCTTGCCCGTCGTGACGCCACCTACGGCGGGGTACAGGGCGGCATGGGAGACTCCCGTTGGAAAGACTGGAGAGGAAGGCATTGCGGGGTCTGGCGAGGCGGGGCGGAATGCACATGGGGTGGGGGAGCGCGGGGTTGGCAGTGGGGCTGAACCACCTCGCCAGGCAGGGCCTGGCGCAGCCAAGCCGCCTCCGTCCGCCCGCGGCGCCGTCCCGGGCGGGGAATCGGGCGCGGCACACGCGAGCGCGAGCTCGGCAGCCGCTGCGGACCGGGCGGGTCCCACATCTGCGGGTCCGTCATCCCAGGGACCGTCGCCAGGCGTGGGGCAAAGCATGGAGCCCACGAGGCAGCACCTGCTGGGCTTCTGCAGCTGCCACCGGTGCCTATCGTGCGGGGGTGCGTTCGTCCCGCACGTGTTCGTCGGATCCCTGGGTCCCACGCCACCGCCCGCACCACCCACGCTGCATGCGGGGTATGCTCACCCCCACGTGCAGGAGGGCGCCAGGCAAATGCCGGCCTCGCCACCGACGGCCGCGAGTGCGACGGAGCCCGCCGGCGCTCGTGCCCCTCCTACAGGCGCACCGCAGGGGCGCAGGGAAGGGGCGGGGTCGCACGGGCTGGCAGGGAGCCCAGCTGCGGCTCCTGGCCCCTCGGAGGGTCGCTCCGTACCCGGCGGCATGCCGGGCGCAGGCGCTGTGCCTGAGCGGCAGGGTGGGGACGTGTCTCGGGGTGCAGGCACGGCGGAGGCAGGAGGGCCGACGGTGTCTGGCGCGGCCGCTGCCAGTGACCCGGCGTTTGCGACAGGCGGCGGCAAGTTTCCGTGGGGCGTCCCCACTCCGTTGGAGCTGGAGGTGCTGCTGATGAGCACGCTGCAGTCCGGGCCTTGGCGCCACGACCCGCTGCAGCCAAGTACGACTTCGCCCAGGTGAGACGATGGGGCACGGCACACCCTGGCAGGCAGCAACGATGCCGTGTCTTTTTTTGGAAAAGCTGGTCTGCGACTTGCTGAGAGCATCCCCATCGCCAGCTCGCAGTGGGGCCGCGGCCGTGCCCCTCGGACCGCCCCCGCTCGCCAAGTTCTCCAGCTGGCGGGAGAAGTACCGCGCGTACCTGAGCCAGGCGTAAGAGAGGAAGCGGACTCTCTTCTCTATTCAATGGACGGCTGCAGCTGCCGTTGTGGATGCGATAGTGGCGTGTGTGTGCATGAAGCTACCTGCGCCCCCAATGGACCTGAAACAATACGAATGCATTCGAAATGGAGTGTGACATGAATACATATCGATATCTGCACCAACTGCTCAGTTCAGCTGACCACAGCGTCCGTGGGCACGGCATGCTCGTAGCCCCTTGCCCCCAGCCACCCCAGGTCCGCCCGCCACGGAGCGCGCGCGGCGTGCGGCCACAGCGCGTTCGCGCCCGACAGCCACCGCGCCTTGGCCCAGACGTACTGCCCCACCTCCTCCTCGGTCCATCCGTTCATGTCCGCGGCAAAGTCGAGCTCCGGGGTGGGCTCGATCGACGCGGCGCCCGCGGCCACCTCGCGCACCGCCGCCGACAGCGCGGCGCGGGACCGCAGGCAGCACTGGCAGGCCCAGCGCACGTCCACCAGCGTGGCACGGTACTCCCGCGCGGCAGGGGGCGCGTCGGACGGGCTCTGGCCGGTCGAGGCGAGCACCGGGTAGAACTGCCATAAGGGAGACGCGCCGAAGCGCCCTCGCACGACGCCGTCCACGGCAGGTATCACGTGGCCCCTTGGCCGGACGCTACGGAGGGCGCTTGGGCGGCGGGGGTCGCCCGTGGAGGGGCCGCGCCGGCTGGACAGGAACCCCGTCTCCTCGTGCGTGGCGGCGGACGCGGCCGGGGACTCCGGCCCCGGCGCTCCGCACACCTGGCAGGCATGCATGGCAGCTGAGGCGACCTCGCCCTCCAGGGCCGACCACGCCTCTGGGCTCACGAATGCCTTCAGGTCCGCGACCGCTGCGGGAAGTGCGAGATGGGGATGGGGTGCGTGGCTGGAAACATGGAGCCTGGGCTTGTGGGGCGGCTGCTTACCGGCGGAGCGATTGCGCCTGGGATCTGCGCACCTTGGGCGACCAGGCTGTCCTCGACGACGGCGTCGGCCGTCACGGGCACCAAGAGCGTCGGCACGGCGATGATGGCCCCCCAGGGTGCGCCCTCCTCTGCCTGACCCACCGAGAGGACCTCCCCAAAGCACTCGGGGAAGGGCACCGTGGGCGCCACGTCCGCGGGAAGGTATCCGACCTGCTGGCCGCTGAGGGTGAAGACCGCGACGGCGCGCGGGTCGTAGGGGTTCTGTGGCTCGGTGTGCAGGAGGAGCCGCTGCGTCGGTCGCAGGGCCCGGACCACGTCCTGGCGACCCTCGAAGCTCACGCCGGCCACCCGTGCTTGGAGCGTAACATGACTGCGCGACGAAGAGAGCGCACGAGGGTGAGGGCGCTCTCAGGAGCGGACAGGAGGCACGCCAGGCACAGCGCGGGCGTGGCCAGGGCACCTGGCGTTGGCCCGGGCCTCCGCCCGCGCGTAAAGGGATACAGCGGCATCCTCAGAGCTCCATGCGTCGGCCGACGACGCCACGGACCGACAGATCCAAGCAGCATCCTTTAAAGCCTGCGCCCGTCCCTGAAGGCGGACTGTGGCGGACGCTAGGAAGCGCATGGGCCGCTGCCAACCTGCGGAGCGGACATCAGGGTTCCCACTCAATCCTTCCCGGCGTCCCGGGGTCCTGGGGAATGACGCCTGGGGAGCTGTAAGTGCCTGACATCGCGCCAGGAGATTTGCAGGAAGGGGGACGAATCCAATTCCCCGCGGCTACCTCGGCAGATATATAGCTCCTCTAAGCTTGCCGTTAGGGTATTGGCTGCGACCCCATGCTTGCCACGGCGCCGCGCCACGCTGCCCAAGCGCCTGCGAGGACACAGACGATCGGGATCCGATCTGGTCCCCCAATCCACCCCCGTGGCTTTGCGGTTTTCAAGCGGAACGTCCGCGCGATGGTGCTGACGGAGAGCGAATACATTTTGCGCGTCGGGGAGAAGGTGAGGAATGCGCAGAGTATTCCAAGCGCGGGGAGACGGGCGGAGGCGCATCGCGACCCCCCATTCGACATTAACGGCGATGGAGCGTCGTGCAGCAGGTGGTGCGCCGCGAGATATCGCTCGCCGACAGCGAGGTGCCCCCGTGATCCCAGGCCCCGTCGTTTGCTCTGCGGGAGCCATTGACGGGCAAGACGGTCTCGTACGAGGACGTGCGGGGTGCCAAGGGCACGGTCGTCATGTTTATCTGCAACCACTGCCCCTTCGTCATCCACTTGAAGGCTTCCATCGCTGTTGTGGCCAAGGTGGGCAGCACCCAGGACCCGTGACATTGCTGGGCCCATGCCAGGGCTGGACTTGCTGGTGTCGCTCGCCCGCAGGAATACTTGGCGAAGGGCGTCGGCTTCGTCGCCATCTCTTCCAACTCGACGGTGACGCACCCCCAGGACGGCCCCGACGAGATGGCGCGGGATGCCACCGCCGCGGGGTACCCCTTCCCTTACCTCTTCGACGAGACGCAGGCGAGGTCTTAGCTTGGCTGCCATGGCTGCCAGCACTGGTCACGGCGACGCGAACGCTGCTCCATGCGACATCGGCCCCAGGCGGTGGCAAAGGATTATAAGGCGGCGTGCACCCCCGAGTTTTACGTCTTCGACACCAGCGACAAGCTGGTCTACCACGGGTGAGCCGGGGTGATGCACAGGCGGGTGGGTTTGGAAGGCGAGGGGCGAAGGCATGGCCACTTCAACGAGGGCTTGGTCGTGCGACGCAGGCGCTGGGACGCGTCTCGACCGGGGAAGTACGCGGGGCCCAACCCCGTCCCCATCACCGCCAGCGACATCCGCGCGGCCCTGGACGCGCTCGTGGAGGGCCGGGACGTGCCGCAGGCGCCCGGCAGCATCGGGTGCAACATCAAGTGGGCACCCGGGAGCGAGCCCCACTACTTCAAGCCCGGCGGCATGGCGAAGTAGGGGCGGGCGGGGTGGCGGTCGTCGTCGGGGTGGCGGCCTCAAGACGTACCTCCACACCGGCGAGCCCACCGAGGGGGCTCTTGCAATGCTGCTGTTTCCGACGCCAAAACTGGCAGTTTCGCGCGAGCCCGATGAAAGTCCGCGCGTGACCCCCGCTGCGGACGGAATCGCGTCACATCTTCACCACCACCCACAAATTCGCGCTGCTCGGACGCAGCGCTTCGACCGGGCGTGGGCCGAGGAGAAAGCAGCATCCAGCCGCAGGCGAAGCGAAACGAAGCTCTTCAGTCGAGTCTGCAACTCCCAAGGAGTGGAGAAGCTTTGCGGCACGCCCTGGGTGGCCCCTCGGTGCCCGTGGAGCACAGTGCGCGATTCGGTCGCACGCAGGGCCCAGCTCGTCGCTCAGCAGATTGTCCATCTTCCTTCGAGACGTGGAGTGACTCCTCCATGGTCGCGGCGGCCGTCATGAGCGCTGGTGAGCACTTTCGGCATATCTGACGCCTCGCCTGCCCCCTGAGCTCCGACGCCCGACCTCGTGCTTCATTGTTTAGCTTTGACGGCGAGGGGCGTGCCTGCGTCGCCGGATCGCGGACCCACGAGCCGCGGCTCGGCGGGAAGCGATTGCCGCGTCCCCCGGGCGGCCCGGAACGAGCGGCCGGCCGCCAAAGCTCCTATTCGCGCCTCCTAAGCTCGAGAAGGCAGCCGCGTTCGCGGCGAACGTCGCCCGGGGCCGCCCAATTCCCGTGGGACCCGCCCAGTTCCCAAGGGACGTCGGGGCCTCCCCAGGCTCCCCCGGAGCCCCCTGCGGCCGTATCCTGCATCCATTCAAACCGTTCTTCCGCCCGCTCTCGACGCAGAGTTGCCCAAGCCGACGAAGAGGCGCAGGGCGGATCCCCCCAAGTGCGGGACGTGCGAGCACTGCGTGAACCCTGCGCCGGGGAAAGCATGCCTGAAAGTGCAGGAGGCCCGAGAGGCGGCAGCTTTTGAGGCCGAGCTCGGCAACCTGCTGGACAACCATGGGCAGATCCGCAGCACCCAGGTCCCCGCCCTCATCAGCCACATGGGGCGCACGCTCTCCTTCCAGTACCGCGCCGTGTATCTGACGATCCTTGAGCGCACCGCCAAGGGCTCGGCCGCGGTCATGGAAGAAGCCGTGCGCCACGAACACTTCCTCCCCATCATCAAGAAGTGGCTCGAGGAGTTCGTCGAAAAGAAGCGCTGGGAGGAGCTGAAACGTGAGTGTGTTGCCCGAATCGCCCGCAGGAGGTCGTCCGCACGGGATGATGGGGCCCGAGACGTCGCGCATGTTGCGCTCGTCCCCGTCCCGGGGTCTAGACGCTTCTTTCTTGCACTTATACGTGAAATGTTTTTTCTCGAACCGCCCGGTCGGTTTAGGGAAGCGCTCCGCGTCGAGGGGAGCCCATTGCGACACCGTGTGGGCGTACGTGGGCCGCCCTGTGCTCCGGAGGGCCCGTTGCTGCTGCGCGTGACAGGCATTCGCCGTATCCTTGCTTGCAGCTGCCCTGGAGTCCGTGCTGAGCTTCCCGATCTCAACGGAACTGCTCGCGAGCAGCAAAGTCGGCGTGACGGTCAAGCAGGTCCAGAAGGTCGAGGACAAGGGCTGCCGCGAGGCGGCCGCCAAGCTCGTGAACAAATGGAGGGCTATGCTGAGCGCAGGTGAGGCTCGCGACTGGCCAGAACGCGCGTGTGCTCCCGGCGAGCTGGAAGCACGGCTCGTGTATGGTGCAGCCGCGTTTGCGCGCCCCGACCACCGACGCGCGCCCTTCGTCGCCGCGCACCCTTGACTAACATGTTTGCACCCAATGCTCACCCGCAGGCAAAGCCACGAGGACCGAGGGCGCGCCCGCGGCCGGGCGCAGTGCGACGGAGCACACTGCCGCAGAGGCCCGGGCCGGGGCCGCAACGAGCCCCCGGGACGCTGCCGCTGCCTCTGATGATAAGCCCAGGTATTGCGCGCCAGCGAACAGGATGCCACGGGCGCTTGCTGGCCGGCAACTGCCACCCACACTGGGCCTTGTCAAAAGAGCTGTGCGTGCCTCGGGCGCAACGAAGGACCGCCTCCCCATCTCGCCTTCACGCAGTGTTGTCGCACGGGAATCGCCGCAGCCGCTCTCGGCTTCCGCAACGGCGCCTCTGGCGACAGGGCAGGCATTTCACACCAGCACCGTCACGGACCCGCAGGCGGGTCCCAGCGATGCCTCCCAGGCGGCTGGGGCGCCGGCGGTGCATCAAAGCGGTGGCGGGGTGGGCGGCGAGGAGCAGAGGGGCGCGGTGGAGGGCGCGGGCGCCCGCACCGAATTGGGGGGAGACGTGGGAAAAGCGACAGTCACCGGCGGCGTATGGCTTGCAGGAGGGGACAAGCTTAGCCCCGAAGAGGTCACACTTCCCATTGACCCAGTCCCCAGCGTCTCTGCCACGGCCCAGCGACCCGCCGTGCTTGAAACGGCCGCTGCACCCCAGGGGTCCGGGTCACCCCGCAGCGCTGCGGCAGCGACGGTTGCACCGCAAAATGGCTCCGTGCGCTCGCAAGAGCAGCGCCCGGCGGCGGGGGCCGACCCAAGGGCCGACCCTGGAAGGGCGGCCTCGGTGACGGCCGAAGGCTCGAGCCGTGACGTGGCAGGGGGCCTGGCGAGGCCGCGCATCTCGCTGCCGGCAGCTAGGGAAACCTCGGCGGCCGTGGCTGGCCCCCGTGGCGAGCACTCCCCCGTGTCTGCCGGGGCGGGTGCCACCACCCCCACGGGCGGATCGGGGGCGGCGCAGGGTGCACCGAGGCCACAGCGCGCGGGGAGATTCGGGCAGAAGGGCTTGTTCAACGCGCTGTTGAGCGAGACCAAGGAAGACTCGGTGCTGTCGCCCTGGGGTGGGCTCTCGGGGGCCGGGGGCAAAAGCGCGGGGACGCCCAAGGGTGGGGGCTCTGCGTTCGGGGCGGAGGCGTCGGCCTCGGACGCGCCCGTCGCGAGGCTGTCAGACGGGCCGCCTCGGAAGAGGAAGCGCGACAAGACAGTGTCGTGGGCCGACCAACGGGCGGGTGGGCGAACGGAGGACCTGGTGGCAACGCGGCTGTTCCTAGAAAACGACTTGCCGGCCAACGCCAAGAGCGACCCGGACGCTGCCGCCCTGGCCGAGGCCCGCATGCGTGCGAACAACGCCACCGTCTCGTCGGGCTTCTCGCTGGCGGCGCAGAACGAGCACATCCTCGAATTCCAGATGATCAGCAACATCCGCAAGGTGAGCGTGGCGCCCCAGCGGCGCGCGGGGGCGGGACGCCTGGGCCCCCTGGCCACCAAGCTGCCTACGCGGGGTCATGGTGCGGGATCGGTGGGCCGCCCCGCTCCCGCCCGCCCGCTTGCCTGCGCCAGCGCCACCCCCGCGCCGCTCCTCCGCGCCCCGCAGGAGCACGAAGACGAGCAGTTCGCCTTGGATGAGCGCCTGGAGGACATGGTGGACCAGCAGGTCTCGTGGGTGGAGCCGCTGCCGTACGAGGCGGGCGAGGCGTTCCTGGCGCTCCCACTGGCTCGCGGGGAGGAGTCCTTGGACCGCTTGGAACAGGCGCAGCGGTCGATGCTCGCGCGGACCTGGAACCACAGGGCCGACGATGACCCCGCAGAGCCGGACGACCCACCGCCTCCCACGCCGCTGCCGGCGCCGGCCGCGGCGCCCTACCCAGCGAGCGCGCCGCAGACAGCACCCGCCGACGTCGTCGCGGGGCCCGAGTCGCTCTTAGCCACCATTGACTTGGAGAGCATTTTGCGAAAGGCAACCGAGCCGGCCAGCGCGCCGGCGCCGGCCCTGCCACGCGCCAGCGACCTCGCCGGCATCCTGGCAGCGGTGAGCGGGGGCCCGGAGAGCGCCGCCGCCCCGCCGCCCTCCGTGATGCAGCCCCGGCCCCCCGCGGCACCCCCGATGGGACCGCCCAGCACAATCGGTCTCGACACGGGTGCCCTTGCCTCCCTCGAGGCTGCGCTCGGCCGGGAGCCGTGGGGCGGTGCCGTAGTGGCGCCGGGGCAGCCACCCTACCCGGAGCCTCAGCAGGGCTTGGGGGGTGCATTGCCGGGTGCGGGTGCGGGGGTGTTGGGGAAACGGTCCCGGTGGGGCTCTGAGGAGGGCAGGGGCGAGCAGGGAGATGCTTGGGGGGCACGAGAGGACGAGGGTGGGCTTGCGAGGGACCGGGGGCGTGGCGGGGGGGACGCATGGGGTGCATGTCGCGACTGGGATGAGGGCGGCGAGGGCTGGGGTCGCAGGGACGATCGTCGGGGCAGGGGTCGAGACCGGGAGCGGGACCGGGATAGGGACAGGGAGAGGGATAGCCCGCGCGGGAGGGACCAGGGCCGCTCGCGGCGTCGACCCAGCTTGCCCGAGCGGCGGGTGTCCACGCCTTGCCGCTTCTTCGGCACTGCGCAGGGGTGCCGTTTCGGGAGCCGGTGCCTGTTCTCTCACGATGCGAAGCAGTGAATATCAATGCGAAGGGACGCTCATTCGCCCTCATGTGCTCGCGGTGGCGCTGCCTGCTTGCGCCGATGTGCATGTGTTCTTGACGTCAGAGCTGCCACCGTTGAAGACCATGGCTGTAAGTAATATTCTCTGAAAGTTCACAACTAACAAAAGACCCAGCGAACGATACCCCACGGAAGCCCTTAACGACCCTTGCTGTGTGAAAACAGCACGCCACGGGAGCGACAGCTCCGTGAGGCCCTGCCATGCGTGCATCCTCAGAGCCCGGAGAGCTTAAAGAGGCGCTTGAGCGACGGGATCCACGGGCACTCGTCGAAGTATCCCTTGACGAGGGACGTGACGAAGTGCGTCACCCTCTCCGTTTCCTGCCGCTCGACGGCATAGCCCAGGACGAATAGGAGTTGCTGGATCTCAGGGCGCATCGACCCCTGCATGAGCTGCCACACCAGCTGCTGCCCCAGCTTCCTGCGACCAGGGGTGACAGTGGGCACAGTGAGGGCGACGCATGAGCCCACTGACGGATGGGCCCGTGCCAGGCGAATTTCACGCGTTCCCAACGCCAGTCTTGCAGCCATCTGCAGGTTGCGCATTCCCACATTACCCTGGTGCACTTCTCGTGACGGCAACTAATCACCTGTCGATGTCGTCAAGCTCCTTGTGCCTCGCCGCTGGCATGCCCTGCACGGTGGCGCTGTGGCGGCACATCTCGAGCAGCCGCTTGAACGGACGAAGGAAGTCCATGAACTTGGGGTTATGAAGAGCCTTCTCATCAAACGAGCTGCAGAGAGAAGTGGCGGGGAATGCGTGTCAGCGTGCACCCAACCGCACGTGCGCTTGCGGGTGGCGGCGGTGGAGTGGCGGGTGCAGAGCGCGTCCGCGGCACATTTGAGATGCGGGGCGGACGTACACACGCGACCCAGACCCCATGACTGAGGCCGAGACCAGTCGTCTCTATCACCACAGCATATGTGAGGCTCACCTGAGCGCGAGGTTGGGCGGAGGGCCTTGGGGGCTCTGCGACGGCTGCGGAGGGGCCATGCCCTGCCCCGGTACCATCATCGAGGGCGCCTGGGGCACTGCCGCGGGCATGGCCGGCGTCGCCATCGCTGGCGCGTTGGCGCCCCACCCACCCATGGCACCACTCGGCTCCGTGGGCTGCACCTGCGTCGCCCCGATGCCTCCCGCACCGCCCCATCCGCCCATAGAGGGCTGCTGCTGCAGCTGCGGCTGCTGCTGCGGCCGACCCTGCATAGCGTAGCCCCCTGAAGCAGGCACAGCCTGGGCCCCAGGTGCCGGCTGGCCCCCCGCGCGGCCCGCGTTGTAGTTGCCGCCCGTGTTGTACACGTGGCGGGAGAAGGAGGTCGGGGCAGCGGCGGGAGCCTGGGCGGAAGGCACAGCCGGGCCCTGGGCCGCGTTCACCGAAGCCGACGGGCTGAAGTTGCGGCCAGCCATCGACGGCACGCTGCGGGGATCAGCGAGCAGCTGTCGATAAGGCATAACACTGACGAGGGCATCGTACAGCTGTGCTGCGGTGGGAGAGAGACGCAACGCGCAGTGCGGTGCGCGGCTGCGCTGGGTGCAAGACAAACGCTAGCATGCGTGCGCCATGTGAGCATCGGCATTCCCGGTCGTCACCTCTGGAGCTGTGCTGGCGCGGCCGCAGCGTAGGGAGAGCTGGGGGCCTGGGCCTGGCTCGCCCCATAGCCGTACGCCTGCGAGACGGAGTGAGAACGCTATGAGAGCTGTATCAAATGCATTATTTGCAGATGTTACAACGCGCATAGTCCTATGATGTGCACATGGCGTGCGCAGCTCGTCGGCCGCTGGTGGGTCTCAGCAGGCCTCAGGCAAGGCATCAAGCAAGTCCCACCTGAGACGCGGGCTGCGTAGCGCCGTAGCCGCCATTGACCGCCGGACTGCCCTGCGTCTGCTGGTAACCCCCATCCTGATACCCGCCCTGCTGCCCGCCGTAACCACTCTGCTGTTGCCCGCCGTAACCACCCTGCTGCCCACCGTAGCCGCCCTGTTGCCCGCCAAAAGCGCCCTGCTGCCCACCATAACCGCCCTGCTGTTGTCCACCGTACCCACCCTGCTGTTGGCCGCCATATCCACTCTGCTGCTGCCCACCATACCCACCCTGCTGCCCACCGTACCCACCCTGCTGCCCCTGGTACCCATACGCGTCCTGCCCCTGCCCCCCGTGCCCCCCAGCCCCGAAGCTCTCCTGCCGCACGGGCCCTTCCGGCGCCTCAGGGACCGCCTGGACATCCTCCACGGCGTAAGGGAAGGGCCGCGTGCCCGTGGCCATGTCGGGGTCCCAGCAGCGGTCGATGCGGTCCTTGAGGGCCGCCGTGTCCTCTCCAGGAGCCAGCTCCAGCAGCGGCACGGCCAGGTCCATGCGACCCTGGGAGGCCAGGTCCAGGGCCAGCCGCGAGAGGCGCGCCGCCAGCGCCGACGGCACCACCCCGGCCCCGGACGCCTCGGACAGCGCCACCGACCGCTCCACGAGCGCCCGCAGGTCGTCGCTAGAGGCGTCCGCGGGCACCTCGGCGGCCCAGAGCCTCACGGCGTTCTCTGCGTCGCCCGCCGCCGTGTAGACGAGCGCCGCGGGGCGCGCCTCGCCTAGGGCCTCCAGCTTGGTGGCCAGCTGCACGGCGAGGCCGGAGAAGGCCTCGGGCGGGGCGTAGGTGCACAGCAGCGCGAGCGTCTCGCGCCACGAGTCGGGGTCCGCCTGCTCTACGGCATTGCCCATGTCGGCCCCCGAGGCCGCCAGCACCGTCTGCATGTAGGGGCGCCGGGAGCGGTCGGCGCACTCGTCGCACGTGGCGGCGAGGAGCTCCGCGCCGCCCATGGAGGCGACCAGCAGGGCGTCCGTGACCCTCCCGCGCCGCAGGCACTCCACCACCGCCTCCTCGAACTGCCCCCGCATCAGCAGCCGCCCGATGACCGCGTCGGGGTCCTCGACCTTGGGCTCCGGGGAGGCGCGGTCCTCGTCGAAGAACCCCGCGCCGTCGCCGTGCAGCGCGGCGCCGTCCGCGGGGGCCTCCTCCCCCGGCAGGGCGAACCCCAGCTGCCGGAGCAGCGCCACGCGCGCCTCGACCTCGAACTGGGCGCGGATGACGCTCCAGGCGCCCGAGGGGTCCGCGGCCTGGCTGGCCTTGGCCAGGCGGCGCAGGGCCACCGGGGAGCGGTCCGCGACGTTGCGGCCGAGGTCGGCGGCGAGGCCCTGGGCAGCACCGCCCGCCTGGACCTGCCGAACCGAGACGGCCGCGGAGGCGGGGTGCGGGACGCCCGGGGCGGGGGCCTGCCCGACGGCGGTGGAGACGGTGGCGAGGCGGCCGCCGAAGCCGAACGTGGCGGCGCACGGGCGCTCGAGCCACCGCGGCGCGACGGCCAGGGGCCGCGGGGCCCCGACGACCTTAGAGACCGGTTGGAAGTCGGGCCCGATCTCCTGAACGACCTTGGGGGCCGTGCAGGCCAGGAGGTTGTGGAGGGAGACCTTGCCGTCGAGCGTGGCGGTGGCGAAGACGCCGCGGGCGGACGGGCACCAGAGGACCTCCCGGGACCAGTTGGGCTCCGTGGAGAGCGTCGTGACGGGGACGCCGGCGTCCATGTCCCAGCAGATGGTGCGGGCGTCGCGGGCGGAGGAGAGGAGGAGGCGGGGGTCGTGGAGGCTCCAGGAGAGCGAGAGGACACCCTTGGCGTGGCCCGCGAACTCGCGCACGGGACCGGACGAGTTGCGGAGATCCCAGAGCTGGAGCGCGGCGGCGCGGTCCTCGTCGGAGGCCACGATGAGCTGCGTGGCCACGGATGGGTGCCACGAAAAGGCGCTGTTGCGGCCGCGTGTGGGGTCGCTGAAGCTGATGACGGGCTTTTCGCGACGCAGGTCCCACACGACCGTCTGGCCCCCACTGGCCGTCGTGGCCAGGATGTGCTGCACCTTGTAGTTCCACGACAACTGCACCACCTCGCCAGTCCCCGCCCGCTCGTTCTGCGGCGTCTGCGGCAGCGAGCAACAGGCGCGGCTTCTAGTCCATAACGACCCTAGCTGCGTGTCCCGCTGCTCCGCGGGCAGCGTGAGCGCGCCCGTCATCCTTCACAGGCCCCAGCGGCATCGCGCACCTGGTAGAGGCTCGGCATGGCCGCGTTGGACACGTCCCAGATGCAGAGCTCCGCGGGCCCGGACGCGGACGCGAAGAGGTTGGCCTGGAAGGGGTTTAGGTCCAAGCCCTTGACGGGGCCCGTGTGCTTCTTGAGGTGGCAAGCCAAGGGCTCGCCCTTCCCAGAGATGAGGCGCTCCGGGTTCCACAGGCAGATGGAGCCGTCCGCAAGGCCACCCGCGATGATCCCGCGCGGAAAGGTCGCCGCGTCCGCCCCGGCGCCCCAGGTAAGGGCGTGGAAGCGGTCTTTGGCCGTGAGCGCTTGCCCGTAGAGTGGCATCACCCGCGAGGAGTCCGAGAGCTCGAGGCCAAAAATCTCGAGCTGCGACGAGCTACTGAAGTCCGTATCCTGCGTGAAGGCGGGCAAGGGGGGTCGGAAGGGCCGACCGGGCGCGGCGATCTGCCCGGGGCGCTGTGGTGTGGAGGTCCGGGACTAGCGCAGGGGCTGGGCCTCGCTTTATAAGCTTGCGAGGCCATGTTGACGCCAGAGGAAGGAGACATCGCGGTGAGCGGCAGAGCGGGCCCAGGGAGCGACGAGGGAGGGCGAGGGGCGGTGGAACCCGCGACAGCAAGCTCTGCCTGCTCACCACGGCCCCGGCCAGCGTCCCGCAGGCCATGTACGGCCCCGTCGGACAGAAGGCCAGCTTCGCCGAGCGGTCCACAGTCTTGAGGTGCATTGTGGACGGGGAATCGGGAGAGGGCCCGGAGGGCAGGTCGCGGAATCCCCACAGCGGCGCGATGCGCGCGTGCTCGTGCTCCTGACGCGCAAAAGTGCTTTTTTAAACAAAGAAAGCCCCGAGAGCCGCGCGCTTCCGACGTGGGGGCGCTTTCAAGCGGTCAGGCCTCACGATCGCAGAAACGGGGCCCTACTGCGCCCGCGGCTCACGGCTAGCCAAACAAATGCACCTCCCCGGGAAACGCTCGACATCTGCCGGCAAAGCTGCAACAAGGCAGGGTCAAACCCGCCAGTTCGATAAGCAAGCGCGAAGAAGCAATTTGGCGAAGGTTTACGCCGCTTGACCGCCTTTTCTGCTGGCGGCCTCGTCTTCCATGGCCTTGGCACACGCCTGCGGCGCACATCGGCGGCGACAATAGACCCCGCATGTGCCACACGGCAGCGACAAAATCATGTGTTCGCCTGTGCCTGGGTCCCGCAGCAACGCACCTTGTGCCCAGCCATGGCTGCAACCTCCACGGGCGTCCGGTCCTTGGCATCTTTGGCCACTGGGCTAGCCCCCAAACGGATGAGAGCCAGCGCGGCGACGACCTGCCCCTTGGACGCGGCGACGTGCAGCGGCGTGAGCTTGCTCTTGCCCGCCGCGATATCCGCGCCAAAGCGGCCCGCCTCGACCAGCACGCCGCAGCACTGCGCGCTGCCGCTGAGGGCCGCGTGGTGCAGCGCGGCCCAGCCCTTGGCATCCGTGGCCTCGGGCGCAGCGCCCGCCTCCAGCAGCACCTTGACGCACCCCACGTGCGCCCCCGCGGCAGCCAGCATCAAGGCTGTGCGACCTGCGAAGTCCCGATGGTCCACCTCCACGCCCTTGCAATCCAAGAGCAGGGCCACGCAGTCGGCGTCCCCCGCCATGGCTGCGCACAGCTGCGGGCGAATGAAGGAGCATGCGCTTTCCAACGACAACCGGAGCAGGGCAGGCTCTCCACGGCCACCATGCGCAGGCGTACCAGGGGGGTCATGCGGTCGAGGTCGATCGTGCCAATTGCCGTCTCGAACCCCACGTCCAGCAGCACCGCCGCTACCTCCGCCCAGCTCGCCAGGACGGCCGCGTGGAGCAGCGTGCGGCCCATGCAGTCAACGACGGTCAGGGGGTCCGAACCCTTCGCGTTCATCAAGTCCATCAGCAGCCCGCACGCACCCGCCTGCCCCGCTGCCGCCGCCACATGCGCGGGCGTCCGCCCCTCCTCGTCTGACAGGAGAGGGTCGGCGCCCTGCAAGAAAGGCGTTTGAACTGCATGCCACGCTGCCGCACTGCAGGTCAGGGTCGTCCCGCATGCAGGACGGCATTTGCAAGAGCACCTTTTCTGCAAGCGCCTCCAGGACGTCCACGAACCCCCGCTCTGCGGCCACGTGCATGGGCGACCGGCCGCGCTTGTCGACCATGTCTGCCATCGGCGTGGCATGCAGGACTTCCTCTATCAAAGGGAGTCGCCCAGACGCGCATGCCGCAGCAAGCGCGACGTTCCCGAATCGGTCCACGATCCGCGTCGAAGCCCCCTTGGCCAGCAGCACGTCCACGACGCCGTCACGCCCCGCCGCAAGCGCGTACACGAGGGGCGTGCATCCCATCGCGTCCATGCAGTCCACGTGCACCTGCCCCGACCCCAGGAGCAGCGACGCCGCCCCCGTGTGGCCCATCGCCGCCGCGTAATGCAGCGGCGTGCGCCCGTCAGCGTCCGCAGCCCCGAGGACCCTATCCTCCTTGCTCTCCTTAGCTATGATCTCAATCGCCAAGCGGTCGCCTTGCAGCGCCGCCAAGTGCGCGCACGTGACCCCTGCGCCCACCCCATCGCTATGGGGGCCCTGCAGGCGCACCGTCCCGCCGCTCCGCAAGAGGAGTTGCAGCGCACGGTGCTTGCCCATCGCAAGCGCATTGTACACGGGTGTCGTCCCCGCCAGGTCAGCCGCGCTGGGGTCCGCTCCAAGGTCGCTGCGGGTGCGACAGGGCCAACCCGCGTCAGCTGCGGGCGCGCATTGCCTGCCTGCCCCGCTTGCCGCAGGCACGCGCGTCACCAGAGCTTCTGCACCAGCATGCCGTCCCGAGAGTGGACGATGGCGTGCGAGAGGGGCGCCGCCGTGGGAGGCTTGGGGTTGAGGATCGCGCCCTTCCCTGCCAAGGCCATGCAAATCTGGGCCGCCCTGGATGCGCAGTGAAGCGATGGGTACGTCAGCCACCCCATGCAGTGACTGATACTGCAGACAGCAGCATCCCACTGACCGTGAGCCTCACCGGCCCTCGTGCCCGTGCGCCATCTCAATGGCCGTAAGCAGCGGCGTGCGCATGAACTTGTCCACGGCGCCCACGTCCGCCCCGCGACTGAGCAGCATCTCCACCGTGCGGATGCTGCCAGCAGCCACGGCGTAGTGCAGCGGCGTCATGTTGCTCGCGTCCAGGGCGTTGATTTCAGCCTTGGCATCCACCAGAGAGGCCGCGACCAGCTCGTGCGAGTTGGCGCACGCAGCGTGCAGGGGCGTGAGATGGCGGAACCCATGACCGGCATTCACATTCGGCTTGTTCTTCTTGTCCCTGCGGTGGGAAAGGTGACGGTTACCGTTCGTGCTTGTCGCATGCCTCTGTGTAAGGGGCGAGGCTGCTTCGAACGCCCCGGAGAAGCTCTCCGTACCAGCCTCGCCCCTCACACATGCCTTTGCGCGTTTGCATCTGAACATCCCGCCGCCTAGGAGACATGCCTGTTAAGCAGGGCCTTCGTTGCCGATATATCTCCCGCACATGCAGCGTCATATAGCTTCTTCGTGAGCTCCTCGACCGTGTAGTCGGCTGCAATGGGTGCAGGCATCTTCCTGCCCGCCGCTGCGCCCCGGGCCTGACCAGGCCGCGGGAAACCGCACCCTTCGCCAGATGACAACAATAGTCTTGTTTCCGATGCGCGTGGCCGCGAGAGGATAACAGTATGGTGCCCTGCAACAGCTAAAGTCTTAAAACGCTCTTATTCTACGACGTTCTCAGCAAATTCGCCATTTCTTTGCTCGTGATAACCTGGTTGATGGGTCAGCGATCCTGAACACGGCGGAAATCGGCTTCACATGGCAGACCTGCGCAGACACGGCCTGCGCCGACACGCTTGGTCCGCAACTTTTGTTGAGCCATCTGGGCAGATGCCGCACCCTGACGCTGCATGCATGTGCCGAGGAACGCAAGACATTGACGGCAGGAGCCATAAGTAGGGCTGCCAACGCAATATCCTAGGTGACGGGCGCCCTACGGACGCTCCGTGGGCCGCAAATCTCCTAAGACTCGAGCCACCTGCTAATCAAGTCTGGTTCTGAAGCTGGGCGTCGGTGGGGACTGGCGGCGGGCGTCGCGCAGGCCATGGGCGGCCTCGCATGCCGCCCTCCTCTTCCGCCTCCTCCTCGGGGCGGCATGACGCGCCGCCGAGGAAGCTGTCGCGCGAGGAAATCTCGGACCTGTTCAAGCGGGGATCGAGCCCGGCCAAGCTGCTGTTCCGGCCCAACGGGGTCCTCGCCACAGGTATTTGCCTCGATGCGCACGACAGTGGCCATGTGCCGCGCATCTGGCGCCACGGATGGCACATATTGTCGCCGCAGGTGCCGTGAGGCCTCCCGGGGTGAGAGCAGAGAGCAGCTCGGAGCTCGCCTCCAAGCCGCGGCGGCGGGCGCGCCTTGCGCCAGCCCAGCTTCCCCCAGTGCATTTGTGGCCGCCCCAAGACATGTCGGAATATGCCAGGAAGGGGGACATGCGCGTGCATCCCTCGGCATCTGCGGTGAGGCCCCTCTCGCGCAGCAGCTGCAGTGCTGGTGCTGGAGTGCACATTGGCTGACGGCCCACCGGCCCCTCTTGCAGAGCGAGTGGAGGGAGGAGCAGCGGAGGATGCAGAGCTTGAGTCAGGGCTTGGTGGACAGCAAGGCGTCCAAGTTCCACTCTTTGATCGAATCAAGCGACAACGAATTTGCCGCGGCACGGAAGCTCCCTTCCCTGCTCGGCCGGGTGAGCGCTGCGCCGCGCTGTGCGTGGCCTAATCTCTGCGGTGCAGCTGCAGGACGCTTGAAAAGACCCAGCAATGCGCACGGACGCTCGCAGCGGTTCGCGGCGCGCGTGGAGGACAAGGCCCAGGGCATTGAGCGGGAGATGCAGTTCCGGGGGACCGTCATGCGCCTGAAGCCTCCCCCGGTTTCCCTGGATAAGAGCCCCCCAGGTCTGTGGGGGGTAGCGCCGAAGCTCTGCCCCGTCACTGGGCCATACTGCTCACAATGCGCCCCGACGGAAGGGGCGCCCAATGCTGCGCCATGGGACCCGTGCGACCGCTCCGCGTCCGCAGAGGAGCCCCTGCCGAAGCAGGCGGACCCCGCGGTGGTGCTGGAGTGGCGGACCGAGTCGCATCACAAGGTGCAGCTCATCGCGGAGGGCAAGAACGCGGAAGGCGGGGCCCGCGTGTCGTCGCCGGTGAGCATCGAGGGATCCCTGCTGCCGGCACGTCCCATGGCTGGCTGCGATGCACCTTCACTAAGCACGAGCCGCGTAGGAGGTGGTTTCTCCCGTCACAACTTGTGGCAATGCAGCCGCTTTATCACCCTGACTGGTTGCACTCACATGCTCCCCGTCCCCTGTCGTTCCAGACCCAGGTCATGACCCGGCGCAAGCGGGCGATGGCCGGCATGGCCAAGGATGCGGTGCCTGGAGGGCGCGATGGCCTCCTGGCTCGGCTGGAGCACGCGAAGGTTCAGATGGATCACCTGGCGAGGGCAACCAAGGCGGAAGAGGCACGGCGGGCGCGCAAGGCCGGCGGGAACGTCGAGGTGTGTCTGGACAAGGCTGTGGGTCTGCCAGACTGCCCCGCCCACCTACGGGGCAAGCCATGGCGTGTTGACCATAGCGGTTGCAGTGTGAATGTGCTCGAATCCCCGTGTCTGGTGAGGCCAGTATGGTTAGAGATGGCTTTGCGTCTCCGTCACCGCAGAGGGGCCGTGCCTTGGCAGAGCTAGACCGTCTCCTTGGCGAGGAGGGAGAGGAGGACGAGGCAGAGCAGCTGAGCGTCACGGACGTGTACGACTCCTACATGAAGAGGGAACCCGGGGTCGGATGGTGAGGCACTGTGTTGCTCAACATCTAAGGGCCGCTGGGTGCGATGCGTGGTGGGGGATGGAGATTTGATGTGGGTCCCTTGCAGGTGGGAGGGCTACGGCGACGTCTCCAAGCTCTCCCCCGCCGCCCTCGCCCTCCGCGTGCTGCACATGGTCGGCCTCGACACCCCTCACATCGAGGGCAAGCCGAGCGTGAGCCAGGTACGCCTGTGTGTGCAGTCACAGCCACAGCTGCCTCCGCAACATTCAGCAGATCACAACCCGCTCCACGCCCTCCCCCCAGGTCAAGCGCGCCATCCTGGGCCTGCGCTCGGCGCCCAGCCAGCCCTCGTTGACGGCCACGCCGAAGCAAGAGGGCGACGCGGCCGGGGCGAGGCACTTGGACCGACCGGGCCACCACACCCCCCGGGAGTCCCTGCTCCGTCGGCTGAGCTGGCTCGTGCCGGTGCCGGAGGGCACGCCGCTCCACCCGGAGGGAGCGCAGGGTGACCAGAGTCTCCGCCTGATGGTGCCCTTTGAGCGGCTCGCGAGCCCGGACCCCAAGGCGGCTGCCAAGGCAGTGGCGGCGCCTGGGACCCCCGGGGACGAGGCGCCCGCGAGCCGCCCTGACTCCGGCGAGGCTGGAGAGGACGACTACATCAAGATGATTCATGAGGCGAGGGTGGTGGGATGTGCGATGACCCACAGCATGGGTGTGGCGGAGATACTGTGCTACCAACGCAGCGTGCGGGGTGGCTGGCCCGTGCTCTGGCAAAGCACGTGCCGATTCTTGTGTGCACTACAGGTCGTCCGATCGCAAAGCAAGCACCGGGCCCCGGGAACGCTGACGAGGGCCCAGAGCGGCATGACGCCCGACACAACCCTGCGACCTGTCGGTGAGGGCTGCTGTTGGTTTGGTTCTCACTGTTAGTGAAAACCTGTGCTGCCGGCTGCAGCTTTCCTGTGCTGTGTCCAATTTTCGCTCGCAACATTCAATGGTTGCAAGCCCGACGTCCGCCCGCCCTGCTGGCATCCACGACAGCCGTAGCTGCTCCGTCCCTTCCCTCTGCTTCCAGTCACCCCCGCCGCATGACAGCCGTTTTGCCCCCTTTCTTTTTCGCAGACATGGATGTGATCCGGTACGGCCGCCGCCGCCACGCACTGCGGTGGAGCAAAAAGCAGGTCGACACCGTGAAGCGCATCTGGGAGAGCATCGACCTGGACCGGGACCAGACGGTCACGCGTGCGGAGCTGGAGCTGTTCCTGGAGTCGGGGCTCACTGAGGAGTTCGCAGCGGGGGGAGATGCGGAGGCGGGCGACGGGCACACGGAGGGCGTGGGCATCGGGCTCGGGAGGCTTTTGGTCAAGTCGGGCCTGGGTCGCCGGCAGCATATCCACTTCCGCGACATGGTCAAGGTCTTCTTCACGGGAGGGCTCATGAAGTCACCGCACATCACCGAACGTGACATCGACGAGATTGTCGAGTACGCCTACCCCAGGGTGAGGGCATTGTCTGGGATGCTGCGGGGTGTTTGCGGGGAAGGCCGTGAGACGAGGCTATTGCTGAAAACGCCACCGGTGCACACCCACTCCCAACACTCTCCAACCACGGGAATCTGACCCCGCTCGCTGCGTTCCTCACCCATTCAGGTGCCCCCACCACCCCCGCTCACGGAGGAACAGGAGATGCTTCTGCGCGTGCTTTGGAACCTCTGGCGGCAGGACAGCAACCAGGCCTTCATTACGCTGGACGACATGATCAAGTCGCAGCCCGAGGTCGAGCCCAAGCTGGTCCGGGTGCTGTTCCGGAAGATCGACGCGGGCGGGCGCGGCAAGGTGTCCTACGGCGACCTGCGCACCTGGTTTGGGAAGGAGCACGCCAAGGTGACCCACCTTGTGGTGACAAATGGGGTTTTGACAATGCAGGGGTTCTATGCAAGTTTGAGTCTCAGAGAAGCCCTGCACTGGTTTTGTATCAGTTGCGTGCATGTGTGGGACGGTTGCTGGCTCCCGGAGGCACAGCACGACGTGTTTCCTCAAAACCGCAGCGTCACGTGGAGAGCGCCCAGCGGCACAGCACGGCGCTGATGGGGATCCAGGCGGCCCTGGAGTCGTACCGCAAGAACCAGTACGGCAGGCAGTGAGTGGCGGCGTGGGCGCAGCTGCATCGGCGTTGCTGCAGGTCAGCGTGGAGGAAGACGCGACATCCGAGTCACGACTCTCGACCGCGCGCAGGCCCGGGAGGAAGAAGCTCTTCAAGTAATCGACCCCTTAACGATGGATTGCCCTCGCCATTTTCCTACGCACGCCAGTTCTAGCTCCCCCACTCTTCCAGCTTCACGCACACACTGTAGAGCTAGACCGTCGGTGACAGTCACAAGTTTCACAAAAGATTGAGAAAACTACGAGGCAACAGGGTGCCGTTGCCTCACGAGATGAACTAAGAGCTCCCAATCACTACGCACGTCCATAACCAGCCCTGAGGCTGCCCCCCAGGAGACGCCCCAAGAGCGGCAGGCTCTCCGCAATCCGCTGCACCGACTGAGCCATGTCTGCCTGCGCCCCATTCGCTGCTGGTGGCATCGGTGGCTTGCCGGCGCCCGCAGCAGCGCCGCTTGCCGTGGCGCTCTTCTTGACCAACCCTGCCGCGCTGGCCCTGCCCTTCACGACCCCGGGAGCCCGGATTCCGCCCCACCCGACCCGCCTTGTGACCCGGGGCGGGCGCGTGGGGTTGGCGAAGAGGCCCGTGCGGAAGTTGGCGTGGGCGTGCGGCACGGCGACGTGGATGCCCGAGACGACGCGCACAGCAGACGCGGACGATGCGCGGAGACGGGAGGTGGTGGCGGCACGGATCCGTCGCAACTCCTCGGCGCGCGCGTGCTCCAAGTCCGGCCGCGGCGGGGCGGGCACCGCCAGTCGCTCCGTCGCCCGCGTCGCCGCCACGCTGAGCCTCCGCGGTGCCCGGAGCGGCCGTGTGGCAGGCACGGGCGCCACCGTTACCCTGCGCGACAGCAACAGATGCGTGAGTCCATACACACGCTGCATGCGGTGGGATGTTCATGCCAGCAGGCGCAGGTGCTTGCTGGACGCGCCCCTCGATTTCGCATCACTGCGAAGCCCAGGCCACTCACCCTTTCCCCGGCCACCCCCGGCTGCCCACCCCCAGCGTGAATGCCCCAATGCGCCCCATGTCATAGGCGTCCCCATGGGTGGCACCCTGAGTCGGGTCGCCGGTGTGGAGACGAGCGGACGGCGCATCGGCTTGCAGCAGCCGCCGCACTTGGCTGTGCATGCGCTGGATCTCCTTCGCCGCAGAGGACAGCGCCCGTCTCCCCGACCCCTGCTGCGCCAGGTGGCACCAGGCGCGCAGGCACTCGCCCACCCGGAAGCGCGCGTACAGCGCCGTCAGCTCCCGCGTCGCCGGGCTCTGCGCCGGGGCGAGGGGCGGCCAGGGCAGCAGCACGCGCCCGGCCGGCGACGCGGTCGCTGGCACCCCCTCTGCTACACCCCTCGATGAAGGCCCCTCCCCTGGCCCAGCCGGGGTCGTTTCAGGAGGCCTGAACGACACTCCCGCCCCGCCAGGCGACCGGGGGACGTCCTCCGGAGCTCTCGCGGTCCCAACCACGGCGTTCGTCTCCGCTGGGCTCGCGTTCTTGCCAGGGGTGCGCTTGCCTGGACTCGGCGACGTTCTGGGTGACACAGAGGCGTGCGACGCCTCCACTGGGACTGGCTGGTCCCGCTCCAGCTCCTGCGCGCCGCGACATATCTGGCAGTGTTCATACTTAACATGGACAGACAGTGGCTGACTGACATCCAGGTGCTGGAAGCAAGCGCTCACCTCGAGCAAGGCCACGACACCGCTGCCCCTCTGGCTCGTGATCCTGGCGTACGGGGAGTCGCTGGTCTCCGCCGCACTCGTGCCTGCCTCCGCCTCCCTCGCAGCGCCCGCCGCAGAGCGCTGCCTTTGCAGGTCCCTGGCGCCTGCGCCGTCCGACGCCGGAGACGCCGCCGCAGCTCCCGGCCCGTCCGGCTGCGCGCCGTGCTGGCTCGCGGGCGTTCCCGTGCTCTCGCGGCTGGGGGAGCCCCTCTGAGCCGCCACGTGACTCTTCTTCGCCGCTTGGGACTGGCTGCGACTTGCGGACGGGGCGCTCCCCAGTGTCCCACCCGCCGTGCTCCTGGCCCTCGTGAGGCCGTTGGGGCTCGCCTGGGCCAGCGGCGGCGACCGTGGGCTTCCCTGGATGCTCGCCGTCTTGGCCACAGAGAAGGACCGATGGGTGTGCGAGGCCGAGGCGGACGGGGGCGTGTGGCTGGGCGCCCTGCTCGCTCGGGGCGTCCCGCTCGACACCGCACAGGCCGGCGCTGCCACGCCGGAGCGGTGCTGGGGGCTCTGGGTCGACAGCGACCGAGTGGCGCTGGCCGTGCGGAAGGGCGACGCCCACCCGGCAAACCTCGTCGACTCTTCGGAGTCGGACGGCGACGTCGGGAGAGACTCGGGCGGCGGTGCGTCCTCCCCCGATGTCCCCTCGGACCCACTCGCGTCGGACATGCTCCCTCGCTCCACGTCGCCCGCCTCAAACGCGTGTGCCGCAGCCGCGCCGGACGCGGGCGACACGCGCGACACCGACATGGCGCGGCCGCTGTCGGCGCGCCCGGGCGACGCGAAGTGGCCCACCGCCGATGAGCTCCGCCGGAAGTCCGCTGCCGCAGCACCGTCGCCCCGGACCCCAGTCGAGCTCCTGCCGATGGCCCGCGTGCCCGTCGGGCTCGCCCCACTCGCCGTGCCGCCTCGGCTCCCCTCGGCCGCTCCCACGCCGGCCCCTGACACAATCCCCGGGCCCCCTCCCTCAAGGGCACCCGCACTGCCAGTGACGCCCCAGCCATCCCGTTCATCGCCCCCACGCAACGACCCCCTCTCCGCCTCCCCGACCTCTCCTCCTTGGTCCAAAGCGTCATCCTCCATGCTCAAGGCACCCAACGCGTCCTCGAGCATGTCGCGAAGAGAGTACGAACCCCGGCCACGCCCGGCACGTGCTGCAGCGGCAGCCGTGGAGCTCGGGCCCACGGCACTCCCGGCCGTGTCGCCGGGACTGTACACGTGGTTCCCAAACCTGACGTGCGACCCTGACTCGCTGGTCGTCGCGCCGTCGTTGTCCCCCACAGCGCTGCGGAAAGGGGCATGGGCTGGCTGGCGTCGCGCCTACAAGGCTGAGCGATGTGCAGATCGCAAACAGTCCATCCCATCCGCGCACCTGCGCACGTCGTCCCCACCCTCCATGTCTGCGCCCGAGTCCATGCCGTCCTCCTCTTCGGAATCAGCGGAGATGACCACGACCATCGACGATCGCGACCGGCTGCTGACGTCGCCTGACGTCTGCCGCAGCACCTCCTGCGCCATCTCCACGACGCTGGGCACGCTGAGACCCAGGAGCGCGCCGCGCAGGAGCTTCTGGTCCTTGCTGCGGGGCCGGGCAGTCCTCGGAGTCTGGAGCGTCGGTCCCATGACACCGGTCAGATGCCGTTCCCCCTGCGCCCGAGCGCCGGCCTGTTTCTCCGGGCCATTGCTGGTGGCTGCTTGGCGAAAACGAGGGGTATTGTTTTGCCCAACCGCCAGGTCCCGGTCCGGTTCCCGCAGGCTCGGCGAGCGCGGGTCTCGCTTCCGAGGGACTTCGCCGACCATCTCCTGCGGCCAGGGACGCATCGCGGCTTCCTCGTGCAGCCATGATGCAAGGAATGATAAAACGCCGTAACGTCTGCTGCTGCGCACCCGTACCTGGCGCCGGCGCCCCCCAGAACCGGCAGCCGGGAACGCTTACTCCGATTGCGACCCTCAGCAGCGCGCAGGATCGCTGCAAACAGAAGGATTGGAGCGTGACAATGTTGTGCTTATATGTACGATGCATGAGGCGTTGGATGACCGGAAGAGCGCCAGCCCTTGCCTGCTCAGGAGGCGAGAGATGCGAGAGCCTTGATGGCGGGCAGGAAAGCCCGCGCGCCTGAAGCCAAGGCGTCCTGCCCCCGTCAGCAAAAGTCTTTGAAAGATTCCACAACTGTTGATCCCCATTGCGGTTCTTGCGACGGCCGAAACCCCATCCAAACATCGCAACTGACAACGGCGAGTCACCGCACCGATGAGGCACGACTCCATTCAGAAAATCCCCATACGCGCCACCTAGCGCAAGATGGAGTCATGACAAACGCATCTGAGCCCGGCATCTCCAGCCTTGCGTGCTAGCTATCACTTGGCGATCCTTCGAGCTAGCACTACACAGGAGCATCTAAACCTGTGCCATGCTCGGATCGACGAAGTCCTCCTCCTGCAGAGTGGGGGCGCGCACCGGCGCACGGGGCTCCGCAGGCGAGCGGCCGAGGTCGGGAGTGGACGCGGAGTGGTGAACATTGTGGTCTGGTGGGTTGCCCATCATTGCTGCTGGTATCCTCGACAGCTTGGCATGATTGAAGAGCATGGGCTGCACGGGAGCACGGGCAGGTCAGCCATCGCCATCCGTCAGCACGCAGGAAGCTGCCAGGGTGTGTGTTGCCCCTGCATGCGCATCCCCCGCTCACCATCACCCGTGGGAGGTGCTCCAAGTCCCGAATGCAGTAGTCTGCGGAGGACGTGGGCGTGCCGTGCCCCACCATCACGGTCGTCATGCCCATCGCCTTGCCGCCTTGCATGTTGCGTGGGGAGTCGTCGATAAAGACCACGCGGGATGGGTCCGACGCACCGCACTGGCGGAGGGCCAAACGGAACGCATCTCGACTGCGGGAAAGACGGACGCACGGGAGCTTTCGTCATTGCTTGCCCAAGCATTGGCGGGCAGGAAGATCCAGTCAGAGCCCTTCCTCACGGTGACAAAGGTGACCCATCCTGTGTGAGGGTTGGGCGAGCCCCTGCCCGCGCCGCACCTGGGCTTGCACACGATGGGGTAGAGCGGCCCCGGCTTGCCGTTCAGCCCCGGCTTGGGGGCCACGAGCCCCTCCTTGTGGGCGCTGAGCATGATGCTGTCGAAGCTGATGATCCCGTCGAACAAGCCCTGGTCCATTCCCAGGCGCTCCAAACATCGCTTGGCGTGGGCCTCGTCGGCGTTGGTGAACACCCACTTCCTGGGACCCTCGATGGCCTCCAAAATCGCGCGTAACATCGGCCTTGCCGGGATCCACTCGTCGTAGGGGATCGTGCCGTGCTGCGTGTGCAAGGTACTGAGGCGCACTGGGATGGCCAGGGAGATGGGAAGACACAGCCCCTGGTCGGTCACCGTGCGACCAACGACTGCCAAGCGTCGTGTGGCCACACTCACCACCCAGGCGTGCCAGTCGTCGAAGGAGATCGCGTGCCCGGTTGCAATGAGCCCTGCCATCGTGGTGCCGTACTCGAGGAACAGCTGCGTCCGCTTGTCGACCACCTCCTCCTTCGGACATCCGAGCTCTCGCAACAAGTACTCATCTATCTTCGTGCGGACCCACTCCGGGACGCGAGGCTCGTCGTACAGAGTGTCATCCAGGTCAATCAACACCTGCGAGGACGAGACCTGGTGACTTTAGACGGTGCAAAGGCGGGGCGGCCGGAGACCCAGACGGTGAGGAGCGAGCACATGTCGGCATCATTCGCAAGCTCCTCACGTGCGTGAAGGGGACCTCATCCTGCGCCATCGCGCCAAGCTTCTTGTACTCCAAGCAACGAGGAACACTACATCCGCGGCGAGCGCACAGGCGAGGACGGGGGCTGGACCTTTGAGCCCTTTTCGACAAACACGCACTCGGGCACTGATTGCAGCGGCTATGGACCCTTTCGCGCACCCGGAGCGGCTCGAAGCGGCCATCGAATGGATTATCTGATGATCGATGACACCAAGAGCCGGCAAATCCGCTCTCGCGCTTCGGTGTCCCCTCTGGCATTGTGTAAGTCAGCCAAACCGGCGCTGCCAGACGCTATACCGATCCGTGGGGCTTCTCGCTGTGGAAATCCGTCGTCAGGGCTGCGGAGCCCGCGCGCTCATCGCGTTTCGCGCACCATGAGCGCCGTCTACCAGACCCTGCGCATGGTGGAGGGTCTGGACCTCGACGGCCCTTACCGGGTGGGTCCGACCTTCGACACCGGCGCAGGCTATCGGGAGGAAGAGCCCGAGAACGCGCTTGACGCTCCAACGGACGCGAATCGCGAGCAGCCGACGACCGCACGGGCGTGGTCTTCGGCTGACGACGAGGAGGGTGAGCGCAGCTTATAGCGAGGCCCGATTTGAGAGCACAGGCTGTGTCGGAGCAGATGCATCGTTTGCGCCCTGCCTGAGCCCCTGGCGTGAGCGAGGCGACGGGAACGTGACGACGGCCGGGTGCTGTCTTGGTCGAAGGGCGGCCGGCGGGGGAGCTGCCGGAAGTGGAGCTTCCGGACGACTGGAATGATCACCCGCTCTGTGCGGATGCGGCGACATCCAAGGGCACCGGCGGGGGCGCGGAGGCGGGGGAGACGGACGCCGTGGCGGGAGGCGCCGTGTCGAGTCCAGATTTCCGATTTGTGTACGATCCAGGTGCGTTGCGGCCGGAGATATGCATTGTCGACAATGAAGCTTTTCTCGAACGAGCGCGACTCTTCGTTGCGCGCTGGACGACGCAGGGCAGTGGGACGACAGTGCGCTGTTGGTCGCGTATGGGGAAGCCGTCGAGTGGTTCCGGCAGGCGCACGCGGATGACGGGCAGGGATGCATAAACGACCCAGAGTCGCGGCCGAGCCTTCTCAAGTCCAGGTGACGAGGCGACGTGGGCTGGAACAGTTGGAACACGTGCATCGATCCCAAGCACTTGGTTCATGACAGCCCGCTGGTTTGCTTCCTCGCAGAGTGGCAAAGGAGGTGCCGCCGCCTATGTCCGGCCGGGCCGAGGCGCATGACGGGGGCCTGGGACCGAGCCGGGAGCATACGGGTGCTGCAAGGGGCGGTGGTTGGGACGAGGGAGGGGACGACTTTGACCAGGACCAATGGGAGGAGGACGAGCCGGGAGTGGACGACTGGGAGGAAGACCAGGGGTTCGACGATGCGGCAGGGTTCGAGGGTGGCTACCCCCATCAGGGCAGCTACCCTGACGCCTGGGCTTATCCTGAGAGATACCCGGCACATGCCCAGAGCTACGGCAGCCCGTTTGGATACCCGAGCACCTCGTACGGGTTCGGATGCGGGGGATGGGAGGCTCCGTGGGGTCCGCCGCCGCCCCCACCGCCCCATGCATGGGGTCCGCGACCCGGGCCTTTCCATAGCCCACCTCCGATGCCGCACATGGGATGGGGTTCCCCGGGCTGGCCTGGATGGGGCACGACGGGCGGCTTGCCCTGGGAGTCGCCGCCGCCGCCGTCGCCGCACCGGAGCAAGGCCGGCGCTGGCAAGCGCCCCGCTCCCAAGCCACGAGCGGACTCGCTGGAAATCGAGGAGATCGCGGAGCAGACCGCGCAGGTGAGATCGGGATTGCATGGATGGGGTGGTGCTCCTGATATTGGAACAGGACCCACTGACATGGGCCAGGTTTTGGTGTTCGCAGTCCCTGCTGGGGAGCCACGACATGCGGAGGATCAGGGCCACCTTGCTGGCGTTCTTCGAGGCCGGCTTGGACACCTTCACTTCGTGAGAGCTTCAGTTCAGGAGGTTGTTAGCAAGAAGCCGAACTCTCTACGTGCTTTGCCGGTACTGCCTAGGAGGCAGAGCATTGCAGGGGACCCCAACCACGTCGCTATCAGTCCAGCATTGTCGTCTCAGTGCGCATGTGTTGTTAGGAGACCGCAGCTGGCACCATCTACCTTGGGCGCCCGCTGTACGCCTGTCGAACGGGCAAACCGTCATGCTGCGCCCCCTGTCACAATTCAAGCGAGGTGTGACCACCCTGTGCCTGTGGGTCATGCATAATGGCTCAAGGCGTCGTGTGGCACAGCGGCAGAGCCGGCTGAAAGCGGCATTGGCCAGGGGAGGCCAGGGTTTGGGGTTGCCCTAGGCCGCGGGCTCGTCCCGAATCGCGCGTCCCTCCCCGCGTCTCCATCACCAGGCACTGTGTTTGTTCCATTTCATCACTTCGCTGCGGCTGAGCCACTTGCCGTGGCCCTGGTGCGAGCTAGTTAGGAGAGAGGCCCTCGCGTCGCTCTCGCGCGCTGCCCCAGCGGGTGCCCCCGCGAGTGGCTTCCTTGGACTCATGCCAGCCCACTTCAAGACCGTGCTTCTCCCCGTGCCCTTCAAGGGCGGCCACGCGGTGGACCTGCGTGCCCCGCTGGAGAAGTGGATCAAAGACAACTATGGCGTGCATAGTGAGAGGCTCTTGGCATGGTATCGGCTCGTGTGTCCTCTATTCTTACCGTGGATCACGGCTATCTGGGCCACCGAGCCCCCGGTGCGCGCGGAGCCTCGGCGCCGGAGCCCGTTGCTTCGGCAGCCGAGGGAACGCGAACCTGTCCCCTCTCGCAGGTGTCCCAAACTGCAACGATGACCTAGATGTCGTGGCGAAGCTCCGAGAGGAGGCCGCTTCCTCGTCGCTCTCCACGGAGGCGCGCGTCAACGCTTGCAGGTCAGCGCCGCTTAGTGCGATGGCGCGCATGCCCCTCGCGACGCTTGATGGCCCCCGCTGGATCGCCATGCATGAATTTCTTGTGTTTGGGCGAACCATGGCCGCATCTATCCATCCCTGGCACGCAGGCGGTGGTTCAAGGTGCTGCAGGGTCTCGAGATTCGCTTCCCCATCTCCGCGACAGGTGCGATGGCCATTTCTGTTTCGCTCGCATGTCACGACGGACCTCGCACGCGCGGCTCTCGGATATGCGCGCTGCTGGCGTCCCCGCAGGCGTGGAGGTGCGCTTTTCGTGGGACGACGCGTTCAAGCCCTCCCAGAGGCAGGTCAGCTGTTCGGTGCACCTGGAGAAGTCCGCGGTTCTGTTCAACATGGGAGCGGCCTTGACCAAGCTGGCGTCCGAGGCTGACCGGGCGTCCCCGGACGGCGTCAACGGCGCAGCACGGAACCTCCAGGACGCTGCGGGGTGCTTTGCGCATCTGAGGGACCAGGTGGCCGTGAAGCTCGATGCGTCCTCGCGGCCGGAGGACATCGGACCCAGCTGCTGTACCATGCTGGAGAAGCTCTGCCTGGCACAGGCGCAGCAGGTGGGGCCGAGGGCGCAGCTCAGGTCTGGCCGGGTGCCGCGGGTTCTGTGTGAGCGGGGGTGCAGACGGGGTGCAGGTCTGCTTAGACCAAGCGCGGCGGCCACGGGCCCTCGAAGCCGCTCCCCGCAGTGTTGCTACGAGAGTGCGGCGATGGGTGGCAAGAAGGGTGGCATCCTGGCCCGCCTGGCCAAGCAGTGCGCGGACCTCTTCGGGGAGGCAGAGGCCCTCGCACGCGAGGGGCCCTTGGCCAAGCACCTCGACAAGTCGTGGGCCGCGCACGCCCTCGTGAAGAACAAGTGCGTGCCCGGGCCGCGGCCCGTACCTCGCGCATGACCTTCACGCACGGACTAGGGCATGACTTGTACATCGCACGTGCGCTGTGGGTCCCTAGCATGGGGCATCATCGCGCCGTCATGTCAGACAATGCGTAATCTTTTGATCGCATCGCAGGATGTATGAGGCGCTGGCGGAGCTGCACCAGAGTCAGGTGGCGCGGGAGGCGGACGAGAACGGCCCAGAGGTCAGCCGCTTGCGGTGTGCGTCCGACACGGCTGCTGCCATGTCCCGGGCGCTCAAGGGACTGAGCCCCGAGTCCAAGCTCCACGAGTCGGGCAAGCGCCTGACCGAAGACGTTACCTCGGCGCTCAACCGGTGCGTCGCTGCCCAGTCACCGACGCCAGCCGTGCCTGCCAGTCGGTACACCCGTCGCCACACGATGTTCGCCCCGCAAAGTCTCTGTGGCACTGAGACCGAGCCCCGTGTCTCATCTCGCCTTGCAGTGCGGAGAAGGAGAATCGCGCGGTGTTCCTGTGCCGCGTCCCTGCCTATGCGGACCTGCCTCCCATCGTGGGAGCGCCTCTGGTCAAGTCCTCGCCAGCCACCGCGCTCCTCCAGACGCCCAAGGGCGGACCCCCGGAGCCCGTTCTCTTTAACAGCGTGGTGCCGGAGGACATGGCTCGGTCGCTGTCACGGTGCGTGCCACGCAAGCGCTCACCGATGCTCCGTCATTGCGCACCGTCGGTAGGGTACAAGCCATGATGGCGATCACTGTGCCTGGTCTATGCAGGTACACGGACATGGTGGATCGCCTGGTCCGGGAGCAGATGGAGCGCATCGAGGGGGCGTCGGAGGAGGTGCACGTCGCGATGCGGCTTTGGGAGCTGCCGGAGGCGTTGCAGGCACTGGAGGGACCGTCAGAGGCTGCGGTGCCAGACACAGGTGAGGGACGCGAGGATAGCGGATCCTGCGTTGACGTGACTGAAGTGAGATGCACGGAGATGCTGGCATGGGCAGGCAGACTCTTTGGGAGCCGGAAAAGGTTCGTGTTCGTGCGGCCTAGGGTTATGGCGCAGGCGCGGCTGGGCTAGCACCCTGCGCCACCCTGTGCCTGCGTCGGCTGGCCGCAGTCAAGGCGGAGGTGTCCAAGGTGCAGAGCATCGGAGGCGTGACGGCGCTGCATGGGCTGGCCGAGCAGATCGACGACATGAAGGCCGTCGCGATTGAGGAGATGGACAAGCTCGAGGTGAGTAGCGGCGATGGGAAGAACAGCTGAGAGGACCAATGGCGCCAGTGACCATGCTTTGACTGCAGCTGTGCTTTCTGCAGGCAGGGCGATGAATGAACCGGCTGCAACGCTACGACTGCAGTAGCGCTCTTTGCAGCGCATGGTGCTATCCTCTGAGCCACCCCGCAGAGTCTCCTGGCCAAGGAGCAAGAGGACGACGGCAACCTGCGTGCCAAGTTCGGGACTCAGTGGAAGCGCCAGCCGAGCACCAGCCTCAACTCGCAGTATCGCGGGGCGCTGGAGCGGCTACGTGGGCACGTCTCCACGGCAGCCAAGACCGACGAGCAGGTGAGGCCAGGGGCTTCACTGTATACATCCAGTCGCGGCGCCCTGCTGTCATCTAGTGCGGCACCCTGCTGTTTTAGCAGAGACCAGGCCACGGCAGATGCCGGGCGACAAGCAACGGCCACCGCACCGCCGTCCGCAGGTCCGCGCGACGCTGGTGTCGTCCGAGGACCGCCTCCGCGGTTTGAACATGAGCGCCGTGATGCGGCGCATGCCCGCGCTCGAGGCCCCGATGGTCCCCGTGGGCGAGGTCTCACCGGCCGAGGCTGCCAGCCGCCTGCGCTCGCTGCTCCTGGAGGCGGAGAGGCTCGCCGGGGAGCGCGCGGAGCTCGAGGCGGAGCTGAAGCGGGTGCGGGACGCGAGCGACGTCAGCCACCGCCTGGCCTCGGGGGTTCCGGAGGACGTGGCCTTCCGCGACGGCATGGCGCTGTTCGACCGCGTGGTTGAGGGAGTCCAGGCGAACGCAACCGCGACCAAGAAGGCGAGACCTTGAGGGCGGGCATGGGATTCGCTATCGCATAGCGCATAGCACGTCGCGGCTCTACCGCATGTGCGCTGCACTGTGGCGGGGCGGGCATTGATCCCTGCGCAGCCGAGAGCCTCTTGGTTAGCATAACGCAACTGTCGGCGCTCCGCAGGCGTTGGCGGACATGGAGGTGGCGCAGCGGCACTACCGCCAGGCGTTCCAATTCGAGGAGTGGCAGTCGCAGTGCCGTGCGACGGCCCAGGCGGTGCAGGACGACATCGCGGCCTTCATGTCCGCGATGGGGAACCTGGAGGCGGGCCTCCGCTTCTACTCCCAGCTGCAGGACGAGGTGCAGATCCTGGGGCAGACCGTGAGGGACTTCCTCATGTCACGCAAGGCCGAGAGAGACGACCTGATCGAGGACCTGGGCAAGCGTGGCGCTGGTGAGTTAGCTGCTGTGCGTCATGGCAGGCTTGTCATTTGCTGACCCAGACTGTGTCAACCACACAGTGGTCTACTGTAGCTGCGGAGCTCAAACTGTTGTTGCCCCCGCAGCCCTCCCAGTTTTGTTGAAGCCCTGGCCCCGCTGTCTTTTCGCAGGTCCGCCCGTCCCGCAGATGGCCAGCATGTCTCTGGGCAGTGCGCCGCCCCCGCCCCCGTCGTCGCTGACCGGGCCGGGCCAGAGCTATCCGCCCCCGCCTCCGCCCGCGCAAGCTCCCTCCTACGCGTACGGGGGTCATGTGGCGCAACACGCCAGCTCGTCTCAACAGGCACCCTACGGCGCACAAGGCCACTACGGCCAGCAGCAGGGGCAGTATAACCAGCAGCAGGGGCAGTATGGTCAACAACAGGGCCAGTATGGGCAGCAGCAGGGGCAGTACGGGCAACAGCAAGGGCAATACGGGCAATCGGCCCCCCCATCCCAGTACCCGCCCCAGGCTCCCAACTACGGCGGGCCGTACGGGCAAGCCCCGCAGCCCTACCCTCCTGCCTACAGCCAGGGATATGCCCAGGTGAGGCGCTTTGCGACAGGACTGGTTCTCGGCAACTGATGCGATGCATTCAATGCAGGAAACATGACGTTGAGGGTCTCCCGTTCTCGTTTGCGCACAGGGACCTTACCAGGGGCAGCAGTACCCTCCCCAGCAGCACCAGCCGCCCCCGCCCTCGTTCGGTTGAGAGCAGCCAACGTGCAAGTCTGACGCGACCAATGCTGGCACGCTTGGGGGGGACACGCCAGGAGCAGGGTTCTGTGGTTGTCACTGCTACCACGCCCGTGTCGCGCGTACTAGGCCGGCCGCAGCAGCTCTGTGTCCTTCCAGTCCCCTTGTGTTCGACGCTCGCCGACGTGCCTTTTCAAAAGGCACCGCTCATTGCTCAAGGCCCGTCTGTGTCGGCAAAGAAGCGCAAATGGCCGTCGAGCCCCGCCGTCACGAGCTGGGGGTGCAGGGGGTGATAGGCGACATCCACCACGGCATCCCCGTGCCCCCGCAACTTATCGCACACCAGGCCCGTGCGGAGGTCGTACACGCACGCCGTCTTGTCCTCCGATCCCACGGCGAGGTAGCGCATGCAAGGGCTGAAAGCAGCACCCACAGACACCTGCCGGTTGGCGTGGGCAGACAGAGACCGCACGCAACGCGTATCACGGAGGTCCCAGAGCTTGGCGCAGCCGTCGGGGGCGGTCGTGGCGAAGAGGTTGTAAGCGGACGCGGGATGCGACGCGAAGGGCGAGACCTCGTTGAGCACGACTCTCGCGGGGGGGCGGGCGTGGGCGTCGGGGACGGTGCGCGCCGTGCGGCCCGCGGCCAGGTCGACGACGTCCAAAGCGCGCGAGGAGCCGGCGCAGATGACTGCGGGCGCGGCGTGGGCGGACGATGGGGTGGTGGGAGGTGTGTAAGGCTAGTGAGTGGGTCGGTATTTATGGTAAAATACTGGTCAGTATCAGTGAGTGTGTCTCGTGGGTCTGACCATCAGTCAGTGTGTGACGCTGACTGCAGCGCGGAGGCATGCACTGCGAATGGCGAGCCTCTCACCCAAATGGCTGACGAAGCTGTTGGGGCAGGCCGCGTCCAGGACCGTCTGGGACCCCGTCTTAAACGTCCACACGCACCGCGCGTGGTTGCTGTTGCGCAGGCGCTCCAGGTCATTCTTTGCCGTATCCGCACCCAGACCGTACCTGCACCAGGCAGTGTGCAGCTGGTGGCAAGGCACCACACAGCGGGTGATGGACTTGCTCGACAGGGCGAGAACGAAGGGTGACAGAGGGTGACAGATGAACGACAGACGTCAGGCGACCCTATATTCGTAGGCGGCCCCTCACCGGTACACGTGCACGGAGGGTCCGGAGGCCACGAGGAGAAACTTGTCGAGGTGCAGGAACCGAGCAGCGGTGACCTCGTGCGAGACGCTGGGAGGCCCAGTGTCCCTGGCATTCCCAGATGTTGATGGCGAGAGGACTAAGAGTGGGTCCGACTTGCCGACGGCCCAGAGCCTCGCTGTGGCGTCCATGGAGCCCGTCAGGACCATGTCAGAGGCACTCGACCAGCTCTGTGAATAACAGAGAGTTGACGTATTCAGTTCAGCTCAGACGCGAGGCGGTGTGGGGCGATGGGGCAGCGCGCATGTCGCCAGCAGCATATGGGGCATGGCTCACCGCGGCGACCACCGGTGCATTGTGGCCGATGAAGGTGGAACCGTCGCCTGCGTGGCGCGCGATAGGCAGCCGCAGCGCACGTGCCGCACGGTCCGTCCCGCAAGAGACCAGACGCGACCCATCCGGGGCGTACGCCACGCGCAGGGCTGCCCCCGCGTGCACCGGGGCGCCGTTGGGCAAAACGTGCTGCGGCTGCGGCGTGCTGATGGCGCCACAGTCCACGGGGTAACGCCGGGACAGGGCAGCGGCACCGACGCCCTTGGGCCCACGCGAGGTGACACCCACAGACTTGGAGCGCTGGGGCGCGCCGGGCCGCTGCCCCAGCCGCTGCTTCGGGTGGGTCAGGCCGTACCCCGAGCTCTTGACGTTGCTGTGAAACGTGACGGGACGGTCGCTCAGCGGCGCGCGGGGCTTGCGGCCGGGCGGCTCGCTCCGGGAGGAGGACGAGGAAGCGCTGCGCTCGGAAAAGCGCCGCTGCGCCAGCGGCGAGGTGTCCGGGAGCGGGGCAGTTGGGAAGATGGACAGGGGAGCGGTGGCGGCTGCGTCGGGGTCACCCGCGCCCTCGCTGCCTGGGCCTGCGATGCCCAGGGTGGCCACTCTCGTCGCGACGCCGTGGAGGCCCGCGGGGTCGGCGGACGATGCCATCGTCCCGGGCGTCGACGTGCATGCCACCTCGTAGACGCGGAGACAGGGCACGAAGGCCGGGCCGCACACACACGTCGCCTGGGGCACGACACTGCGGGAGCGGCGGAGGTCTGAGTCATGGCGACGTGCATGCGAGCATCGCTGACGGTCCATCGGCCACGTTTGCCTCAAGCAATGCTGCGAGCGGCACGTCGCATGCGCACCCGTCCCGACCCGGCCCCGCGTGCAGGACGCAGGTGGCCGCGGCCCCTCCGTCATGAAACGGTTCGACTCCCAGGAGCTCCATCGTGTTGGCCTGGAAGAGCGCCACGCCCGAGGGAAGCGCGACTGCCAGTGTCGGTGCCGGCGCCAGAACCTGCCCCACTGAGTCACCCTCCCCCGCAGTGCTGCTGAGCGCCTCGCCGCACCCCGCTGTGTCTTTGACAGCGCCCGTTCTGCTCAGGTACGCCATGCTCAGCACCATCGACCCCGCCTGGACCAGCATAGACGGCACGGCCTCGGCGGACTGCGAGCGAGGGACGACGAGCATGGTGGGCTGTTTGCGATACACAGGTGCCCGGCGCTGGACAGAAGCAGCGTCGGCACTGTAAGCGTTGCGCCACTGGTGTTTTGGTCTTATCAAGACTGTCTGCAATGTACCAGGAAGCGCGGCACCTCACTGGCGCTCCCGGCGCTTCGGTCTTCTCTGCCCTCCCAGGTGCCATGACCCCGCGCGCTGCGTCCACCACCAGCGTGGGTGCCGGGAGGCCACTTGACGCCACATCCGCATCCCTGGCCGGTGCTTGGAACCTCGCGGCGACTTTGGCGGCATCGACGCGGTGCAGCGTCCGGGCAGCGCCCGTGGGGACAGACGAAATGTCAATCACCTACATTTACGGCAGCAGGAGAGGGCATGGAAGGCTCACATGCTGGCAGGGCTCGCAGGAACAACACAGGTGTTGGCAGCTGGCAGGGGTGAGTCGCACTCACCTGCAGTGACCCGTCCGCAAAGCCCAGGGCAAGGCGAGGGAAGGTCGGGTCTGGCGTCACGGCGGTGGGGACGGCGGCGGAGAGGACGGCCGAACGATGGAGGAGATGTCCCTGCGGAGGGCCCAGAGACAACAAGAGTTGAATCAGTCGACATCGCTGGCAGCAGCTGGGCGTGTCGTGTTCCTGAGCCTCAGGAAATGACACCGAGCCCAACGTGCCTGGGTGATGTCCCAGAGATAGAAGGCCCGGTCTTCGCACGCCACGGCCAGACGCATCGACACGAAGAATGCCGCCACCACAGAGCCCCCGTGGCCCTCCAACCGCAAGGCCTCTGCCAGGGTTGCCACCTCCACCACCGACACGCGAACGCTGCGGGGACAGGTCGTGGTCGCTTGAAAGCCACGTGGGGCGGACTGGGTGCAGTGCAAGGCCACCCGCCTCTCTCACCCGCTGCACACGGCAGCCCACTGGCAGTGCTTGGATAGCGCCACGGCATCGACGCGGCCCTGTCCCGAGGTGAGCTCCAGCGGTTCCTGAAGAGAGGAAACGGGCAGAGAGTTACGGGTGAACCATCATGCAGGCCTGTGCATCATAGGAGTCCCATGGTCCATGGCAGGTGCTACGCTCGTGTCGGGCTACATCACCAGTGGCGTGTGGCCGTGCAGGGCGGACTCGATGCTGTCTTGGATGTCCCACAACACGCACGAGTCACGGGAGCCCACGCAAAGGCGAGGCGTGTGAGGCCCGTCCTCGACTCCTCGAGGGTTGAACGCCAGCGCTGTGGGCGCATAACGCTGGAGATGCGTGTGGAGCACTGCGAGGGGAGGTCGCCTCGCGAATCTGAATGCAATCGCCCCGCGCATTCAAGCAGCACGGCAGGTTTCGCGCAAAACTCGCTTACCCAACGGGGGTTCCGCGGGATGATCACGCCGAAAGACCAGGACGCGAGGAACCTTATCGCTCAAAGCAGCGGCGATGTATGCGCCATCGGCTGCGAGGAGCACGACGGGGGCGGGCAACGCAGCCCCGCCGCGGGACATCATGTTGGCCATCTCGCCCCTGAAGGTCAGAGAGCCTTTCTCACGAAGACCAGAGCCATGCTCAGGTCAGCGCATGGCCATCGGCGAGCGCAGTGCCATTGAAAACGCAGGGGGACTTTCATGCAGCTCTTCAGAGCCCAGAAAGCCTTTCTAAGGTTTGGGTTGTTCGGTCCGCAATGACCAACAACCCCTACTGACCAATTGCACGCAGGACGCATGGGGCCTGCGAATGAGCACGACACGGCTGCGAGAAAACACGCCAGACTTGCGCGGCTAAGACAACTGGATCCCGGCCGTATCAATCGAGAGAAATGACTGCCTGTGCTATGCAGCGTAGATGAAGTAATCCACCCTCCTCGTCAGCGCGCGCTGCTTCCCCTCGGGGGCTCCTTGCGCAGCCTTCATCAGCCGCGCCTTGGCCTCCCTGCACAGGTCGGAGCTTGGAAGAGATGAGCAGTGCGCTGCGAGGTGTCCACATCCACCTGTGCTCTCTTCCGGAGCCGCAGCTCTTGCCTCTCCGTCTGGGGCGCGTCCTCTCCACCCATGGTCAGCACGACGAGGCTCCCTGTCGCAGGGACCGTCTTCCCCATGTGCATGAAAGACCCGCTCTCGCTCGTCAGCGTCAGCAGCGGGCCCGTCAGGACGGCGCGGTGCGCCCTGTCTACGTCACGCACGAAGACCGCCGCCGTGGGGCAGCGCTGCAGCAGCTGCACCAAGGCCAGCTGCCCCCGCGCTGCCAACTCGTCGGGGTCACCCTGCGCGCACAAGTCACCCACCGTCGTCCAGCAACGGCATGCGGATGCATGTGCATACGGATGCAGGCCTCCCCACTCACTCCCCACACCCACCTCCGCGAAAGCCGTGCCCTCCAGCGTCAGAACGCACTCCGCGCTGCAGTGCCGCAGCCCGCCCTGCGCAAAAGAAGGGACTGCCATGCATAACAAGGGCTTGGCTCCCGGAGACACCATCCAGCATGGTCCCCACGCAGCACACCTTCAAAGCCTCCTCCGCTTGGGCCACGGCGTCCGCCCGGCCCGACACGAGCAGCGTGAAAGCATCTTGCGCCGTACTTTTGCGTCCCTGCTGGCGGGCGAGGTCCAGGCCGAGGAGGGACGCCTGCCGGCCAAGCACGGTCCCGTCGAGCGCCGCGGTGTCGAAGCGGTCGGCGCAACTGCCGGCCCCGTGCCACGACAGACCAGGGCGCCACATAAAGAGTGCAATTATCACCAGGACCACGCACACCGCGACGACCAGAAGCACCGGCGCGGCGACCCAGGATCCTTCGTTGCGCTGGTCCCCACTGCTAAGGCTTGGCGCGTCATGGACAGCCTCCTTCCTCCTGGGACCCCGGCCAAGATTTGGAGGTGCTGTCCGCGCGAGGTTGGGCGCATCCTTTGAGGCGGCGCCCCGGTTGGCCGGGCGCCGACGGGGGCGGGCCTTTGGCGTGCTCCCGCGGGGAGTATAGAGCACGTTATCTCCGCTCATCACGTCCGGAGGCTTGCTCGTATCGACCTCGTCATAGTTGCGAGCGCGCGTGGCGACCATCGTTGCTGGTGCGCTGGCACGCTTGGGCACCCATCTTCCGCACGGAAACGAGGCCAGCGAAAGCAGAATAGGGCCTCCGGCAGCGGCCGTGAATAGCACGTGGCCGCGACGATACGTGCGAGGCGTGGCCACCCCGCAAGCGTTCACCATTCCCCGAAAACGCGTGGCCGCTGGCAGGGTCCCCCCGGGCCCTGCCGAATCGGCGACTCGCACGCTCGACAGATCAGTTGAGGACAACAGCGCTTTTTGAAAGCGACAACTAAGTCTGCACGGGCCATCGCGCGGCGTGTCGACCGCGGTTCTGCCCACAATAACTGGGTCCCCGCCCCGATGCGACTGAAGCCGTGACCCGGCTCGTCCTAGAGTAACTGCCATGTCTCCTGATGCCCAGCGTCTGCATGTGGGGGCCAAGGTCTGGGCCCCCTCGGCGGACGCGTGGCAGAAGGCGACAGTCGTGTCCCTCGACCCGCTGCGGGTTGCCGTCGTGGGGGGTGGGGAGATCGACGTGGCGCCCGGGAGCGTCCACTTACGGGAGCCCAATGAGCGCGCCCACGTCGAGGTGAGCGCTTCCCGCGCAGATTACGAACAGCGCGCTCGCCAGCTGGGCAGCGCTGAAGTGCTGCGCCTGGGCGGGCGCGCGGGAGCTTCTCTTGGCGCGGCCGCCACACCCGTCGACAGGGCATTCCATCGGGAGCCGCCTGCGGCCCGCGCGGCCCGGGAGGGAGCGCTTGTGCGCTTGCGCACGTAGCGTCTCGTCGGCAACAAGGATCCCGCGCGGCCGCGCCCTCGCGCGCTCCTCGCTGCGCTTGCTCCAGCGAATGATGCATAGGCTGCGATGTGCCCTCCGCCTCACCGGGCGGAGATGCGTCGAGGACGCGCTCTTGATACGCTCGCCGCAGGACATGACCAAGCTCTCCTTCCTCAGCGAGCCCGCGGTCCTCAACAACCTCGACCTGCGGTACCAGGCGAGGCAGCGGCATCCGGACTGTGCCTTGGGAACCCTCCCTTGCCGCAGCATTTGCGACCGCACCCGCCCGCCCTTGCGCATCGGTGTTGCCTCGCTGCAGCGCCCTCGCAGCCGCTCCTTTGCGCCTCCTGCGCCCTGGACATCCCCACGCGCCGCCCTCTGCGCAGGTGGACGAGATCTACACGTACACGGGCAGCATCCTCATCGCGCTCAATCCCTTCCGCGACTTGCCCCACCTTTACGGAGACATGATGATGGAGCAGTACGCCTGTGAGCCCCGCGCTGCACGTCGGCCTCGTTACCGCACGCGCCCTTTGCCGGAACCGACCCTGCCCGTGGCGTCTCCCAGGTCTTGAGGACGTGGACGACCGGTCCCCGCACGCGTACGCGATTGCGGACGAGGCGTACCGCCAGATGCGGACGACGGGCTTATCGCAGTCGATCCTCATCTCCGGGGAGTCGGGCGCGGGCAAGACGGAGACCAGCAAGATCATCATGCACTACCTGGCCTACCTCGCCCAGCGGTCCTCGGCACCCAGCCAGCCCCCGAGCCTCAACAACAGCCTGTCCGTCTCGCGCCGGCTCACGAGCATGGGCAGCGATGTCCGGCCCGTGGTGTCCGGCGTCGAGGAGCGTGTCCTCGAGAGCAGCCCGCTCTTGGAGAGTTTTGGCAACGCGCGCACGGTGCGCAACGACAACTCCTCTCGGTTCGGGAAGTTCATGGAGGTGCAGTTCAAGTGAGTGTCGCGGGCTTAGCGCGCGACTAAGACACAACCGCTCCGGTTGAGGGTGAGTGGTGTGAGTGCGTGTGCCGAGCGGTGCGTGTTTTGACGTGCCCCCAGGGACGGTCACATCGTCGGCGCGGCCATCCGCACGTATCTCCTGGAGCGCTCCCGCGTCACGGGCATCAACGACCCGGAGCGGTCCTACCACATCTTCTACCAGCTCTGCGAGGGCGCGTCAGCGGAGGAGCGGTCGCGGCTGCACCTCAAGCCTTCCCGGGAGTTCCGCACCCTCGCGCGCTCCTCCGTCCACGAGCTCCGCGGCGTCTCCAACGCCGAGGAGTACGCCTGCACCCGCGAGCACATGACGGCCGTGGGCATACCCGAGTCCGACCAGGACGCGGCCATGCGCGTGGTGGCGGCCGTGCTGCACCTGGGGGACATCGAGTTCGAGGAGGGGCCCGCGCCGGACTCGAGCGCGCCCACGGGTGACTGCCGCGGCTGCGGTGGGGCGGCAGGGGTAGCGGTGCTGTGCTGGCGGGGCAAGGGAGGGCCTTGGGAGGACGGTATGTGCACAGCACAGTGTAACCCTGGTCTCGTTTCTGTCTCTCTCTGCAGCGGCGTCCAACAAGAGCGTCGAAATCGTCGCCCAGCTCCTGGGGTCGACGGTGGCGGGCCTGGTGCACGCGCTGACCACCAAGACGCGGTTCGCGGCAGGGCAGAAGATCGTCAGCCCCATCAAGCCCACCGACGCGGCGGCCAGCAGGGATGCCCTGGCCAAGGTCAGCGGCCCGCCTGGCACTGCCGGCCCTCACTGCAACCATCGGTGTGCTTGCGATGCCGACCCCGCTGCAGCCAGCACGGCTCGCCTGCGACCCTGTCGCCCCAGCCCGCACACCCTGTGCCCCTCCCTCCACGTGCAGACGCTCTACTCCCGGCTCTTCACGTGGCTCGTGTCGCGCATCAATGAGTCCATCGGCCAGGACCCGACAGCTGACGCGGTGATTGGGGTCCTCGACATTTACGGATTCGAGCACTTCGCCCGCAACGACCTGGAGCAGTTCTGCATCAACCTCGCCAACGAGAAGCTGCAGCAGCACTTCAACACCCACGTGTTCAAGACGGAGCAGGCGGAGTACGCGCGCGACGGCATCCAGTGGTCCTACATCGATTTCGTGGACAACCAGGACGTCCTGGACCTGATCGAGGGCAAGGGAGGGCTGATCCCGCTCCTGGACGAGGCCTGCCGCCTGGGGACCCAGGCCACCCCGGAGGACGTTCGGGACAGGCTGGCCGGCGCCCCGGCCGCGAAGGGTGACGGCCGCGCGGCGGCGCGCTTCTCCGTGCCGCGCCTGGACCGCCGGGGCTTCACGATCGCGCACTACGCGGGTGACGTGATGTACAGCACCGACAACTTTCTGGAGAAGAACTCGGACCAGGTCGTGCGGGAACACACGGAGATGCTGGCGCAGTGCGAGGACGCCTTCGTCAAGGCGCTGCTGACGCCGGAGGAGGTGGAGGGGCTGGGGGCGGCGCCCGGGCGCAGCGCCGCAGGGCCCACGACCAAGTTCACCTCCGTGTGCAGCCGCTTCCAGAAGCAGCTGGCGGACCTCATGGCGGCGCTGTCGGCCATGCAGCCCCACTACGTGCGGTGCATCAAGCCCAACGCCGCCGGCGTTTCTGGCGCTTTCGAGGCCCCGCAGGTCCTGCAGCAGCTGCGGTGCGGGGGGGTCCTGGAGGCCGTCCGCATCAGCTGCGCGGGGTACCCCTCGCGCCTGTCGGTCGAGGAGTTCGCGGGCCGTTTCTGGCACGTGGTGCCTTCCGTGCGGCACGGGGGCGCCCCGACGCGGGAGCTGGTGGAGGCGGTGCTGCGGCACTGCGGCGTGGAGGACTACCAGATGGGGCGGACGAAGGTCTTCTTGCGCGCCGGGGAGCGCGCCAAGCTCGAGCGCGCGAGGGCGATGGCCTTGGACGTTGCCGCGCGGGCCATTCAGGTGCGGGGGCGCGTGCGGCACGCGCGCACGCCTGGGGGCCTCCACCGCGCGCAGAAGGCGAAGACAACGCGTAGGCGCGCGCTGTCTTTAGACCCGATGCGAGTCTTTGAGTCGCTGGTGCATGCATCTCCCGCCTATGTCATAATCATGTCATGCAATCTGCCGCGTGTGCCCTCAGGTCCGGGTCCGCGCTCACCTGGCGCGCCTGCACTGCCGCCGCCGCTTCCTGGAGCTCCGCGGCGCAACCGTGCTGCTCCAGAGCTACGCGCGGCGGGCCGCGGCCCAGCGCCTGGCGACGCGCCTGCGGAAAGAGCGGGCCGCCGTGCTCCTCCAGAGCTGCGCCCGCATGTACCTGGCCGTCCGGTCCCTGGCCCGCGCCCGCCGCGCCGCGGTGGCCATCCAGTCGGCCTTCCGCATGCACCGCGACCGGGTGGCGTACCTCTCCGAGCGCACGCGCCTCAACGCCCAGCGCCGGCACACGGCCGCCATCGTGGCGGTCCAGTCGGCCGTCCGGGGGTGCCTGGCCCGCAAGGAGCTCCGCCGCCTGCGCGTGGAGGCCCGCGAGTCCTCCCGCCTGCTCCAGGACAAGGCCAATTTGGAGACGGCGCTCACCGAGACCCGGGCCACGCTCGAGGCCGTCGTGGCCCAGCGCGACGAGCTCAAGCGGCGGCTGCGCGAGGAGCAGGCAGCCAGGGAGCAGGCGTCCGGGGCGCACAGGTGACGGGCTTGGGGTCGCAGTGCCTGCGATGACAGCGTGGTGTTGGCCGATGAGTGACCGTGCCTGTGTGGCCCGCCCGCAGGTCGGAGGCCGACGCGCTCCGGAGCGAGGTGGCGGCGGCGCGGGGCCAGATGCTCGCGCGCGCGGGGGAGCTGGAGGCAGCGCTGGAGGCGTCGAGCCAGGGGCGCCAGGCCCTGGAGGCCGAGGTGGCGAGGGCACGGGCGGACGTGGACGCTGTCCGGGCGCAGCTGGAGCAGGCAGAGGCGGACCTGGACGCGCTGCGGCGCAAGGACGCGGAGCACAAGGAGCGCATGAGTGAGCGGCACCTGCGGAATGTCTGTTCGCTTTTGCACGCGGGCCTCTCGGTTCGCCGTCCACGGCCCCCGCGACTCCGTTCGCGCAGTCTGGTATCAGAAGGAGCGGGACGACGCGCGGGAGCAGCTGCGCCTGGCGCGGGACGAGGCGCAGCGCGTGGCCCAGGAGAACGCCGACCTGCACCAGAGGGTCCAGGTCCTGGCGTCCCAGTCGGGAATGGGGTCCGTGGCGGCGTCCATGGAGGTCGACGGGGCGCTGGCGCGGCTGGGCAGCGGGGCGGCGGCGGGGGCGCGGCCCCAGGGGTGGTCGCAGTCGGACGACGAGCTGTTATCGCACGTGGTGGCCTTCGTGGTCCGAGACCGGTCGTTGGTGGCGAAGTCTGGCGCGCCGCTGTCGACCCTGGTGGTCCTGCGCACGGCCCTCCACCTGCGTGTTTTCGACATCGACTCCGCGCCCTTCTTCCCTCGGATCCTCGAGGCCGTGCAGGTCGCCCTGCAGGACGAGATGGCGCGCGTCCCGCAGGGAGACCTGTTCCTGCAGGTCAAGCACGTCAGCTACTGGGCGACTTGGGCCACAGGTGACGGCCTCTTGCGATGCATGACACTGCCGCGTGCGTCGCCCGTCACCCCACCATACAATCGCCCAAGCTCCCCGCTCTTGCCGTCCCGTCTTGCCCAACCTCCCCGCTCTTGGCGCCCCGTCTCGCCGCCGCGCTCGCCCTCCGCAGTTAATTAATTTGTTACTCTCTCCGTAGTTCCACCAGCGCCCCACTGACGTCCTCGGCTCACCCGCCCGCAGCCATGCTGAGCCTGCTCAACGCCCACACGGTGTCAGAAACGGACCACGCCCCGGAGGTGCCGACGAGCCCCAACCGTGGGATGTTCGGCGGCGGCATCGCCGCGAGCTTCAGCCGCATCCGCAAGGCCTGGAGCCAAGTCACGACGACGCCGGCCAAGAGCGCCATCCGCGCCCTCCCGGCGCCGGTGGACGGCACCGGCGCCCAGAACGGCCCCATCGTGCAGGCGCTCGCCAAGCTCAACACGCTGCACTTCAAGCAGAACCTCTTCAACTTCATTTTCGGGGCGTGGAACCAGATCAAGGCGAGGGCTAAGCGTGCGCATGGCCGACGTCCTATGCACGCCAGAGCTTGGCATGCTGCGCTGTCCAAGCCGCTTCTCAATTGCCCACGCGTCGCGGACGTTGCTTTGGGCCTGACTGGTGTCCCCGCGTTGCTCTCCGGTCCCGCAGGAGCTTGGGAAGGCGGAGCTGCACACCATCACGCATCGGATTGCCACCTCCCACGTCAACGTGGAGGGGAAGGGCAATCTGCCCTACGTGCAGATCACGGAGGTCCTCGAGCGTGCCCAGGCAGGCATGCAGGAGGGCAGGTGAGTTTTGCGAGAGGGGCTTTGTTGATTATATGTGGACGCTTGCAACGGGCGTGGACGCAGCTGCCCTGTGGGATAGCGCCACACAAACGTCTCTTGCCCCGCTCGTGGGCGGTGGATGCGGGTACAGCGCCCATCGTCTCGTCTCGACTGTCGCCGCAGGTTGCCAGACCGCCTGCGCGTCACCATCATGCACGGCCTGGTGGCGTTCGTGGGTCGGGAGCTCTTCAACGCGATGCTGATCCGCAAGGAGCTGTGCTCGTTCGCGAGCGGGCAGCGGTTCCACGAGGGCCTCAACCACGTGGAGTCGTGGCTGCTGAGGTCCGGGTACGAGACGGACGGGCTCAACTACATCACCCAAAGCGCCCAGTTCCTCAACACGGCCAACAAGGCGCGTCGCCGCGCTCCCTGTTATACTCTGTCTCCTATGCAGCCGCCGTACCTTGGCAGATCTGTCCGTTGGGCTTTTGTCTTGCAAGGGAGCGTGGGGCGTCGAGGTTGCTACGTGAGAGACCCCGGGACCCCCTTCCGCGCTCGCAGGAACGGCTGACGTTCGACGAGGTCCGGGACATCCTCCGGGACCTGTCGATGACCCAGGTGCTTCAGATTTGCAACCGGTACAACGACGACAGCTACAACACCCAGACGGTCAACGCCCGCGTCCTGCGCCAGATCAAGCAGATGGCCAACGAGAAGACGTTTCTCTACGCGGAGGCCACGGAGGCCAGCTTCCCCATGGAGATGCCCTCGGATGTCGCGCCCCTCCTGCAGCGGCCCAACATCGCGGATGCCGTGCCGCTGCGCTCCAGCCACGGCCTGCCCATGCCGTCCTTTGACTTCCTCACTCGCCACTTGTGACGCGCCGGCTCCGCAGGGGCGGCGCCGAGCCCTTTGACACTTACGCCGCCCGCCCTAGGACAGACCACGATGTTCAAGAAGGAAGGCTATGATGGATGGAGGTAATTGGAACGTGATGTGCTAGTCGTGAGGCAGTACCGCAGGAAACGGCCGAACTGAATGGATGAAATCAACCAAGGTGCTGAGAGGGTGCACGGCTCAGCAGCGCAGTGCACGGTCCGCCCATGTCACTCGGGGGCCACTGCAGCACGTCGCCGCCGGCACAGTCCGCAGCCTTGGCGCTGCGCAGCATGTTCGGGCGGTCCCTCGAGCTCGGTCGACTTGGCCACCGTGGCCACCGTCGCCTGCTCCTCAGACGATGGTTGCAGAGAGGGGTCCTCCTCGGGCGCGCGGTGGGTGGAGTGGCTGCGACCCCGGAACGACAAACGCACGCTCAGATAACGCGAAGCAGGGTGCATAGTCGTCCCATCGCATCATCATGCTCACCTCTCGGCGAGCGCCTCGCGCATCTCCCGCATCACATCACTTTCCCCCAGGTCGGCGACCCTCGCTGCCCTCGTGGCCCTTCTACCATCCTCGTCGCTGCGCACCGCCTGAACTCTAGCGATTGCTGCGGAGATACAGGGACGCCGAAGAAACGTGTTCGCTCGCTGCCTGGGCGCACGACCGGGAGCCCAAAACCCTCGATGGCAAGGACTTCGCACCTCGCGCCATCCGTCACGTGTGCGCGTCAAGTCCTGTCGTATGCAACGTCCATGGTGCCGTTTGTGCGAAGGGACGCGAAGAACAAGCGGCAAAAGCTCAGTTTTTGACTGCGAGGGTCTTCCTCGCTATGCCGGGCAGCACGGCGGGGCACTGAGCCGATCAAGTGAGAGGGAGGCCCCACGGCATCCCGATAGATCGCAATCGAAGCTCCCTTTCTTGCGGCAGAAAACGAGAAATCTGGCCAGGCCAGATTTCTTCTGGGTGAGAACCCCCGCCAGTCATGAGCAACCCGCCGCCTTTCTTGCCCCTGCTGCTCTTCCCCTGCTGCTTCCTGTCACTTGAATCGGTGGGGCTGCATAGGTGGTGAACCGGGGGCCGTCGCGCACCAGGGTCGTGCACTGTGCATAGGACATCAGAAAAGCTCGCCGATGGATCATCCGGTGAGCCAGCTTCTAAAGCAAGTACGAAAATGATGTCATGGTTCGTGCGAGGGAGGCCCATTCCGACTCTCCTGCCGCTTGCAGGAGCCGCCAGGCGTGCTGGCGTATCTCGCCGGCCTCGCGGTCCTCTCAATCGGCATCCTGGCCCCCATTGTGACCTCCGCTGTTAGGTAAGCACGCTGACTGGTCGACCCGCCTGCCGGCCACTCTCCCCAGTGCCTGCTTGCAACACACCGAGCGCACCCAGGGACTCTATGCGTCTGCACTGCAGGAAGGGCCCTGGGCTCACCACAAGGAGATGAGGCGTCACTTCAAGCCTCGTCTAAGCTAGCGTCTGAACTAACTCTACTTCGCTACGTCGCCTCATACTGTCTGTGCTACTGACAATAGACATGGCATCATCGCTACTCGCGCTACACCTCACTTAGCTTGGAGGGGACTCGAAAATACTACTCACCACGGGATACCCTGAAAGGATAACACACCCGGGTCTAGGAACGCAGAGCCACACATAGGTAAATGAATCGTCAATGGGAAGAATGGGACGGCGACTACCCGCCTGCCGTGCGCCGTGACTGCGGCTGTAACTGCGACTGCCCCTGCGCCAGCGCCCACTTCCACCACTGGTGCCGCCAGTACCATTCCCACTCCCACGTGGCCATCATGGCAGCCCACGGGCCCCACGCAGGAGGTGCCCAAGCAGGAAAGACGCCACGAGGCGGCACGCCCAAAACTGCCGCCGGCCTGTCAGTCCCCACCCCGCCAAACGGCGCGACAGGCGGCCATACCCCCATCCCACCCATCGCACCCAGCGTGCCCTCGTGGTTACCATGCCCGGCTGACTGGTCCTTGCCAACAGCCTCATGCCCATGCCTGTGCCCCTTCTCACGACCCTGCTTGCTCCCTTGCCCACCCGCGCCTTCGCCCTGCCCCTCGTTGTCCATCTGGATCTCCTGCAGCCGCTGCACCAGCCGCTCCATGACGCTCCCGTGCCGCAGCTCCCGGTCGTTAAGGAGAGAGTTGCCGCGACGCAGCTCCCGGGGGACGTGACGGCCCCCGCGCTCCTCCGCGTTGTCAAGCGCGCTCGTCGCCCGCGGGTCCCCGGCGGACCGACCCCGGCGGTGGCCGCACGCAGCTCCCTCGGCTGTCGGGGCGCCTCGCTCGTCACCTCCCCCGGTCCCAAAGCCCCCTGAAACGGCCCCCCTGCGATCCCAGGGTGCCGGGTCGCCGTCCTGGCCTTGGCTCGTCAGAAAATCGCTCGGAACGGCATCCGGCAGCGGCAGGAACTCTCCGCCATCGACACCTCCCAGGCGCTCGAGCTCGGCCTGCGTGACGAGGGACGCGGCCACGCCCTGCGCGGAGGTGACGGGATGGGCGGTGGTCTCACTTCACTGCCAGCGTTGCAGGACACTCGCAGCCACCGGCCTGGAGTTGGTAATGTGCATAGCTGCTCGCCTTGCTGCTGAGCCGCCCCATGCGTCCCACACGGTGTATGCACGTGGCAGAGTCGGCGGGGTGGTCCAGGCTGACGATGAGGTTGACGGCCAAGAGGTCCACGCCCTGGGTGGTCCTGGAGGAGAGCACAGTGCTGGTCCACCGTGCCAGCCGCGACGCGTGACCGCCGCCTGGGGCTGCGAGGGTCTCCTCGTCCCCTGCCAGCGACTGGAGATGCGGAGGAGAGGGAGCGGCATTGGATCGGCTCGGGGCGATGTGACCCCGAGAGGGGTAGTTAGCGGCTCCGTGCCCTTCCCCTGGTGCATCCGGCGCGGCGCCCACCTGCCCTCCGATACAGCGTGGTGGTGTCGAACGACACCGTCTGGGCCAGCTCGCCTCAGGCCGGGGGTGGAAAGCCCGTGGCCCACGTCCGACGCCAGAAATTGTCGGGAAACGACCGGGGCCCGCGCTCATCCGTCGCCCGCGCGGCCCTGATCCTGTCCTCTCCTGCAACCAGGCGGCGCGAAAATGGGTGCCTACAAGGTGGGGTCCGCGAGGGAGGGCGAGGGGGGTCTAGCGGCTGCTGCGACGCTCCCCGGCCCTGTGCGGAGGCAGCGGGGGCGCGCGGTCGGCCAGACCGCTTTTAGAGATCTCGCAAAGTTTGGATGGCGGGGGGCGCGGCGCCTGGGTCCCCACCGCCGCGAGCCGGCCCTCGCGGGCGGCTTGGGGGGCAGCGCTGGGACGCCCGGCCTGGCCATTCGCTTCTTGCTGACTTGTTTCGCGCGGCGTAGCGGCCGCGGCATCCCGCCGTGTCCTGTCGCGTGGCTCTCGCGCAGCTCAGCTTGCCACCCCCTGCCCGGCCCCTCTGGCGTGCCCCCGCACTGCCGCGCGGGCGTGGATAGTTGGTGGACGCATGTACGGTCCGGCACCTGTCGGTCGCATGGACGCCGCGGCTCCAGGGGCCCACCCAGCTCACGAGCCGTCCCACCCGCCCCCTGCTCCCAGTACGTGGAGGAGCTGTGGAGGAAGAAGCAGAGCGATGTGCTCCGCTTCCTCCTCCGCGTGAGGAGCTGGGAGTACCGCCAGCTGCCGGGCCTGGTGCGCCTGCCGCAGCCCTCCCGCCCCGACAAAGCCCACCGCCTGGGCTACAAGGCCAAGCAGGGCTTCGTCGTGTACCGGGTCCGCGTGCGCCGTGGCAACCGGAAGAAGCAGGTCAACAAGGGCATCACGTACGGCAAGCCCGTGACGCACGGTGTGACGCAGCTCAAGCCCGTGCGCAACCTGCGCGCGATGGCGGAGGAGAAGGCCGGGCGCAAGCTGGTGAGCGGCGCGCTTGGTTGAGGAGGAGAACGGTGGAGGGCTGACCGAGCGGGCTACGTGCGATGGGGCTGCCCGGGCGTGCGTCGGGACGGCGCAACCGCGTAGCCACCGGCAGGAGGCACGCATGCTCGGCCTCGTCTCTTCACCCGTGCCTCGCGTCCTTGACCCGCCGCTGGATGCCTCGGCCCGCAGGGTGGGCTTCGCGTTCTGAACTCGTACTGGGTGAATGAGGACTCGACGTACAAGTACTACGAGATCATCCTGGTGGACCCCTTCCACAGCGCCATCCGGAACGACCCGTCCATCAACTGGATCTGCAAGCCCGTCCACAAGCACCGGGAGCTGCGGGGCCTCACGTCGGCCGGCCGCAAGCACCGCGGCCTGCACGGCAAGGGGCACCGCTACACCAAGGCGCGCCCCTCCCGCCGCGCCACCTGGAAGCGGAACAACGCCAAGCAGATGCGCCGCTACCGCTGAGGGCCGTGAGGGCAAGGGGGACGCGCGGGGCCGGGCCTGCTTGTGGCGGGGTAGCGCGCGGGCGGCGCGTCGCTGGCCGCGGCGCGGGACGGAGTGCCTCGGCTCGGCGAGGCGGCCGCTTGAAACGTTACGCCGCAACAGTGTTGCGTTTGTCACTTCACTCTGCTGCTCGGCTCGCGGACGGCGGCGGGCTCGCAGGCCCGCGATTACTTGCGGGGTTAGTCCCCATCCAGCGCGCCCCACAGCGCTCGAGGCGACCACCCCCACCGCGCACTGCGCTCCCCCTGACCTTGTTCCAGCGACGCCGTGCTGTCCAGCCCGGAATAGAAGAGAGCGCGGAGAGAGAGTTCGTTCTCGCATATCCCATCGGGTCTCGGAGCAGAAGCGCGTGCCCGCATCTGTTGTAAGCTTCGGATACTGCACGACACTCGCGCGGCGTCTGCGTCGGCAAGCCGCACTTGCGGAGGGGGCCCTAGCGGGCCATGGGGGGCTTCGACTCCCGCGATGCCAATGACGTGTTTGTAAGACGCGGCAATGCTGACGATCAAGCCCCGGCGGTAGGTCTGGGGGTCAGGCTGGGGAGGTGGAGCCCGCCGTGCATGCATGCGCCTTGGACGACCCACGTCTCCCGTTCGTCGGCCGCAGCCGGTCGTCTCGGCGGCCACCTGGGTACCGATGGCTCCACAGCCAGTCGGTCCGCCCGTTGTGTCCGCTCGGCAGACCCTGCTGGCGACCGCAGCGAGGCAGACACGAGAAAAGGTGGGCTGCGCTTGCCGGGGCGTCGAGGCTGCCTGAGACTTGCCGTGACGGCCGTATTATAGACGGACTTGCATTGCGAGACCACGGAAGCAGCGCTTCGCCCTCCCGCTCCGCAGAGGCAGGGCAACGAGGGGGCGTCGGGAAAGGACTTGCTGGGCCGCCGCGTGACGGACAGGGACATGGCTGCTGGAGTGGAAGCGGACGGGAGGAGGCAGGTCTTCCGTCAAGAGCAGGTCGTCGTGCCCAACAACCAGGCGAGCGTGCTCTGCTGGGCTGCCCTCTCGCACGCCCCCACAGCCCCGCTGGTGGGGATTGACATCGACACCCGCGCAATTGCAGGTCGCGGACGACCTGCTGAGCTGTCTCAACGCCGACACGCGGCACACATTCTCGGGGAAGGGGCTCTTCAACCGCGACTTCCAGGAGGCGTTCGATGCCGTGCAGCAGGCCTACCCGTCCAACCCCGCCACGTGCGTCCCGTTGCCAGCCGCGGCCGGTGTTTTGCGTGTGTTATCGAGCCCGGGCTGACGTCAAACCTCCTCTTGCCCTGCACGCAGGCAGCTCAGCGAGTTCTTGGCCCTGATGCGCCGCAACTCAATGGAGGTGTGGAAGAGCTACTCTGACTTCAGCTGCGTGGTGTACCGCAGCGAGCCGGGGGCCGTCGGGGCCATCTACGAGATGTTTGATGCCGTGTGCAACCGCACGGGCGGCCTGGTCCTCCTCCGTGTGTACAGCTCCAAAGCGCGCAAGGTGCGCCGATGTCACGGCCGGGCACTCTCACTCTTCCGCGGACCTGCGCCTGGCGCTCCCGTGACCGCGCGCCCGCGACCCTGGCCGCAGCTGTACCCTGCGTCGGTGTTGGCGGACGTCAAGTACTCCCTTGGCATGACCGGAGCGCCCAACGTGCTCCACACCCTCTCGGTGTTCGAGGCCGGGGGCGACCTCATCATCGTGCAGCGCCACCTGGGCCTCTGCCAGCTCGAGCACGTCCTCTTTGTCCGGGGCCCATTCGTGGGACAGGGCTTCGTAGCGCACTTCATCGTGCAGCCGCTCCTCGCGGCCCTGGCCCAAGTCCACGCCTCGGGTCTCGTCCACTGCGGCATCTACCCCAGCAATGTCACCATCAGCACCGACGGCGCCGCGCACCTCATCAACTTCGGCGTCACCGTGGATGTCGTCGGGGGTCGCGCGGGCGAGACCCCGCCGCCCTTCCAGGTGCTCGAGGTCCGGCTCGCTTACACGCCCCCCGAGTTGATCCGCATCCTCAACGCGGTGGCCACCCGGGGCGACTTCGCAAGGAGGCGGAACCTCAGCTCCCGGCGCAACCTCCTCTCGCGCCTCTTCCCGACCCTCACGCGCGGGCGCACCGGCTACCGCATCGGGGCCAAGTCGCTCGGGCGCGGGCTGTCCGGGGCGCGGGGCAAGGGCCGCGCCAAGCAGACGGCCGACGAGGACGCGCTCTTCGCCACCCTGACGCCCGCCTGCGACATCTGGATGCTCGGCTGCCTTGTCTACGAGCTCCTGGTGGGCCGGCAGGTGCCCCCGCTCGTGCAGGAGTTCCAAGAGAGCGCCCGCTTCACGGTGCCCTTCGGCAAAGAGTCCCCCGACCTCTACTTTCCGCCCCGCGTGTCCCCCGAGTGCCGGGACTTCATCACCCAGGTGCGCAGTGCCGGTGCAAGTGCACAGACAGCCACAGTGCCCTGCGCACAGTATAGATTCATCAGGATCCTTTATTGCCAACCTGGCCCGGCTCCCTGTGGCTCGCAGTGCCTCCAGTACGACCCCTTTGACCGCCCCACTGTTGCCGAGCTCGAGCGCCACCCCTGGATGGTGAGCCGCGTCCCTGGGCATACCGCGGCACCTGCCATACCACGGGCCCGTGTGGCGCCCACGCCCCGAGCGCAGCTCATTTGACGCCTCACCTGCCCCCGCCACACTGGAACCCCGTATGGCGCCCACGCCCCCAGCCTCGCTCATCTGACGCCTGTGCTCCTACTGTCGCAGTCGGTGTCCATGGATGGCTGCCTCTCAGAGCTCCAGTCCCTCATCCATGCGGTCCTTGAGGAGGGCTCCGAGCAGGAGGACACGGGTGACCTCTACCGGCTGGACCGCAAGGGCTCGCTGCACTCGACGGCCGCGGACATTGCGTTCAAGCAGGCGCGGCGGCTCGCGTCGACCGCGGACGGAGACGACAGGGCGCCGCTGTCGCCGGGGGCGGGGCCCTCGTCGGCCGGGGTGCCCAGCCGCCCGTCGCGCCACTCGACGGCAGCCCGGTCGCGGAGGATCACGGGCCGCAAGTCGGGCGTCGCGGACGGTCCGGGGGAGTCGAGCCAGGGAGAGCCCAGCGACGGCGGTGCCCAGCGCCCGTCCATGCGAAGCCACATCGAGGGTGCCCCCAGCACGCTGGTCCGACAGCTGCAGGACATGCACGCCCGCCGGCAGCGGAAAGCCGTCACGGCGCCGCCCACCGACCGACGGCGGCAGCTCTCGGGCCAGAGCAAGTGAGCGCGGCTGCGTGCGGGGTGGCGTTGAGTGGCCCTCGCGAGTTTGACCCATTCCACGAACCTGACCAGCTTCCTCCCTTTCCTCCCACCGCAGGTTGTTCAAGCAGGTCAGCCGGAAGGGCTCCTTCCGCTCCTCCATACCCATGTCGTCCACCAGCCCGGGCCCCATCGTCAGCCTGGGGAGCCCCACGGACGCGCAGCCCCTGGCGCCGGTCGCGTCGATGGCCATCGCCCGTGTCACTCGCGTCCCCTCGAACCGCGTCATCGCCCCCGTGGGCTCCCTGCCGGCCCGCGCGGACCGCCGCCACGCGTCGCTGGGTGCACGCCCGCTGGCCCCGGTCATGTCGCCGACCATGCTCATGCAGCGCATGGCGAGCCAGCGCAACCTGAGCAGCAAGAACATCGGCCTCACGGATTAGTTCACCGACGCGGGGCTCGCCAAGCTGGCGGAGAAGGTCGTCGGGCACCCCGTGCGCACGAGCGCCGCGCCGCCCGCCGCGCCGGCGGGCCCCGATTCCGCGATGTGGGCCGGCGGGTCCGGGTGGGTCATCCCCGAGAGCGACCGCGAGGGCCGGGACGTCAGCGAGCGCCGCTGGACGGGCCTGTCAACCGGCCTGCTGGGCCCCGACAAGGGCACTTCGAGCCTGTCGGCGCGGGAGGGCGTCGAGGTCGCGGCTGATGGGGACCTGGAGCGCGATTTGACGGTCCCCCGCACGGAGGAGGCACAGACGAACGCCGCAGAGGGGGAGGGCGACAGGAAAGGGCTCCGGAAGGCGTGGCTGAGAGACGACTCGTCATCCTCGAAGACGGGGTCGGTGCCCACGCAGGAGGGGGCGCCGACGGAGATGAGCCCTGAGATGTCCGCCCACCGGGACTAGGGAGTCCTGGTGCGCTATGGGCGCTATTCGCGATAGCACCATGTTTGCAGGTCGACTATTCGTTACTCATTCCAGCTGTCTTGTTCAGACATGCTTCCTAGGCGTAGGGGATCGGGTTGTAGCACGTCGCGTCCCCTCCGCTTGCATGCACTTGGGTCGTGATAACAAACTTGAACATTCTTCAAAAAGGCTTCCATTCGCGGTCACTGCTGGGCCACAGCCTTGCGCAAATTGGTCACGTTGTCCAGGTGGGCGAGCTTGATGGTCCCGAACTGGACGGGGATGCCCTCGTTCACCGTGGCGCTGATGGGCGCCGCCCCGGTCATGGCGTTCGCGTCCTGGGGCTCCGCCTTGCGATGCCCCCGCCTCGTCTGCGGCGCCTGGCTTTTGAGGTCCTCCTGCCCACGCGACCGCGTCTGCCGGGGCTTGCGGGTCATGTCCGGCAGCTCCACGTTCCTCGTGTTCGCGAACTGGAAGACCTGGCTCGCGGGGATACCCTCCACGCTGCTCGACGACGCCTGCAGGTTCGGCTGCGACGTCTCGCTCGGCTGGGGGAGCTCCGGCAGCTTCTTGGTCGTCAGCATCTGCGGGTGGGTGGCAAGAGGCGGCCTCGTGACACCTCGTGCCTGCGCCAAGCACGGGCTGCCGGAAGGTATGTGTCTCTTGACACGACACGCTTCCACCGGGCCCTTCACCTCATACATGTGATCCATGAGCTGGTGGGCCGCGCCGTAGTGCATCGCCATCGTGCCCTCCACGAGGTCGTCCGGCAATGGCGTGCCCTGCGGCGAACGGCGTGAGACGCTCATGCTCTCTGGCGCCCCAACTGCACCCAAGAGAGCCCGGCGCGCTCGTGCCAGCTGGCGCACTTGCCCGCCGGAGGAAAAACTTGACAATTTGCCCCCAGTTGTTGCTTCGCGTCGCCATTGACAGGCCGTTCGTGAAGGAGTGCATGTCCAGCGCTGTTGGGAAGTAGCGCGTGACCACCTCCGCGACCAGAAAGCCGTTGGCGAGGTCCCTGGGCGTGCGCGCGAGGTATTCTGTGGCCGCACGGCTGGCCCGCGGCATGCGCGAGCGAAGAAGCAACGCACGAAGTTCCCAGCGTCATGCACTGCGCCTCGCTACGGCGGAGCGAGCCGGGCTAGGGCTTGGCCCAGAGCATGCACTGGGCGCCTCGGAAGGTCGGCGGCGGGAGACCCCGGGAAGCTCCGAGGTCGCGCGCTGCTTCCTCAGGTGCAACCTGTCGGCGCAGGAAATCCATAGCGAGCGCCCGCGGCCCCGTCGCCACTTCCACAGGACTCGCCTCCGGGGATCCCTGACGGAGTGGGTTAGGTCGAGGCTCTGCAGCCACCGTATGACCTCCCGCCGCAGAGAGCGCGGTGGGGGGGTCGCGAAGTACCCGAAATAGTCATCTTCGGCCATGGCCCTCCCCAGAGCTCTCGCGTAACCCCAGACAGCCGGGCGCAGCCCTGAAAGCGCCTAACCCCGGGCGGGCAGGTCTGGCCTCCGGTCGTCCTCTCGGTCCGCGACACACGTGACCAGCGGGGCAGGGGATTGTTTGAGCAATAGCCACCAGGGAAAGCTACACGTCCTCCTTCCACGCTGCAGGTCCGCACGCTGCTTTGCTGCCGCACGAACTTACGAGGGAGAGTTGCGCCGTGAGGGTGCGGAGCCCCCGGGAGAAGCAGGGGGAAAACCCTCCCGTCAGAACAGGGAGCCGAGCAAATCCGACGGCGGGCGGGACCCCCCACTGCGAGAACGGCATTTCAATCGCGCTGCTGTACGTCCCTGACACCATGGCTGCCGTCGCCCGCCTGGCCCCCGTGGCCACCGTCTCGGCCCGCCGCTCTGTCGTGGCCCATGCCGAGGCTCGCCCCACCTGGTGAGTGCTTCTCGGCGTGGCGCGATCCGGAGCCTGAGGGCGGCCTGCCCGGGCCGACGCACTCGCTGCCCCGGGCCGGGATCGCCTTGCGCAAGGGAGGCCATCCGGCGCCCCTCTCCCTTGCGGGTCGAGGCCCCCGTCCGCCCTTTACTGGACGATCTTTTACGATTACGCCCTTTGGCAGCTCCTCGGCCCGTCCGGGGCGCCGGGCCGCGAGCCCGGGGCGAGATATGCGAGGGGAAGCAGGGGCCCCCCTTGCCGAATCACGGGCTCGGAGGCGCCCAGCCTCGCGTCCGCACAACGCGCGGGTTACGTCGCGACGCGCACGCGTGACCGGCGCCCCATCGGTCCCCCGGCGCGCGTTCCCGGCCCACCGATCCCGGCACCGATCTTTGCCGGCTCGCGACGCCGCTCTCGGAGGGCCGGGCATCGCAAGGAGGCCCTTTCTGCGCTCCAATATCTCGTTTCTAGTCGCTGTCGTCGCGGGGGGCAGCCGGGGGCTCGGCTCGAGCGGTCCCGAGCCAGCAGGATGTCACTCACGCCAGCGGCCGCGCTTCGCCCCCGCAGGTACCCCGGCGCGGTGGCCCCGAAGCACCTCAAGGGGGAGATGGCCGGCGACTACGGGTTCGACCCGCTGCGCCTGGGTGTGAACGCGGAGGCCCTGCCGTACTACCGCGAGGCCGAACGCATGAACGCCCGCTGGGCCATGCTGGCCGTCGCTGGCATCCTCACCACCGATCTGATCGGCGCGGGTGACTTCTGGACGGCGGGCGCCAAGCCCGGCGCGACGGGGAGCTTCGACCTGCAGACGCTCATCATCATCGAGGTCGTCTTCTTCGCGGTGGTCGAGTCGCTCCGCTACCGCAAGGTGCGAGAGACCTCCGCGCGGCTCGGCTGTGCTCCGTCACTACTACCGGGCCTGGAACCCCCTGGCGCCCCTGGTTGACCCACGCGGGCGGGTGTCCCCCTGAGGATCCTCACCGCCCCACTCTCTCCTCCGCGCGCAGTGGCGCTCGGACCCCAACGGCACGTCGTTCGACCCCGCGGGCATGCGCTCCAGCGAGACGGAGGTGAAGGAGATCAAGAACGGCCGCCTCGCCATGGTGGCGTTCATCGGCTTCTGCTCCCAGGCGGCCGTGCGCGGCATGGGCCCCCTCGAGTGCCTCAAGGCCCACATCGCCGACCCCTGGAACAACAACATCTTCACGTCCTCGGTCGGCAACGAGGCCGCGGCCGCCGTCGTCGCCCTGTCGATCGCCCCCATGTTCATCGAGGCTCAGAAGAGCCTCGGCCGCGACGACAAGGAGGAGTTCCGCCCCATCCCCTGGTAAACCGAGCCATTGTTAGGGACCCGGCCACGCGCGAGGCCGCCGCCGCGCGTTGACGGAGAGCCAGCATCCCCCATCCTTCCGACCACAGCGATTTCGGGACGAGGCTACGGGCCCGCCCGGCTAGCCTGGCTAGTACCCAGCCATGCGCCGCCCAGGCGGCAGCCTGCACGACCACTTCAACTGAGTTGACAACCCAAGAAACATCGCTACGCAACGGTGGCCTAGCCTAGCGACCACTTGCCGTCTCCAGCTTGCCTCGCCTACACGGCGTTGATGACGCGCTGCGAGGGCGGGCGGAGTTAGAGTGACAACACAGACGGCACGCGCTTCGAGTGACCCAGCTGCAGGGCCGTTTTTCAGCTCACCTTGAGCGCCATCCTAAGCTGTGGGTCCTGGTATGTGAGGGCCCGCTCGGTCAGCACCGTCTTGATCCTCGCCATCGTCTTCCGCACCTTCCACAGCCGGTCGGCGTCCGGCATCCTCGCGTTAGCCGCCTGGTAGGAGTACCTGCGAGAGCAACGAGCCAGTGGCACTCCATCTCTACCGCTCACACGCTGCTGGGGCCCTGCTCCCCATGCCCCTCACCGTCTTGCTAGCAACCTGTTCTTCTCCTTGAGGCAAACGAACCACAGGCGATGCAAGTCGTCGAACGACTTAAGCCGCAACTCGGATGCCAACCACGCCCGCCCTGCAGTGGACGCGGGACGACACTTGCGCCCCACACAGGTCCAGCAGCCGTCGAGCGAGCTGCAACATGCGTGGGATTCACCCGTGTGGATCTTCTCTTCGCCTTCCTGCGGCATAATGTCCAGAAACTCCTTGAGACCCTCCTGGCTCGGGGGCCGCGTTGAAAGGGAGGGCCCTGGCACATCAGCGACGGCCCTCCCCGTCCCGCACGGGGGCCCTGCAGACCATGCATGGAAGAACATGCGTCAGAGCGGCGGCATCGGCGCTAGGGCCGCCAGTCCGCGGCGGTGGCGATCTCACCGGCCGCCCCCCGCAGAGCAGGCCTCCAGGCGCCGAGGGCGGCAGCTCCGACCCGCCTCGCGGACGCAGCCATCACGAGATCGACCACTCGGCAGCGGCGCGATGAGCGATGGCCCACGGGGCTCGCGTACGGGGCAAGCTCACACGGGGCGTGCTCAGCAAAAGGGGTGCAGACACAACAGCAGCCGTCCGGAAGGCGCAGTGATGGCAAGAAAGAGTGCAGAGGGAAGTGAGGGGGCCCGAGCGTGTTCCAAGTGCTGGGTTGCCCTGCCAGTCTGCAGACGTCTTCGTCAAGCGGGCTTCCAGCTCGCTCCCAGCGCCAGACAGCGGGTCCACGGGAGCATTGACGACATTGGCTGAAGGCGGCGCATGCCGACGACACAGCGCAAGGCCTCGCGGGAGCCGGCGATGGGGAAAAAGGGCGCGGCCGGCGGCGGCGAGGATATCCTGCCGCTGCGGGGGTCCGCCGAGGCCGGTCCCGGTCCGGCGAGCAGGGTGGTGTATATCGGGTGCGTGAGGTTGGCGCGTGTTTGGCGAGGCGGCGGCAGCGGGCGCTGAGGGACGCTTTCCCTTCCTCCGCTGCTCGCAGGCACATCCCGCACGGTTTCTACGAGGACGCCATGATTTCCTACTTCAGTCAGTTTGGGAAGCTCACCAAGGTTCGGCTCTCGCGCAGCAGGAAGACGGGTGAGCGGGGCTCGCAGGGGGGTCGCGGCGAGGCAGTCTCGCGTGCCGTCGGCGGGCCAAGGGGAGAGGCTCGCCACATTGCCGGCCATCCGCAGGAAACTCGAAAGGCTATGCGTTTTTGGAATTCGCGAGTGCCGAGGTGGCCGAGATTGCCGCGGAGGCCATGCACAACTACATGATGTTTGGCCAGCGCCTGGTGTGCCGAGTGGTGCCCGCGGACCAGCAGCACCCGAACCTGTGGAAGGGGGCGAACAGGTCCGCATGCGTGGGGGGAGCGGGGTCGCGCCGCAACCCCCGGGAAGCCCAGTCTGGGGTCTCCGTGCGACGCTTCGTGTAGCAAGGGGGGCGTTTCCTCTTTTCGCAGGAAGTTCAAGAAGGTCCCGTGGCAGAAGATCAGCGCAGACAAGCACAACCGCGTCAGGACGCCGGAGGAGGAGGTGGAGCGGATTCGGAAGCTCGTCTACAAGGACAACGTGCGGAAGCGCAAGCTGCAGGTCCGTGGCGCTGCGACTGGTTCCCCTCGCAGCTTGAGGGGAGGGCAAGCTGGCAGATGGGTGGATTCTTGTGTGCCGCCGCTGCGAGGCTTCTGACCATGCTTGCTACCCCACCGCTCGCAGGAGGCCGGCATCGACTACGAGTACGAGGGGCTCGCGGAACAGCGGGACAAGTCGCGTGGCAAGAAGATTGTTTTCAGTTAGACGCGTCCCGATGGCAGGAGCTCTCGGCAAGCGCGAGGGCCCCCTGTGCCAGGCTCTGTCGCTGCGCTGGCAAGCGACCGCCGGTCGGACCGGGCGCTCCTCGGCCCTGGTGGGGCAGAGCGCCTCGTCAGACTAGCGATTGCGCCCGTCTGTGAAGAGCCTTCGCTTTTCTAGAGGCTCTCGCGGCTCTCTGTGGAAGCTTGCGCTTGCGCACCAGGCCCCGGCGCGGGCAGCCCCGCGAGGATGGCCCACCTCATGGGCGGGCGGACCGACAGGTTCGAGAACGTTCACCTGGTGGGCCAGGACGGGGCTAGCTCGGACAAGATCGTCGTGGAGGTCGGCCTCTCGGGCTTCAAGCTGCTGACGCCCTCCGGCTCGCACGCCCTGAAGGAAGTGGGCTTGAAAAACATTGACAAGTGGGATCTGCGGGGTGCCGTGCTGACCCTGGACCTCAAACGCCCCGAGGGAGGGAGCGCGGGCGAAATCGTCCTCACAGGGAACGCGAGGGTCATGTCGGAGCTGCTCGACACCCTTGTCTCGTGCTGCGTCCAGTGAGTCGCGGCCGATGGGTGGCTCAGGCCTCCGGGGCCCGAGGGTGCGCTGACCCACCGCGGTGGGGGCGCACATCGGCCTGCGCGCGCGAGCGAGAGGTACGTGGGATGAGTGGAGCTCATGCCGTTGCTGTCGGGCCCCCTCTGCAGGGCCGCGGAGCTTTCGGAGCCCGAGCCCCAGCCGCGGAAGGAAGCCAAGGCGCCCGTGGGGGATTCGGGGCAGGGCGTGCGTTTCTGGGCGGACCCGGTGAAGGAGGGATGGCTGATGTCGCAGGGGGAGCACATCAAGACCTGGCGCAAGCGCTGGTGAGGGGCACGCCGACCGACGTGCCATGGTGCTTGCGTGCAGCCCTGGGCGCAGGGCGCGGGTTGCGCCTGTGCAGCTACGCGGCTCCCTGAGACCGCGCTTCATCATTCGCCGCAGGTTTGTGCTGAAGGACCGCTTCCTGTTCCGCTTCCTCAACGCGACCATCGACCCGACCTCGCGCCCGCGCGGCGTCGTCAACCTGAGCAAGGCCACCGATGTGTCGGACGCGTCGCGGGAGACAGGTGCGGAGATACGCCCGACGCAGCGCCGCCGGGCGCGCCCTGACGCGCTCCCCGCCACGCACGACCTGGCTCTGGCCTGTGCTGCAGGGAAGTCCACCTCTATTTGCATCACGACCGACACGGACAAGCACATCTTCCTCACCAGCAGCGAGACGGAGGCCGTGGAGTGGATTTCGGCCATTGAGAACGCCATCAAGGGCGGCCCGGCGCCCGCGAGGTGCGCGCCGCAGGGGACGTGAGGCATTGGGTTGGTGCGCCCAGCCAGGCGGGTTTGCAATAGACCCTGCTCTTCCTCGGCTCCCGCAGGCCGGTGGAGCGGAAGGCGCCGCAGGGTTCCTCGGACTGGATGTCCAAGCTGACGGCGCAGCTCGAGTCGCACAGCGCCAACCGCAGGCCCGGCCCGAGCGCTTCCGGGGGCTTCGAGTGAGCGCCGCGGGCGTTGCTGCGCGGGCGGGATGCGTGCGAAGATGGTTTTGAATGCGCCCCATCGCCGCACTCCCCTCGCTCCCTGCAGGAGGAGCAGCAATGGCGGGTCGCGGGGTCACGGCGGGGGCGACCGGGTGGACAGCAGCTGGGGCGACATCCCGACCGTCTCAGGCGGGGGATCGATGGGCGGGCGCGGCAACCGGGACGACCCGTACTCGGCCGTCTCGGCACGGAGCGCCCCGGGCGGCCCGATCCGCATTGAGGCGTTGGACTACGAGCCAGTCAACGTGGACGCCCTCCGCGGCCCCGCGCCGGCGCAGTACAGCTACGCTCCCGTGGCTGCCGCCCCGCAACAGCACGCGCCAGGGCCGCACGCGGGCTACCACCAGTCGTACGCGCCGACCGCCTCGCACCCGCCGACGGGGTGGCAGGTGTACTACACAGACGACGGCCGCCCGTACTACTACAACGCGGCGAACGGGCAGACGCAGTGGGACGCGCCGGCAAGTCTCATCTGATGGTGTGTTGTTCCCGCGAGCTGGGGCATTTGAAACATCTCGCATGTGACGGTTCAAGCAAGGCGCGCTGCTGCGTCCGAAAGCTGCGTGAGGGCAAAGCAAAGGCGACACATGGCGGAACGGAAAGGTGCCGCATCCTGCGCAGAAACCGCCTACATGGCAGCCGTGGGCGCCACCCCGTGCGCCTGCTGCGCCTGCTGCACGCGCGCCCCCATCATGCGGCCCAGCTCGGGGTCGCACTGGGTCCAGTACCCCACCCACACCTGCTGCGCCTCGCGGGTCGTCCTGCGGGGGCGGGCGGGTCGGCGTCGGTCAGGCGCCCGAGGTTGCCGCTGTGCAACGCTATCGCCTGCGCCATCTCGCACCCTCCACCCGGCCTCACCTGGGGTGGCACAGCCACTGGCAGAAGTTGTCGACGAAGCGCTGCTGGCGCGCGCGATCGAAGGACCTCCACCTGTCGCCGGCCTGCTTGAAGTTGTTCTCCTTGCGGATGATGGCCTTGGAGCGGGGCCCCTCTAGCCGCGCCTGGCTGACCGGGTACTCCTGGGCGTGCTTGGTCTGGTCGACGCGGGAGGGGAAGTAGTTGACCTCGCCCTCGCGGTGCATGAAGTTCATGGGCCCCTCGTGGTGGTTGTTGTGGAAGGGGCACTTGGGGGCGTTGGCGGGGAGCATGAGGTAGTTAGGCCCGAGCCGGTAGCGCTGGGTGTCGGCGTACGAGAAGAGGCGCGACTGGAGGAGCTTGTCGTCCGAGTAGGTGATGCCGGGGACGACGAGGGACGGGCAGAAGGCGAGCTGCTCGTTCTCGGCAAAGAAGTTGTCGGGGTTCTGGTTGAGGACCATGCGGCCGACGGGCTGCAGCGGGAACTGGTCCTCGGGCCACGTCTTGGTGGGGTCGAGCGGGTCGAAGTCGTACTTGTCCTCGTCCCGGGGGTCCATGAGCTGGAGGCACAGCGTCCACTCGGGGTACTCCCCGCGCTCAATCGCGTCGTACAGGTCCTGGGTCGCGTGCGAGTGGTTGCGCCCGCCCACGAGAGCCGGCTCGTCGCCCACCAGGCACTTCAGGCCCTGCCGCGTCTTCCAGTGGAACTTGACGAGCGTCTCGCGGCCGTCGCGCGCCACGAGCTTGTACGTGTGCACGCCGAAGCCGTCCATGTGGCGGTAGTCGCTCGGGATGCCCAGGTCGTCGTGCAGCCACGTCATCATGTGGCACGACTCGGGGTGGTGGCTGAAGAAGTCCGCCATCCGCCACCCCTCCTGGATGTTGGTGCGCGGGTTGGGCTTCAGCGCATGGACCATGTCCGGAAACTTCATGCCGTCGCGAATGAAGAAGACCTGCGGGGCAGCGGAGAGAGAGGCTCTCTGTCAGACAGCTGCAGGCACCACCGGCCAGAGACACGGTTCCGGCCGTGGTCGGCCAGACAGCTCCGGCACTCACCGGCAGGTTGTTGCCGACCAGGTCCCAGTTGCCCTCGCGCGTGTAGAACTGCGGGCAGCGCGGGGGTTGCCGTGTTGGGCGGCCAGCGGCAGGTGCAGGGGCACGTCACAGCGCCCGTCATGGCGCTCACCTTGACCGCGAACCCGCGGGGGTCGCGCAGGGTCTCAGGGGAGCCGCGCTCGTGGATGACGGTCGAGAAGCGCACGATGACGGGGGTCTGGACGCCGGGGGCGCGGAAGAGGTCCGCGGCCGTCAGGTTGGAGATGTCGTGCGTCACCTGCGCGGGGACGGACGCGAGAGTGGCGATGGGGAAGTGAAACTGGCATAAGCGAAACCGGAGGAGCGAGGCCCCAGCCCGAAGGAAGCGGATTGCGACGGCAGAAGCCTCGTCCACGTCTGCTGTGGGCTCAGCGGCTCGCCTCGAAGAATCCCTTCGCGGAAGCGCCCCGCGCGTGCACCACGCGCTCGGGGATGCGCTCCCTGTCGAACTGGGCGATCTTCTCGATCAGATGGTAGTCCTCCAGCAGCACGGGGCCCCTGCGAAGGCGACCACAAGCAGGGTCAGGACGACCCTGCGCAGGCCGGGCGCGCGGAGCGAGGGGGCGGGCAGGCAGGCAGCGCTTCGACGGCGAGGCAGCAGCAGGGCCGAACGCACCTGTCGCCGACGGTGAAGGAGCTCTGGTTGTTGAAGACGGGCGCGCCCGAGTTGGTCGTCATGTAGGGCGCGTCGTCCTTGGACGACGGGAGCTTCCTGGACGCGCTCATGGCGCGCTCTTGCGTCCCTTCCGCGCTCGGCGGGGGCAGGCGCCGGGTGGCGAGGCGCGGGGGGCTCGGGGGCGCGGACAGCCAGACGGCAAACGGCTCGCGCGTATGCGGAGTCTCCTGCGGCGGGGACCGGACGAAGGAGGTCCATACAGCGCAGTGGACGCGACGAGCGCGCTCCCGCTGGCTCCTCCGGGCGCAGGGCCGTCCCGGAACGCCAACGACGGGGGTCGGCGCTCCCGAGCCGATGGGGGCGCGTAGAAGCCTCGCCGGCGGCGATTTCATCGCAGGATGGTTCAAGCGACGTCGAGGAGGGATCGCGCGCGGCGCATCGATGGCCGGCAGCGAGTAAGGCTGCCGAGCGAGCGCGCGCGGCCACATACCTGGCTCGGTACGGTACTGTCAGTTCCGGCGAATCCCTTTCTCTCGCTGCCGGCGGGCCATGGGCGCAGATAGGGCCCGCGACGCTCCAACTGGCAGACGTTTCGGGCGAGGGCACGTACCCAGCTTAGCTGGCACGAGAAGCCGCTCGGACGGGCACGCCGATGCCAGTGTTTCTCCTGCATAGCTACGACCGCAAGGCAGCCGCCCCAAGTGTGGGAGACCAGGGCCCCGCCAGCTGGGCGCACCTGCACACGCCCGCCTGCGCTGCGGGTGGGAGAAAGCGAGCTTTCCTCGTGACCATCTATGGAAGCTCCGCGTGGTGGGAAGGCCAGCGGATCGAGCGGGGTGGCGGGGGCGCCCCAGAGGGGCTCCACGCACGACCTGGGGGCGCGTATCCAGGGCCTGGGCTCGGAAATTGCAGCGGAGCGCGCGCGGAAGAAGCGGGTCATCCAGTCCCTGACCCCGGAGGCGCTGCTGGCGCTGACAATCATCGCGGAGGAGCTGCTGGCGGATGCCCTGCGCCCCGGGGCGGACGGAGGCAGCCCTCAGCTCGGCCCTGGCCAGGCGCCGGACCCGCGGAGTGCACCGGAGTAGTGCCGCGGGCCTCGCTCGCGGACAGGATGCGGTTCCGGTCCAAGTTCCGGCGCGTGCCAGGTGTCCTGGACCGCCTGGGGGAGGAGGTAATTGGCATCATGGCGCCCGTCACCATCTGCATCGCCGCCGTCGTGGCGCTGGTCCGGACGCTGGACCCGACGGGGTCGCAGACGAGCACGAGCACGGCCGCGACCATCGCGTACAAGGAGCGCAGCACCGACTCCACCAAGCGAAAGGCCTCCGGGGCGCTCGTCAACGCCCTCATCTTCGTCGCCATCATCACCGCCTTCACCGGTGACGGCCGACGCAGCGCTCGCACGACGGCGCCGTCGTTGGTGCCCCCTCTGCCTCGACTTGTACCAGCGCCCCACTTCTCGCTCCCTGCAGTCGTCCTCCTCATCCTGTACAAGCTCAAGTGCTTCAAGGTCATCCGGGGCTACATGGCGCTCGTCATGTTTGACGTCTTCTTCCTCATCGTCGGTGAGAGCGCCTCGCCGGGCTGTGTCTGCTCGGCTCAGGCGTCGGCCTGCCGGGCGTGACGAGCTGCCTTGCCTGAACCTCCACAGGGCTGATACTGATCAAGCTCACGCACCGGTTTGACTGGACGTGGGACCTGATATCCCTTGTCCTCCTCCTCTACAATTTCGCGGCTATTGGGGTCGCAGGGATGCTTGACTTTGTCCCCCTGCCCCTCACGGTGAGCCCCGCGCGCCCCTGCCTCGAGAGAGATGACACAGCGCCGATGTTGGAACTCTTCTCTCGCTGCGTGCGCGTCTGATCGGCACCGAGCTGGGCTTCCATGCCTTCCTGTCCGCGCCCTGCCACGTGCGTGTCGGATCGACCTCCTGGCTGGCAAGTGCCCATGCTCCCTCCACCTCGCCCCCTCGCGTGTCCCGTACAGGTCCGCCAGGGCTACACGGTCGTCATCGGCATCTGCGTGGCATGGATTTTCACGCGCGTGCCCTCCTGGACCGCCTGGGTCCTCCTTGGGGTCATGGCGCTGTATGACCTGTACGCCGTGCTGCACAAGCGGGGGCCGCTGCGGCACTTAGTCGAGGAGGCGCTGGCGTCGCACGGGCTGCCGCCCGGGCTCGTCTACGAGTCGCGCGCCGTGCAGTCGGACAGCCAGGCCTGGACGGTGCGCCACGGCCGGAGGGGCGGCGCGGACGGGGCGCGCAACGGGGGCGACGTCGAGGCGCCGGCGCCCGGCCCGGGGAGCGACAGCGCCGTGTCGGTGCGGGACGTGAGGGGGGCGCCCGTGGCGGCCGTGGGGGCGTCGCGCCTCGGTCATGGGCAGCCCCGCGCGAGCCACACGGGCGCGGAGGCCTCTGCGATCGGCGCCTTACGAGATGACCCGCGGGAGACGCGGAGCCAGTCGGGCGCGGGGCCTGTGGGGGAGGTGAGCGGTGGGACGTGTGTGGGTGCGCGGCACCATCCAACGCGCTGCTCGCGAAACGCACTCGTGGCGACGCTCACGTGCGGTCTTTGCATCGCCGCCACAGTCACGGGAGCCGGCGTCCGCTGCGGCGAGTGCGCCTGCGCGTAGCCGGCCACCTGTGGGGGCGAGTCCGGCCAACGGGGTAGGCGCCAGTAACGGAGGTGCCAGCAACGGAGGCGCGCCCGGGGCACCGAGGGCGGGCGAGGAGGAGGAGGAGGAGGGGGACTCGGGGCTCAAGCTGGGGCTGGGAGACTTCATTTTCTACAGCATGCTGGTGAGGCGCTAGCCCCCGGGCACCCGTTTGCAACAGCTGCGTGTGTCGGTGCCTGCTGGTGCCCTGTTTCAGGATCGCCGCATGGCAGGGGTCGCAGTGAGACGCTCACGCATGCGAGGGTCCACCTGCGTTAACACCTCCCCCGCAGGTGGGCCGAGCCGCGGCTTTCGACATGATGACCGTCTATGCGGCGTACCTGGCCGTCATTGCCGGTCTGGTGGCGACCCTCATGCTCCTGGCCATCTCGCGGAAAGCCCTCCCGGCCCTGCCCATCTCCATCGCCCTGGTGAGCTGCTGCAGCCCGATGCATGCCGTTCCCGCAAGTCCGCCGTGCCTGTCTCCTGCTTTCGCTGAGGAGCACACGGTTTTCTGATACCCGCACGTCGTTCCATGCGCAGGGTGTCATCTTCTATTTCTCCACGCGGCTCGTCATGGAGCCCGTCGTCGTCCCCATGTTCCGACGACTGGTCATCTTTTAGAGAGACAGGAGGGCTAGGAGCAGAGCAGGCGATCCACCATCCTAGCATATGGTTTCTACGACTAGCGGCAGTTCGGACTCCAACACACTTTACGCAACCGGGTCACCAGCCCGGCGTTTCAATCGACTGGCGTGTCGCTGGCCCTCCAGAAACGTGTCCACCCCGCCTCGCCTGCATCGACGTCGTCCCCCTCGCCGTCGCTGCTCTCGTAATACGAAGAGCCCTGCGAAAGGCGGTGCTCGCAGCGATGTCTTGCGCGTACGGTGCGGCACAAAGCACAGCCCCACCACACGCACGCCTGCGCCTCACCTCCAGCGGCCCCGTCTGCCTGACGCACTCGTCGAAATTCCACGCCGTCACCGCGCCGTGAGCCGTGGCGCAAGCGATGACCGGGCCGTGTGCGGCCAGTGCCATGGGAGTCTCGGACAAGCTCACAGCGTGCTCCTCTGGTGTCAAACCCAGCCTCTCCTCGACGTCTCTGCTCCTGGGCCACAGCAGCGCCCATTCAGGTACCGGTGCTGCCTCCTCCTCCACGCCCTGCACCCCCGAGGGAGCCCCTATCTCTTGCCCCGCTGGTGACGTACTCGCCCCGTCCCCACCCATCTGCCTGATCGTGTCGGCTGGCAGCGTGGGCAGGCAGTGGCGCAGGCGCCCGGTCTCGGGTCCCCATACGCACACAACCCCACGAGGACTCCGCAGCGCTGGGGAGAAGAGCAAGGGCTTATGTGTGAAGTGCGGCAACTTCCTGGGCTGCGACAGCGCGTGACTGCGACGCCGCTCGCCTCTGACCGTCCGCGCCACGCACGCCGCAACGATCTTGTGTCGATCCATGCACAGCTCAGTACACATTCTAGGGAGCCTGCAGGGTTGGGGTCGACAAAGCGTCATTAATGAAGGCAATCAGTGGATGCCGGAGGTGCCACCTGCAGCACCCAAACATTGCCAACACGCAAAGGGCACATGGCTCGCTTGCTTGTGCCTCTTCTCACTTCGGAACCTCGAGGACCAGTCGAGGACCGCCGCGCCCCACTGCGCTTGACCCTCCCCGCAGGTCCCACACCGCGCACGCGGCGTGCGGTCCGTCTCGAGCCGCGGCCGCCCCGCCCAGGGCCAGGCTCCAGCCGTGCCCGGCCGCGACCGTCGCTGCGTCAGGGCACTGCATCAGGACGTGCCCGCGCCTGTCCCGCGCGTCCAGCGCCTGTGCCACGGTCCTCGCCCCGCCCTCGACTGTCACGGCCACCGTCACGTTACCCTCCCCCGCCCCCACCAGGAGACCGCCATACACAGCCCGTGCCTGCGCCCTGCGAGCAGCCAATGAACACATGCATGCCGCTCTGGCGCTTGCGAGTCTGGAAACAGGCTCTGCTCCAGCCGCAACGCTCACGCTGGCTTCCAACGAGTGACGGCCGCTCCCTGCCGGGTGTCCCAGAGCAGCGCCATGCCACCGTCGTCCAAAGACATGATCCGCTCCGGGGCAGCCGCCCCTGTCTCCACCCATCCGGGCCACCCCTGGGCGCCCACGCCAGCGCAGGCAGCGACGCCCGTGGGGTGTCCTCGGAGCACCGCTGCGCATGGGGCGCCGTCCGCCTGCCTCCGCGGATGCACGGGCAGGATGCGCAGGGTTCCGTCCGCAGCCGCTGCCGCCACTGCAGCTGGGCCCAGCGGCACGAGAGCCCTGATCCCAGGCCCGGGGGCCTTGGGTCCACCGCTAAGGAGGCCTGGCCGGGCCCAGTCGCCTCCTGCCTGCCTCTCGACGCAGTGCACGCTCCCCGCCTCCGTGCCGGCAACGACGCGCCTGTCCATCAGGGCACACGCTGCCGTAACTCTCCCCACGCTCCGCAGCGGCGGCAGGGTGCACGCGGGACCCCACTCGCCACCTTCACGCAGGGAACAGAGCAGCAGGCGGGGCCCCATGCCGCCCAGCAGCAGCCCCGGGCAGCCAGGCGAGGTGGCCCCACCCGGCTCGAGCCTCAGGAAAGCGGCCGGCTCGGCCCCTGGCTGCGCTTGCGGCACGACCCCGGCAGTGGCCAAGCGCTCCCGCCCAGGTTCGAGGACGTGAGGAACGCCCCATATAAGTGTCCCTGGGGGCGCAGGGCCACGCCACCCCGCCGCTGCGAATGCGGGGACGTTCTCTCACGATGTCGATGTCGATAGAAAGTAGTGATTGTAATCTGTGCAAGCGGGTGCACGCTGTAATAAATGACGCCTCGCTCACCACGGGAGTGTCGGGAATGGAAGTCATTGCGCGGCTCCCTTCCGTCCCCATCGCGGGGCGTTCGTCCCTTCCCCCATCGCCGCGACACGCATGCGCCCCAGAAGTAGTCGTTGCCGGATACGGCAGCCCTCAGGGGCCGCGATACGAGCGAGAGGGCGCATGCGTCGCGGGGGCTGCAGCGGCTGGCGATTTCGGCCAGCACAGTGTGCGGGAGAACATCCAATGTTGCTGTGCCCTGCTCCTCCATTGCGGGAACATTATTGTGTCGGAGAATTGCCACGTAGGTCTTCATACCTGGGAGGCTGGCGCTCCCACAGGTGCTGGCAGGCAGTGCCGGTGTGACGAGCCTAGAGATGCCTGGTGTGTATCTTCCATAGGCGGTCGCAGTCGCCGAGGTACATCGGCAGGCCTAGACTAACACCCCCTTGTTCTCCGGGGCCGCGCCGTCCTTATCGCCCGCAGGCCCACTCCGGACCGTGATCTTGTACTTGGTCTGGAAAGCGGCGATCTCCTTCTGCTTCCCCTCCATCTGGTTCTTCAGGGAAGCGATGATCTGGCCCAGGTTCTGCAGCGAGGGAGCGCGGCCCAGGTCAAGATCGACAGCCTCGCAGCCTCGCAGCTTCGCGATGCCAGCCGCCCGCGTCTCACTCACGTCTCGGTTCCCCTTCACGGCCGGAATGACCTCCGCGACCGTGCGCTCGATCAGGACGCCCGAAACGAGCCGGCAGAATTTGCGGGACCCATCGAGCGGCTCAAGCGTCGCAAGCACTTGCTCGTGCTCATGGAAGTCCCCCTCCAGCTCCGCGATCTGGAAGAAAGGAAGACATGGGTGTCAGTCATGGAAAGCGCGGGATGGGATCGCCACCGGCAGCGTCGGCGCTGCTTCTGTTGGCTCGCGCCCTCTCTCGAATTAGCTCGCCTTCTGGAGGATGGAATGGAGCTGGTTTTGAAGGTCCTGAAACTTGAGAATGATGTCCTGCTCCGATGCAGGACCCTGCGAGGACGAGGCGCCTCTCCTGCCTCACGCATCGCGAGACTTGGGGCGCCTGCAAGTTGTGCTCCCGCCCCAGCACCCAGGGGCCCGCTCCCGCCCCGACTCGCTCACCCCAGACATGTCGGCTTCCAAGTCAATGGATGCACGGTCCTCCCGTCGCAACAGCGCCTCGGCTCTGCGGCTCTGGTTCACGCTACCCTTCCCGCAATCCCCGGGGAACGCCTGGCGTCGTGCAGCGGCTCTGCGGGGCTTGCAGGCGGCAGGCGGTGGAGGCGCGCCAATCCGCTGAGGTGGGTGGGGCAGGTGTCGACACGCACGTGGCGCGGTGTGCAACAGAGGGCAGGATCGGACTGAGACGCAGCGCCGCTGGCTCGGACTGGCTGAGAGCGTGCGCAAGATCTCCACAAATCCTCGCGGGACGCGATTCGCTTTTTCTTGCACAAGGGTATTCCCCAACCTCCCCGCGCATCTCACACGCTCGCGCTGCCGGGCGCACGGTGTGCAGTCCTTGATCTTCGGAGGTATCTCTCGTCCTCTCGAGTGCTAGTCACCATGCAGGCCGCGTGCGCGACGACTTCGGTGGCCGTCCGGGCCTCCGTCCTCAAGGGTGAGGGCCAGCGATGCTCCCGCCGATCGAATCGGTCCATTCACGTGCGATGAGGGGCATCGTCGCCCCGGCGAACCCCGGGGCACGGGTCAGCAGCAAGAGGGGGCTCAGATGTCGCGCCCAGGCGTCGCGGAGCCTTCTCCGCTGCGGCCGCCTCACATCTTGATATCTTCCCACCGCTCGAAGCGCCTGCGACCCCCGTCGTGTCCCCCGGACGCCGATCTGTCGCGGCGTCGGGCTCGAATCCCTCCCCCCTTTGGGGCCCCCCCTGCGCGCGCGCGTCCCGTCGCGGGTCCTCCAGTGCTCTTCTCCGATCGCTTCCGACACCGCATCCCCCCTTTCCGCCCCTCGCAGGTGCCCGCACCGTCCGTGCTGCCCCCGGTGCGTCCTCTATCCGAATCTAGGCCGGCGCCCTGGCCCCCGAGCGGGAGCTCGGGGGTCTTCGGGGGTCATTGGACGGATTGATTGCAATGATTGCATCCATCCCGGCGCGCGGATCCGGCCGCGACGCCGCGGGGGCCTCGCGCATCGCGGGAGATCCCTGCCGCGCTCGCGCCCACAGCGGGGGCCGCCGGGGCGCGGGAAGGCCCCGCGATCTGAGATGTTCGCGTGCTCGCAGTGGCGGCTGTGGCCAAGCGGGACTTCGCGGCCGTCGCTGCGGCCGTGACGGCCCTCGTGCAGGCGCACCCCGCGCTTGCTCTGGTGGACGAGCGCCTTAACGGCGACGGGACGGGCAAGGTCCTGGGCGTGGACAACTCGGCCGAGGCCTTCGCGTTCATCTTCGTCTTTGGGCTCATCTGGGCGCTCTACTACAACTCCCAGAAGGACCTCGGGGGCGACTCCACGGACGAGTCCGGTCTCTCCCTCTGAGGTGCGGCCGCGGGCGACGCGCTACTCGCGGCGCAACGTGCGCTCCCGGCGCGCGCGCTGGCTCCCCGCCTCATCCCTCCTGCCCTCGGCCATCGCAGGCGAATCCGGGGATGGGCCTGGACGGCGCATGATGTGCGCCTCTAAGCTCAAGTAGCCTGTCTTGTGTAGCCTCGTGTGTACCCATCGACTCTTCACCATCGTCCCAGCTTCCTGCCGAGTAATGGCGCGGACTCCTTGAACTGCGCAACATCGACAACGGACTACAAGCTGCGCCTGACAGCCGCAGGCGCGGTGCGCCTCCGCCGCGACACGGGCTCCTCTCCCAGGTGCTTGACCATGTAGGGCCCCTCCAGCTCGTACCCGAGTTTCCTGCGAGGGGGTGGTGCCAAAGGGACAACGCTTGCTGGCAGGGCAGTCACCCGCGCGCGGTGGTAACTGCCAGGCTGATCCCGCCTGCGTCTCACCTGTAGTAATGCCGCGTCCCCACGCCGGAGATGACGGCGACCTTGGTGGAGCGGTGCTCGTGCCTGGCGATGCGCTCGGCCTCTGCCATGAGCAGCGTCCCATACCCCTGGTGCTGGAATTTGGTGTCGTCCCGCGCGTGCACCGCCACCGCCGAGCCGTACACGTGAAGCTCGCGGACCATGGACACGCGGCCGCGGAGCTCGGGCTGGCGCTCGCGCTCCGGGCCCCGGATGCACCGCAGCCTGCGTCACACGGGAAAGGGTGACCGCGCTCGCGACGACAATTGACCCTCTCCGAGACTGCCCAGGGTGCATCCCCCAGCGGCGTCGCCACCCGCGCTTGTGCCTCACCTGAGCAGGCCCACCAGGATGTCCTGGCGCGGGTCCTCATAGCTGAGGAAGGTCTCCCATCCGTCGTTGGCCGCGTAGTCGCGCCGCACGAGCTCCACCTGGTCCGGGAGCACCCGGTGATGGATGTCCTGGATGCCCACCTCGCGGGTGCGGACGTCGCGGCACCGCAGGCCCAGCTCCACCATCCGCGCCAGGCTGAGCTCGCGCAGGTTGCCTTTGTCCACGCCGCTCGTGACCAGCGGCATGGGGATGTCCCGCTGGATGCGGTAGATGCGCACCCACGGCGGCACCAGCGCCTGGATGCGCGCGACCAGGTCCACCAGCACGTGGGGCTCGTAATTTCGAAACAGCCCCGCCTTCCACAGCTCGTACAGACCCGTGCCCCGGATGACGAGCGTCGGGTAGATCTTCAGGCCGTCGGTGCGGAACTTGGGGTTCTCGAAGAACTCCCTGCGAGGGAGGCGAGGCGGAGGAGGCGTGGCGGCGAGTGGACTGCTGTGCGTTGCCCTGTGACACGCCCCCGCCCACCCTGCACCCAACAGGCCCAGCGGACTTTGTGGGGATGGGAGCGGCCGCATCGCGGCGAGGCGCACCGGAACGACTCGATGTCGCGCTCCAGGTCGACGTTCGGGAGGTTGGGCATCATGTGGGCGATGACCTTGAACCCCGCGTCCTTGCTCATCCGGAAACAGTCCGCCACGGCAGCCACGGTGTGCCCGCGGTTGGTGTCGCGCGCCACGTCCTCGTAGGTGCTCTGCAGCCCGATCTCGAGGCGCGTGCAACCGTACGACAGCATCTGGGTCAGGTGCGGCGTGAGGCAGTAGTCCGGACGCGTCTCGATGGTCAGCCCGATGCACTTGGTGCGGGACTGCTCCGAGAAGCGCACGGCCTCGGCGACTGCGGGGACAGGCCGGGGAGGCAGCGCGTGCCGCACTGCGCTGCGACACCCACACGCTGGCTGGGGTACGATGCTCCACAGCTTGCACCGCCCCACGCACCGGTCGAGCTCGTGTGCCCGCTGAGGGCGTCGTGGAGGTTGCGGATGAAGTAGTCGCGGTAATCCATGGGCAGGGACATGAACGTGCCGCCCATGAGGATGAACTCGACCTTGTCGACCGGGTGCCCCAGGCGGCGCAGCTGGTCCACCCGCGCGCGCGCCTGGACGTAGGGGTTATACCGGGCTCGAATCGCCCGCATCGACGTCGGCTCGTACCCCGTGTAGCTCTGCGTCGAGTACTCGAAGTCTGCGGACGGGGCGACAGCGGTGCCGGCGGTGGGCTTGCTAGCCGTGGCAGACGAAGCGGGCGCCTGTGCAGCGAGTGTCTGGGCCTGCGGCTGACTCACCGGAATCGGGACCGCCGGGGCAGTAGACGCAGATGTTGCCCGTCGTGGCGATGTGGGGGCAGCGGTGCGGCTTGCTCATGATTGCCACGACGGCAATGCCCGACGCGGTGCGGACCGGCTTGGCCCTCAGTTGGGGCACCAGCACCGCCCTATGCTCGTCAGGCACAGCGGCGATGATCTGCAGGGGACGATTGCGCCGGTAGCTGGGGGTGGACGGGACAGCCACGGTCCACGCTGCGCCCTTTGCGTCCGGGCCAGCGCCCGTCTCACCTCCACGAGCTTCGGAGCCCTCGCCAGCGAGAACTTCTTGCTTATTTCGTTCTTCAAGGCATTCAGGTTGACGTCGCGGCCCTCCTTGACGGCGCGGCCCATCGCCGACACAATCTCCGCGATGGCCCTGCAAAGGCGAAGCGTGGGGCTGCGCTCAACAGCAGCTTCTAGGTTGATATTGCAGCACTGCACCAGCGCACAGCTGCAACTCACCGCACGCGGGCCTCAGCCTCGCGCATGGGCGCTGGGCCGGCGGACGGCTCGCTGCTGGACGCTGCCGGGCCAGCATCGAGCCCCTCCCTCATCCCGCCCCGCTCCAGCGCAAAGACGGCGCAATGCCCTGACGAATGCTTATGCCACGGGCGCGGCGCGCTCTGCGTGGGCCCCGGTGCAAGGCACAAACCCGTGGAAGTCGACGGCAGCCGGTAAGTTTGGTAAGGTTCATATGCCTAAGTACAGAACCTTCACGTCCACAAGCGTCTGGGTGTTTTCTCCGCGCAAGGCCTCGCCCACCGAGCAAGAACAAGCGCGTCCTCTGGCGTGTCGCAGAAACGCGGATGCTGAAGGCCCTTCCCCGCGCATTGCGGCTCACGGACGCATACTTCTTGTATCAGACGTGGCGCGCTTGCTTTCCATCGGCGGATCGAACGAGTAATCGGCCCAATAACTGCCCATCACGCGTGGCCTGTCTTCGTGGCGCCCCGCGTGCGCGTTGGTCACCGACTCTGACAGGGATCGACTCATTCGCTTTCCATTGAACTCACCAAGTCATTGAGTGGTCTCTGGACGGGGACGGATGAGCGACGGGCCGGACGTCGGCCCGGCGCCGCCGCAGGAGGAGCCAGACGTCGGTCCCGCGCCCCTGAGCGAGGTGGCGAGCATGTCGCGCGCTCCTTGCTTGATCAGGCGCCGAGCAAGCGCATTTATCTCGCCCGCGAACCTCCGAGGGGACGCGCAGGCCGAGGCACCCCAGCGTGGGAGCCAAGGCACTGCCGCGCGCGTTGTTTGCGCCTCCGGCCCTGCTTCCGCGCGCATGATACAAATATGTTTCGAGCGACGGGCTGAGCTGGAACGCATCGCCTTTCCGTGCGTTTGCAGGGAACGGCATCCGAGGACATCGCGCCCGCGCTGCCACCCAAGGAAGACGAGGAGGAGAATGTGGGCCCGATGCCACCTCCAGGGGACGAGGGAGAGGGGGAGGAGCAGGGCCCGCAGCAGCCCCAGGTGCGGCAGCCGCCTGCGACGTACGTACGCGCCGACCACGAGCGACAGATCCCTGCATGCGTATTCATTCGCTGCCCGCTCGTGCGCCGCAGAGGAAGAAGCGGAGGGTTCTGGAGTACGAGTCGCAGTATTTGGAGAACCTGCCCTCGGCCCAGATGTACGAGCGCTCTTACATGCACCGCGACACGGTGTCGTGCCTGGCCATCGCCAGCCACCACGAGTTTATCATCACGGGCAGCGTGGACGGGCACGTCAAGTTCTGGAAGAAGCAGAGCAAAGGCATTGAATTTGCCAAGGACTACAAGGTGAGGGCAGGGGCCATGCTCTTCACCCACGTATGCTGAGCCGCGTTGGGCAAAGCACCCACCACATGTCCCTTGGGCCCCCAGGCGCACCCGGGCCCCGTGCTGGGCGTGGCGGTGTCGGCGGACGGCGACTGTCTCGTGTCGTGGTCCAAGGACCGCACCCTCAAGGTCTTTGACGTGGGCATGTTCGACATGATTGGGATGGTACGGCTGGCCTTCACGCCCCGGTGCGCCGAGTGGTGCTTCAAGAAGGACGAGGCCCGCGCGCGCCTGGCGGTGTTCGACGCCGAGTCGGGACGCGCTGACGTCATCGACGGCAAGTCGGGCTCCCCGGACGCCATCGCCGAGTGCCGCCTGCACCGGGCGCCCGTCACCTGCGCCCGCTACGACCCGGCCTTCAACGTCGTCATCAGCACAGGTGCGCGGGCGGCCTGGCACGCGCGGCTCTCCTTTCGCTCTCAATCGTCTCTATCCACCCCGCTCCTTCCACCGCCTGGCCATCGCAGATACCAAGGGCATGATCGAGATATGGGACCCCAAGATGGGCAAGTTCCCAGAGGACCGGGGGGACTTCACGTTCCGACTGAAGATGGAGACGGACCTCTTCTGCCTCGCGAAGGTGCGGCTGGGCTTGCTAGTGGAGGGCAGAAGAGGCCAGCATGGTTACGACGTAACGGTGTCGCTCGCGCCCTCCACCCACCGCCTGTGCGACCTCTTCAACTGTGGCCCCCGCCTGCAGGACAAGACGCACGCGTGGTCGATGGCCATTTCCCCGGACGGCGAGACCATCGCATTGGTGTGCGCCGACCTGCGGGTGCGCGTGCTTGATGTGTCGTCCGGCCACCTCCGCCGCGTGTATAACGAGTCGTTGGAGGCGTCGAGCGATCTGCAGCGGCTGGGAGGCGAGATGCTCGAGCTTGGGGCGCTGGACTTCGGGCACAGGTGCGGCTGCGGTGGGGCAGCAGCGTGCGCACCGGGGCAGGGGCGGAGGGAGCGGCGGTAGAGAAAGAGGTTGCCAGCTGCCGCCCGCAGGATGGCCGTGGAGCGGGACGTCCACCGCCGGTGGGCTGCAGGGGGCGACGACCAGGCGCCGCTGCCGACGTGCGTGTTCGATGAGTCCGGTCACTTCCTCCTCTTTGGCAGCTACGTGGGCATCAAAGTCGTCAACCTCGTCACCAACCGCGTGTCCCGGCTCCTCGGCAAGGTCGAGAACACCGAGCGGTTCATCCAGGTCGCGCTCTACCAGGTGTGTAAGCCACAGGACCGGCCAGGCATGGCCGCGCAGGGTCCCTGGCGAGGACCTGTCGCGGTAGCATCGCTTATTCTTCTCAGCTTTGGATTCCTGTCGTATCAGCGTGGGACGCGGTGCCTCTGTCCCCGCGCGCGCAGGGCCAGGTGGCCGCGTCCAAGCGCCGGAAGATTGCGCGAGCCACGGCGGACACGAAGGCCAAGCTGGAGCTGGCGGACCCGACCCTGGTGGCCACGGCGTTCAAGAAAGAGCGTTTTTACCTCTTCACGCGCCGGGAACCCCCCGCAGAGGACCTGGACAACCCGCTGGTGTCGCGCGACGTGTTCAACGAGAAGCCGATCGAAAGCGGGGCGGTGCCGGGGCTCGTGGACGAAATTTCCGGGGCGCTGCTGCCCCGGGGTGCCGTCATGCACACCAACCGCGGCGACGTGTGGATCAAGCTGGTGAGCAGCGGCGCGGGTGGCAGCTGGGGAGGTGGACGTGCAGGAAGGAGCGGTGGTTACTGGACAAACAATCGGTAGCGTTGCCCGGTTTCTGTCGCGATTGGGCTTCCGCAATCAACCCCGCTCGCAGTTCCCGGAGGAGTGCCCGCGGACGGTGGAGAACTTCGTGACTCACGCGCGCAACGGCTACTACAACGGCATCGTGTTCCACCGCGTGATCAAGGGCTTCATGGTGCAGACGGGCGACCCGCTCGGGGACGGCACGGGCGGGGAGTCGATCTGGGGCGGGTCCTTCCCCGACGAGTTCCACCCCCAGCTGCGGCACGACCGGGCGGGGACGGTGTCGATGGCCAACTCGGGGCCCAACACCAACGGGTCGCAGTTCTTCATCACGACGGTGCCGACGCCGTGGCTGGACGAAAAGCACACGGTCTTTGGGCGCGTGGTCAAGGGCATGGACGTGGTGGGCGTGATTGAGCGGACCAAGACCAACCGCTTCGAGCGGCCGCTCGAGGAGATCAAGATCATGGACATCGCGGTGAAGGAGTACATCGACGAGGGCAAGCTGTGAGCAGGGCGGTTTGACTGCCGCAACGGCAGCCACCGTGGTTGCGGCTTCAACTGTTCCAATTGCTGTTGAATGCTGGTGGAGGCTCGGCTGCCCTACTACATCATCTGTCCTGGCGGGGAGTGGCTGGTCGACTCTGCTCTGCTGCTGCGCTCTCAGCGCGCATGGGACCCTGCTGTGCATGTCATGCGGGCTCTAGGACCAGGCACCTGTCCTGATCCCCTCGCGTACCAGGGGCGCGGAGCACCGGGACGCGATGATCTCGACAATTTTCTCCACGTCCTGCTCCGGCGGCGTCATGCCTGCAGGCGCACGCAGGCCGCAGATATGGCATCAACCAGGCGCCCTGCAAGCGACAGCTATGGTCATGTGCAAGCTGGCACGTAGGCTGACCCACGCTCACCCGATGATGGCGACAGGAAGTAGTTCGGCTGGTCGGCGACGTCGAGGATGATGGCAGTTCGCTCGGCGCACTCGCGGCCCGCCTGGAGGTGCCACCAGACGGGCGACAAGCTCTGACCCCACGTCTTGGCTCTCCGAGGCCCCACAACGATGCGCTTGATGGCGCTCCAGCCGAGGAACTTGGGCAGAGGGATTGGGAAGTAGTAACTGCGTTCATTCGGGAGGCACGGTGAAGACAGCAACTGCGTCCTCCTGGCAGGAGCGACCCTCCCATGCGACCACAAGCATGCGGTCACTCACTAGTTTAGCCAGACGCCCTCCGTCGTGACGACGATGTTCCACGTGCGATACAGAACCTTGCCCTTCATTGCGACAGGGCAGGATCACTAGTGCGGGGCACAATGAGTTGTGCAAACCTATAGGAGGAAAGTTAGATGAGGGAGGTCCGATATACTGGTCAGATAGACATGAGCACGTCGCATTAGATGGCAACATCGCCGGCGCGACCTTGTCAATGAGGTGTCAGGTGCCAGTGGATCCGTTTGTGGCACGATATGCGGTGTTCGGCATGGCATCCTCATTCTCGCGGCGCTGGCAGCGGCAGCTGTCATCGGCGCACAGAAGGCGGGTAAGGAAGCATCAAAGCATTGCGAAAGCGTTTATGGCAAGCGAAGCGCCTGCTTGGGAGGGCGCGCGCATTGCACCGGCAAGTTTGGTTTCTACTGGAGGCACGGTGAATGCAGGACGCGGGCTCTGCGCTGCATCATGGACCCGCGCGGCTGGAATGGCATGTCGTGCACTCCCGACCTGCTTGGGCGCCGCAGGGGGCCGGCGCGGCCTGTCTCGTCGCAAGGGGAGCGAGATGGCGGATCCTCAAATCCAGACGGAGGAGTACATCGAGGAGCACGGGCTACGGCAGCTGTTCCAGGCACGGGCTCCTGCCCCGAGCTCGTGCGCCTCCTCCTCCGCGACGCGTGCGTTTTAAGATCTGCTTTCGCCTCCTCCGCAGGACATGACCGCGCATTTGATATTTTACAAGCCAGAAGACCCCTACGACGCCATGGTGGTGCGTGGGGCCCCCAGCACGCAGGGCAGCCGGTCGCGAGGCGCGTGCCAACGACGCTGGCTTCCGCTTCCCGCAGAAGTTCCTCACGCACGCGCGAGAGATGGGGACCGAGCCGCTGCTCAACACCAAGGACCTCGAAACGATGTTTGGGATGTTTGACGTGACGCGCCGGAGGACCATCACTATGAAGCAGGTCCGCGCCGCGCCGGGCCCGCGGTTCCGCGACCTGGGACTCCCATACGTTTCAACGATATCACCCGCTTCCGCACGCAGGCCCGGGAGGCGCTGCGCACTGTCCTGGGGCCGGAGGCAGACTTTCCCGACAGCGCCAACACGCCGGACGACACGCTCTTCCGCGTGCAGGAGTTCGTGCAGCGCATGTCGGCGGCGCTGAAAGCGGCGCTCCCCTTCACGCGCAACAAGTGACCGGCGAGACCGGGTGCTGCTCATGGCAGCCCGTCTCTCACGTGCCGTCCCGATCCGCGGTCCCCTTGCGCCGCTGCGGTCAGCAGCGACTTGCGCTGGTCACGGAAGCGCGTGCCTCACAGAGCAGTTCGATCATCTCCGCGCGCGCACCTTAAAAACAGCCACGAAGAAGCCGTCCGTGTCGTCCTCGCCCTGGTGCACCCGCACGACCTTGCTGGCAAACGGGTACTCTGGCAGCCCTCGCCTCGGCCAACCGGGCTGCAGGGACAACGTGGCAAGCGGCGATGATGTGGGCTGCAGCGGGGCTCGGGGACATGGACCAAGGGGCCAAGGCAATGCGCGGCGGCCCCACCAACGCCCGACTCAGACGGAACCCCAGCTGCTCCGCCTCCTCCAGCACCAGCGCCACCACCTCCTCGTTCTCCCGCCTGCGGCAACGCGGCGCGGTCCAAATGGCCTCCCTGTGCTGGGCTCATGCACGCTGCCTAGTTTGGGCAGCCCAGGCGCATGGCACTCCGAGCGTGCGGCTTGCGACGCGCACCTGTACACGCTGCACGTGCTGTAGGCAACCCGCCGGACCTGCGGAAACCGCAGCGCGTGCCGCAGCGCCGTCTCCTGGAAGCGCGCCAGCTTGTCGACGCGGCCGCGGTCCCGCTCGGGGCAATCCCACCAGGCCGAGTCCACGCGTCCCGGGTCGCCATCCGAACCCTCGCCGCGGCGCCGCTTCCTGCCTCTCGCGACGTCCGCGCCGCCACCCTCCCGCCCTGCCTCATGGCCCGCACTGGCCCCGCTCGCACCGCGCTCGCTCGGCAGCAGGTGATCCATCCGCGACACCTTGGTCCCCGACCCGGAGCACGACGGGTCGAGGAGAATTGCACGCACCTGCGAGCGTCACGTGCCACAATTGCTGCATTCCGCACAGCTACCTAGCAGGTCGCCATTACTGGCATTGGCAATCTTCAAGCGTGCAACATACCTGACTCAAGTGCGGTGCCCCCGCGTCGACCTTCAGGAAGTCCTGGCACGTGGCCTGAATGTGGTCGGCCCCCGCGCGGACCGCGTTGGCGCGGAGGGTGGCGAGGCGTCGCTCGTCCCGGTCATAGGCAAACACGCGGCCGGTGGGGCCGACGAGCGCCGCCAGGTGCGTCGTCTTGTTGCCCGGGGCGGCGCAGGCGTCGAGAACGTGCCACCCGGCCTTTGGGCCCAGAGCCACCGCGGGCATGCAGCTCGCGGCAGACTGCAGAATGCCCCGCCCGCTCACGACGACCTCGTGGTCATGCAAGTCCGTGCCGGGTGGTAGTCGCAAAAGGGCGGGGAGCAAGGGGTCCTCGGCAACACGGCCCCGCCCCAAGTCGCTCTCCAGAGCGCAGACGACCTCCTGCACACTGGCCTTGAGCGTGTTGACTCGCAGCGTGCGCGTCCTTGCCGCCCCCTGCTCAGCGGCCCCGCCGGCGCGCGCCAGGAATGACTCGGCGCTGTCGACGCCCGCCAACGAAAGCACGTCGCGCAATGCCTCCTCCAGGCGTGGGCGTGACCGGAGCTGCGGGCAGTCACCGGCGCGGAGACCGTGAAATGCATGCGACGGAGAGAAGTGGGCTGTTGAGAGCGGTGCTCTTGGAAAGAACTCACCAAGGCACGCTCTGCCCCGCCGATGGGTCGCACACCCTCCCCGAACAGTATCTCATAGCTGCGGTGGTGGAAGAGAGGAAAGCGTGGTGCGAGGTGCCGACGGTGACAGACGAGGGGAGCTCGCGGCAAGAAGCGGGGCGGCACTCGCGTGAGGACGAGGGCGGCGGGACGGGAGAGCCTTGGGTGGGACGCCAGGACGCCGGAAGAGTCGAGGACCGGGTCCAGGAGGGGCAAATGTTTCAAGGTATTGACTGTCACGGCGTACGTGGCCTTCTTGGCCTTGACGCCTTCCCCCAGCGTCAGCGACTTGATGGAGATGCCGTGTTGCTTCGTGCGGTCGGCCTCCAGAATCTGCCGGGGGCAGGAAAGCACGTGCGTGACGCTGAGCACGTCTGGAGAGTCAGCCAGGCCGCGGCTTTCTCTCAGTGCGGCACCTGGGCCACGGCCTCCGCGGCCTGGCGGTGCACATCGCCGGCGAGTCGCCAGGGCTGTGTTGGAGTCGCAGTGCCCATCTTGGGCCCCAGCGACATGTCGGAGATGATGTGCGCCAATTATTTCCCGTCCATGGCCCCAGGCGTCGTTGCGGGGCTGTGCAGCACGCCTGTCGCCAGTCTTGACGGTCTCGCGCCTCAGCTCGTGACAACCGCCTGCCCTTCTCATCCCATCAGTCACAATTCTTCCTGAAGTGACAGAGAAAGCGGCGGCAGAGCGGCACGCTGTTTGTCAGGGGATCTCTGGGAAGATGGTGACGCCGGGGCCACTGTCCGGGTTGACGGCGCCGAGGATCGGATCAACGATATCCCCGCGTGCATCGACGAGCTCGGGTCCCGTGGCCAGCGCTGCTCGGGGGACATCCGAGGCCGCTACGGCTATGAGTGCCGCGCAGCGATTCCTGCGTCCCCACCTGCTCAAGCTGGCCGCGTACACCCCCATTGAGCCCTTCGAGATCTTGTCAGCGTGAGTTGCGGGTTCTCGCCGCACGATGGGTCTGGAATTCGCGCACGCGGGCCCCGCCACATCTGGGCTTGCTGCTGCCTCGGCTGATGCCAGTCGGCGTGCCCCTCAATCGCCTTCGTTTGTATGTGTTTTGCCTCGACGCCCTCTACCCGCCCAACCGCCGCAGGAAGCTCGGACGGAAGCCGGAGGACATCGTGAAGCTGGATGCGAACGAGAACCCGTACGGCCCGCCTCCGGAGGTCCTCCAGGCGCTGGGCTCAATGAAGTTCCCCAACATCTACCCGGACCCAGAGCAGCGCGCCCTCCGGAAGGCTCTCGCGGAGAGGGAGGGCGTCCCGATGGAGAACATCCTGGGTGCGTGCCCTGAGGAAGCCCCTGCGCCGGCTTGCAAGCGATCTTCCTGCCTGCGTTGTGAACCTGTCCGCATCGCGCGCCCTGCCTGCAGTTGGCTGCGGGGCGGACGAGCTGCTCGACCTGCTCATGAGGTGCGTCCTGGAGCCTGGGGACACGATCGTCGACTGCCCCCCCACCTTCACTATGTACGCCTTTGACGCGGACGTCAACTGCGGCGGCGTCATCACCGGTGAGCAGCGCGTCGCCGCTCCTCCCACCCTCCGCAAGCCCTGGCTGTGTGGCCGCCTGCAACGTGCGACTGCCATGCACCGCCGCCCCCGCGTCCCGCAGTGCCCCGGAAGGAGGGCTTCCGCCTCGACACGGACGCCGTCGTGGCGGCCATCCGGCAGCACCGCCCCAAGGTCATCTTCCTCACGTCGCCCAACAACCCGGACGGCTCTCTCATCGACGAGGCCGACCTCCTCCGCGTGCTGGCGGAGGACGTCCTCGTGGTCCTCGACGAGGCATACATCGAGTTCGCCGCCGAGCGGTCCCGCATGGACTGGGTCCTGCAGCACGACGACCTGGTCGTGCTGCGCACGTTCTCCAAGTCCGCGGCGCTGGCCGGCATCCGCGTCGGGTACGGCGCCTTTCCCTCCTCCCTCATCGAGTACATCTGGCGCGCCAAGCAGCCCTACAACGTCTCGGTCGCCGCCGAGGTGGCCGCGTGCGCCGCGCTCAGCAACGTGGCCTACCTCGACAAGGTACGCGACGCACTCGTGGCCGAGCGGGCCCGCCTCGTCGAGCGCCTGCGGGAGGTGCCGTGGCTGGAGCCGTACCCCTCCGAGGCCAACTTCGTGCTCTGCAAGGTCGACACGCGCAAGATGCCCGCCGCCGAGGTCAAGCGGAGGCTGGCGGCGGAGCACGGCGTCATGGTGCGCCACTACGACAAGAAGCTGCTGGACGGCTACGTGCGCATCTCGGTGGGCAAGCCCGAGCACACGGACCGCCTCATCGACGCCCTGCTGAGCCTCTGAGGATCGGCGGGGCAGCCCGGGGAGGCCGGCGCCGGCAGCAGCGAAGCGGCCAGCGGCGCTTAGATTCGTGAAGCGTTCAAGAGAAGAAAAGCACCTCGCCCGACGTTCAATCACGGACCCGCTGACCGGGGCATGCGTGCGTCACTTGGCGCGGCCAAACCGGCGCTTCATGTTGTGGAAGGAGTGCTGCGCCTCGACCTCTAAGTCCGCCAGCCGCTTCACCACCGGCCGTAGCCGCTCCACCCGCTCCATCACGTCCGCACGCGCCCCACTGCCCCGCTCCTCGCCATACGTGCCACCCTGCGCCGAGGTGGAGGCGCACCATCGCCTCCGCTCGCGCCAACCTGCTGCAGTCCGTGCAAAGCGCATCTCGAGTCACCTGCGCCTTCATCTTGACCGCGATCTCCTTCGGGAGCCCCATGTCCTCGTCCAGCCGTGCGATGGGGTGGCCCACGCGACCCTCGCACGCCTTGAGGAGCTCCGGCTCATTGTACCATATCGTGTGCCCGCCCTGCTCGTGCGTCTTCGCGTCCGCGGGCTTCGGGTCGAACCACGGCTTGTAACCCTTCTTGGTGCAGTACCACACCTTCTCCTCCACCGCTGCAGCCACGGCATGGTGCGCATTGCAGTGCCCCGCAGCTGCCGCCCGAACGCACCAACGCGGCAACATCATGCCAAGGCAGGTTTCTGTAGCAAGCGCGACAGCCGGAACTCACGACAGCCGGAAGGGACCCTCGGTCCCTTCGCTCACCAGACACGATCGAGATGGCCAAACCCATGTGGTCGGCGCGCCCGACCCGGCCCACGCGGTGGATGTAGTCCTCGGATTGGTCCGGCAGCGTCATGTTGATGACGAAAGGGAGGCCTTGGATGTCGATGCCGCGCGCAGCCACGTCCGTGCAGATGAGGAAGCGAACGTCGCCATCCTTGAACGCCTGCAGGTTGCGCCGACGCTCCTCCATGGACCGCGCGCCCCCCAGCACCACGCACGAATAGGCGTTCTCCACGCCCGTCTCCATCTTGCCTGCGCGCGGGTGGGCGGAGATGAGGTCGCGGCGGCTCCCGGCCCGCAGCACTGCGTTGGCGCAGCAGCATGCGCCTGCAGCGGTATGTCCTCGCCTTTAAAAGCACGCCCGCCGCCGAGCTCGTTCAGGAACTTCTCGAGGTTGTCGCAGTCGAAGTTGGTCCGGCAAAAGATGAGGCACTGCTGCATGTTGTGCTGGTCGATGAGCCGCTGCAGCACGCGAGGCTTGAGGCGCTTGACCGCCTCGGACCACGCCTCGCGGGAGGAAGAGTTGGGCCCGGGGGGGTCATCGTGCTTGTGCGCGTTGTCCGTGTACGTGCGCGGGGCGGCCTGGAGCCACGAGCGGTCCTCCCGCGGGTCCACCACCACGCAGACGTGGTCCACCGTCTCGGGCACGAAGTCACGCCCCTTGAGGTCCACCCACACGGGATTCTGGCACAGCACGTTCGCGAGCTCCTTGATCTCGGGCGAGTGCAGCGTGGCGCTGAACAGGAGGACCTGCAGGCGGTCCTGCCCCGTCCCCGACTTGGGCATCATCCGGAAGAGCTTCATGAGCTCGTCCCGGGAGCCCGTGTCCAGCAACCGATCGGCCTCGTCGAGCACGAAGAACTGCAGGGCGGGTGGCGCACGCTGTTGAGATGCTCTCGCTGTTATGGGATGGCGAGGGCGGTGCGCCCGCCCAGCGGACCAGCCACTCTGCGCTAGCTCACCTTGATGCCGTCCACCGCCAGCTTGCCGCTCTCCGCAAAGTCGATGACGCGCGCGGGCGTGCCCACGAGGATGTCCACCCCCGCCGCCAGCGACCGCAGCTGCCCTCGGGCGTCCACGCCCCCGACGAGCAGCTCCGCGCTCAGCTTGGGGGCCGTCAGGTGCGTCTTAAAGTCTAAGATGCATTTGTACGTCTGCAGCGAGGGTGGGCACCCACCATGCACGGCGCTGGCGACAAGCGGGGCATGGGAGCACGAACCTCGTCAATTAACACACGCGACCCTCGCCTGCTCCGCCAGGTCCCGTGTCGGCTCCAGAATGAGCGCGAGGGGCTTCGTCCTGCCGTCCTTGGCCGTGCCAGGCGCAGCGTCGCCCTCCGAAGCCTTGACGGCCGCCGGCGCCGCATCCAGGCCAACGAAGCCGGGGGGCGGCCCGCACCGGAATGGCTGGGCGCCGAAATTGAACTCCATCACCGCGTTCTGCAAGACCAGGCCGGCGGACAGCAGGCTTCGAAGTCATCGCCAGAGGACCACGTGGGCACGAATGCCTGCAACCAAGCCAACCCACACCTTCAGGACGACGGCGGGGTAGAAAGCCTGCCCGCGGAGATGCTTGGGCACCTCAAACGCCTGCCCGAGGTCTGTGCCGTTCTTGGAAAAGGACACGGTCCCCGCCTCCAGGTCGAGCGCGCAGCCGACCGTGTCGCCCAAGCCATACGGCTGCCCGTAGTCGTCAAAGCGCCGCTCGTGGGACTTCTTGCCCGTCCCGCCGTACCCGAAACCCTGCTTGTCCGTGCCCAGGTCAAGGGCGCCCGCCTTGGTGGACCACCCCACGCGGCAGAGGCCCTCGTCGCGGACAGTCGCCTCGAAATAGACGCGGGCCCCGAAGACGCCCGCGGAGGCGCGGCAGCCCGCCCAGAGGCGCTCGTGGCGGGCCTGGCAGACCAAGCCGTCGGGGGAGATGGCCAGGAGGGCGTCCCGGTCATCGGCCGACAGTCGTGCGGCCTGCGAGGGCCCCGCGTCGCCGGCCCCGCCCCCGCGCGCGGCCCCTCCGTCGCCGCGCAGTTGCCGTCGGCGCGTCTCGTGGACGATCTGCAGGATCGGGAGCGCAAAGGCCCCCGTCTTGCCCGAACCCGTCTCGGCCGCAGCCAGGACGTCGCCCCCGCCCAGGATGAGCGGCACACTGCGCGCAGGAAGCGCACGGAGCGATGTCGGTCAGTCGCCGGCACAGCGCGGCGTCAGGAGCGCGACGGTGTGCGCAGAGGAGAGAGCAACGCCGCCGCGCTCGCCTCTCTGCCTGAATGGGCGTGGGCAAGTTCCACCCGAGGTCCTCCACAGCACGAATGAGTTCAGGCATGATGCCGACTTCCTCGAACGCGGCCATCCTGTTTCTTTGAACGGATGGAGCGCGGGGCGCGCTTCAACAAGGAAGGGCCGGGCCCAGACGCCGTGGCAGTCCAGCGGCCCTCCCAGTGAGCATGTGAGAGTCGGGATGGGTGGCAAGAGATTGGTTTCTGCTACAAAACTTTCGGTGCCAGCGACGCACGTCTGACTCGCACCTGGAACCGCTTTAAAGAAGCCATTCCTTCCCACCGCCACAAGATGCGCAAAAGTACCAGAAATCATCCCGCGATAGGTCCATCGAATCTTCAGGACAGTGAAATCCGCTTCATCTCATGCCAGGCATCGCAGCGAAGGGGGCCGCAGCCGGCGACGACAAAAACTCTCCTCTGGGTATGAAGGTGTGTCGGAGGGATGGACAGCCCCGCGTTTCGAGCCAGCTTCGGGACAGCCTCCCGCGGTCCCGCTAGCCCTGGCCCCCAAGCCCTCGGCGAGGCCTCGCACATTGTTGAAGGCCTTGATTTGTTGCCACCTGGCCGTGGGGGCCTGCCCCAGGGGCCGTAGCGGCCGTCCTCGACGTGTAACGGTCTTGTCCACGAAATGGGGGCATTGGCTGCGCCAGGCCGGCGCCTCGACACCCCCAGACATTCGTCGTATGCTTCGCGTGCGCAGGGGGACGCCCGGTCCGGCGTGGTAAAGGCCATGATGCGCAACGCGCAACCGGGAGGTGAGAACGGACTGGGCCTTGTGGAAGCGGACACACTGGGCCTTGCGTTGGACGATTCAGTGTCTATTGATGGTCCTCTGCCGTATGACGAGCGGAGGCCGCTGCGAGGGAGCCAGGGCGGCCGTCGAAGGCGGCCCAACTGCCGTGCTCGACTCGTCGTCGCAGGGAAGAAGAACGCGATGGCCGAAGTGCCGAAGAGCATTCGCCAAAAGCTCCTGAAGAAGCCGGCGCAGTCGAAGAAGCGCGCGACGAGGGCGGCGAAGGACGACAAGGTGGGCGGGGTCGTGATGTAGCACGACGTAGCACGCCCGGGGTTCATGAAGCACGCTTGGAGCACGCTTGCCGACAAACCCCCAAAATGTATCCTGCTATACGTGCAGGCTGCGGAGATCGCCGTCATGATGGACGAGCTCGTGCCCCAGGAGCTGCGCCCCACGGCCGTGCCGGGGCGCGCCGTCATCCAGACCATCGAGCGGCAGGCGCAGGCCGTGGAGGCGGGACGCCGCATGAGCAGTGACGCCAAGGGCCGCCGGAACGAGGACGCCAAGTACCGGCACAACGCCCCCGGCCATGCCCACTATGACCCCGCCCGGGACGTGGTGGCCGGCCTGCACCACATCCGCCAGCCGCAGCACCGGGGCTTTGCGAGCGGAATGCCGCGCGACACCAAGGAGGTCGCGAAGAGCATGAAGCGCTGAGCGGGCTGCGGGGCAGCGGGGGTGGAGTGGACCTAGGGTCGACGCGGGCCGCAGTCAGGCCCACGCTGACATCTCTCGTGCAGGCGTCACACGTTTTGAGGCGCTCGCGGGAGTTGACGTTTAGAAACTGCGAAGCGCACGGTTCATGTCTCACCCATTGAAGTTTTTGGATCACAAACCATCGCGCACTGCGTTTTCATTAGTCTCGTCGGCTCCTCGGCGCCAGCTTGGGCGCGCGGGGGAGAATGTCGCTAGCGGCATCTCGCCTAGTGCGGAGGATGAGGGAGTGCGGGCTCGGCTCCTCTTGGCTGTCGACGGAGACTGGGGTGTGGGGCAGTGTCTCTCAGCGGGCGCGGTACTCGGCAGCCGTGCCGGAGCGCGTGGAAGAGGAGTCGAGCTCTCAGCCGTCGGCGAGAGGATCTGCCGTCCAGAAGCTGCGGCAGCGGCTCGCGTCGGGGTGAGAGAGCTCTGCGTGGTTCACGAGAGTTTGCACGGCGATGCGATATCTTCAGGCAGCTTTGGCCACTTCTGAGGCCATGAACGTTTTCGTTGGTGCGGGGCCTGCTGTCTGCGCGAGCCTCTACGCCTTCGAGGCAGCTCTGTGGCCCTGTCGCCATCGAGACAGGGTCCGCGGGACTTGGGCAGCGGCGCCAGCGCCGCGAGGGTTTGAATCTTCGCTGATCGGTCGCTGTCCATACATGTGACTCATGTGCCTCCTTGCCGCAGTCCCGGACTGGGCGAGTTCGTCACCGGCGCGGGTTTCAGCCCGGACACCGTCTACTCGGTCGAGGCGCCGAGCTGGAAAGAGCAGAAGCGCAAGCCGGACTGGCTGAAGCGCGAGGTCCTGCCCGGTGGGGAGAAGTACACTCAGATCAAGGCCAAGCTTCGAGAGCTGAAGCTGCACACAGGTGGGGCGGCGACTCCAACTGTGCGGTCGTGCAATGCGAGGTGCTCGGCCCTTGGCGTGTCCAAGAGCTCACAAAGCACGGCGTTCACATGACCGGCTGCCGCAGTGTGCGAGGAGGCGCGCTGCCCGAACATCGGGGAGTGCTGGGGGGGTGCAGACGGCCACACGGCGACGGCGACCATCATGAGTGAGTGCCGCCCGCATGGACGTGAAGTTACGGACTGCGACGTAGTCTTTCCTTTGGTGCGTTGCCATGATCGCACGCGTCTCGCTCACCACCCGCAGTCATGGGCGACACGTGCACCCGCGGGTGCCGGTTCTGCGCCGTCAAGACGTCCAAGGCCCCACCTCCGCTCGACCCGCATGAGCCCGAGGTGGGCTGCTTGCGTTGCAAGTGCTTTGATTGACTATGAGATCTTGCTCTCTGAACGGAATGGCGCCCCCGGCACAAACCCCTCACCTGTCCGTGCAGAATGTGGCCAAGGCGGTGGCGTTGTGGGGGCTCGACTACGTCGTCCTGACGTCGGTGGATCGGGACGACTTACCGGACCAGGGCAGCGCGCACATCGTGGAGACGATTCGGTGCGTTGCAGCGCGGCGTAGCACGCACCCTGGCGCGCCTTGCGTCCGCCTCATCGAGACCCAGCACGGACGTTGTCCATCTCGCTGGCTCGCCGCTCGCCGCCGCAGGAAGCTGAAGGACAAGACTGTCGGGCGCCTGCTGGTGGAGGCGCTCGTCCCGGACTTCCAGGGCCGGCGTGAGCTGGTGGAGCCGGTGGCACAGAGCGGCCTCGACGTCTTTGCTCACAACGTCGAAACGGTTGAGGAGCTGCAGGCGCAGGTGACGCTGGAAGGTGGCGCGAATGGCACCAATAGTCTAGCTGCAGGGGCAGGTGTGACGCTGGTAGGTAACACACGTAGCACTCACAGTCTAACTGCACTGGTGGGGTGTGAGGGGCATCGTGACGACAGCATTGCTCAGCAAGCGCGGGCTGCAACGTTCACGTGCATCCCTGCAGGTGCGGGACCGCCGTGCCAACTGGACGCAGAGCGTGTCAGTGCTGCGGGCGGCCAAGGAGGCAGGGGCGGCGGTGACGAAGACGTCCCTCATGCTTGGCTGCGGCGAGACGGCGGACCAAGTCATGGGCGCCCTGCGCAAGCTGCGGGACGCCGGCGTCGACGTGGTGACGCTGGGCCAGTACATGCGCCCTACCAAGCGCCACATGCCCGTGGCAGAGTACGTGACGCCCGAGGCATTCGACGCGTACAAGCGCGCCGCCGAGGGCATGGGGTTCCTGTATGTGGCCGCGGGGCCTCTCGTGCGCTCGTCGTACCGAGCGGGGGAGTTCTATCTGACCAACGTCCTCAAGCAGCGACGCGGGGAGCAGGCTGCGGCCGCATAGAGCCACGTCGCGAGTCGTTGAAACGTCGCGGCTGCGAGTCGATCATCGCATGGGCTGCAGGGCGGGCGCACTGCAGCAGGGCGCGCGGAGGGGCCAGGCGCAACGGGGTGTGACCCGCGCAGCGTGACCGCAACCGCCCATGCAGCTAGTCAACAGCAAGGTCGGCGTCTGGACTGTCTCAGTCGAGCTTGATCTGGTCCTCGAACTTGGCCCCCAGCTCCGACAGCTTCTTGTGCGACTGGGCGTAGTCGGAAAAGAAGTCCGCCTGAGAGGCAGCGTACTTCTCGGCGTGGGGCCGGAAGCCGTCGTCCTCGAACAGGCACGCGTCGGACGGCATCACGAGGAGGTCGGCGTCGCGCTTCGCCTTGACCTCCACGAAGTAGCTGTTGTCGAACTGGGAGCGGGTGGCGGGGAGGGGTTCTCTTGCACCCTGGTATGCATGCCACCACACAGGGCCCAGACATGGGTTCAGTTGTGTACAACCACCGCTGTCGCAGCGCTCTGTAAGCGTCAAACACGTTTGGAACCCTGCAGCAGGCAAGGACCCTCGCCTTCAGCCACTCCGGCGTCCACGACTGCCCTCCCTTGCGCCCGGGCCCCTTCTCCGTGTACTTGGTCGACTCGCGGTCGGTCATGCCCGAGCGCTCCTTGTAAGCGCGCCCCATGGTGTGCGCGCCCGACAGCGCCTGCGTCACGGAGGCAAGTTGGCGAGGAGTCACTGCGTCGCTGTGTTAGAACTACATTTACCCATACGGCAGGGTTGGCTGTCCTGGCCCAGGCTTGCAGATGCTCACCACGATGTCCTTGTCGGTGAAGCCCATGCGGTAGAAGACGTTCCTGAGGTGCTCGGCGGGGGTGCGCTCGCCCTTGGGGAACGGCGGGGCAGCGCCAGGCAGGTTGCCGTCTGCGGGAATTCACGTGGGATCAGTCTCGATGGCTGCATGTTGCAGGTGATGACGCCGGAACCGACCAACCGAGCCTGGCCGACGCGGCCTGTCCTTGGCAGCCCATCGCCTGTGTGGGAGCCATATCATGCTGCTTCAGCTCACCCTGGTGCGGACGGTCCGAGTCCACGCGCCCGTAGATCATGGGGATGGTCGGCCCGCCGGCACCGCGGATGGCCTGCGGGAGGCAGCGGCAGGGGATGCGGGAGCGCAGGGTGCTGAGCCACCGCGGTAAAGTTACCGCAGTGGTCAGCTGAGCTCAGCATGGTGTCCTGCTGCGGCCGTCACCTCTGCCGACGTGAGCTGCATCAGGTCCGCCCAAGACACCTGGTCGTACTTCTTCTTGATGGGCTTGAGCAGGTTGAGGGCCACGTTGAGGCCGGCGTTGGCCCTGGGATCAGGGTGGCGGGTGCCAAGTTCACATGCCGGCGTTGGCTGGCGGAGCTATCCGCCGTGTAACGACCACAGCGCGGTTCTCACCCGTGCGCCAGCTCCTCGTCGAAGCGCAGCGACCCGTTGGCACCGCCGCAGGCCGGCCACTCCTTGATGTCCTTGTTGTACGTGCCGCTGTCGTGCCACGCGAAGCGGATCATGATGGGGTGCGAGAACGTCTTCCCCAGCATCTCGCGCACGTCCTCGCGGGCGGCGAGCAGCTGGTCCCGGCTCGCCCTGCGCCATAAGACGGGCAACGACCACGTGAGTCACCCCTGCACCCTGCCCGCCGGGCGGGGTTGCTCTCCACTCCGATCCCCCAGCGATTCCCCTCGTCGTGATGCCAAAGCACACAAAAAGAACAACAAGGGAGCCCGATGGTGCACGAGGGAGGAGAACTTTGAAGGAAAACTCTGTCCATTCCACGCGAGCCCTGCGCCCGACCGGGCCCCCAAAGACCCACCCAAAATGCTCTCCGTAATTTTATTGAGCGAATAAATAGGATGGAGGCTTGAAGCGACGAAAACATCCCCCCGCTGGGCGCAGGCACGCAGCCTCTGTCGTCCCCCTCACCGGCACACGATGCTGGGCCTAGCGCGCGAGCTCGCGGCGCGGATGGAAGCGGTGCGGGCATTCGTGCCGATGGTGGCCCGCATCTCGCAGAAAACGTGCGTGGGTTGGCCGAAAAGGCCAAAGTTACGTGAGGTAAGCGAAAAAGTCTCGGACTGCGAAGCTAGCGATGTCCTTTCCGCACAGCAATAGCAAAACTGTGCCCATCTGCGGTGCCCTCGCCGTCATCGAGGGCGCGGGGAGTGGGGCACGGTCGTTTCAAGCAGCTGATCAGAAACAGCAAGCGTGGGGAAGGACATCGGATTCCAAGAGCATCAAGGGTATCCCTGGCCGTCACAACAACCGCAGAGTTCGGTGGGAACAGGAGACGCAGCGTTTTGCACCATACTCGGCCCAGAGGACGGGCGCGAGGGCTGAACATGTCAAAGACGGCCACTGCGACATCGGCCCCGTCTCCTATAACAGTCCTGCGATGGCTTGCTGTTGCTCGGCGGGCAGGGCCTCGACGAGCGCGCGCCAGGCGCTCCCGCCCTGCGCGAGGCGTGCCAGCGCCCCCGCCCCCCAACGCCGTGCTTCCTCCGGCACGTCCCCGTCCGTCGCCAGCGCCCCCAGCGCACCCACGGCCGCCGGGACGTGCGAACCCACCTCGGGCGCCTCCCCTGCCGCGTGGGCCTCCAGGGCCCGCACCAGGAAGCGACAGACGGGGCTCCCCTCGCCCTTGTCCACCCCCAAGGGCAGCTCTGCGGCAGTGAACCCATCGCCATCGCCATCGCAGACGCCGCGACTTGGCCGGCTGCAAGCGCCGCTACCCTCGCTACGCGCCACTCACGCGACAGGACCCCCGCCAGTACGGGTGCCAGGGGCAGTCCCGCCCCGCAGGGCGCCAGGGCGATGCGGCAGATGGCGCCCAGGGCGTTGTCACGGGCGCCGGGGTCCTCGTCTCGTGTGGCGCCGACCAGCACGCCCTGCAGCGCCTCGAGGAGGCGGGTGACGGTGGGGCCGGCCGCGTCCGGACACGCCTCCGCCGTGATGCCCGCCAGGAAGGCCGCGTTACGACGGGACTCCGAGTCGCTCCCGCGCAGCTCTCGCGCGGCGAGCGCCAGCGCCTGCGCGGCCACGGGACCCGCGTGGCTCCCCAGCGCCTCCACGACCTCCGCCATGCATCCGACCGCGGTGGCACGGACGGGCGCCGCCTGCGCAGGGGCCGCGTAGCGCGCAAGGCCTGGGAAGTGGTGTTCGTGGAAGATCGGGGCGTAGACGCCGGGTCCGAGGAAGCGCGCGAGGGCGGGGAGGAAGTCGGACGTGGCCACCAGCAGCTCCTCCTCGGGAGAAGCCTGCGAGGGCGCACGGACAAGACGGTCGCCGTCGCCACATGCGGGTGCGCGACCGCGGAGCGTGACCCGCACTGGCGACAACAGGGTGCCCGCAGCGCGGGCGGGTCGCAGGGCATGGTGTGATACGTGAGCTGAGCCGTGAAGTGCCGGCCCTCGCCTCATCGTCGTCCAGCTCCGCCGGTCCATCCGAGTCCCCGTCGTCGGCCTCCTGGCACAGTGCCTCCCCGTCCAGCACCCGAGTGACGCCCTCCACGACGCCCTGCAGCGGCCCCGCCACCGCCGGGGGCGGCACGCGGCCCGTCACTGCGAGTCAAAGCGACGCACGGCTGTTGCCCCAACGCGGTAGAGCTCCGGGAGGTCGACCGTTGCAACTTCACACGATTTAGCCACGCCCATTCCTGTGGCCACTCACCCTCCTTGAGGACCAGCTGCGCCGCCTCGATGCAGCACGCCACTGCGCTGCGTTCCGTGTCTGACAGGAAGGCCCTCGCGAGGACCCCGAGCATCTCCCCGATGCCCGACGCGGCCTCGGCCGGTGCGCGACACGTCAGCATGGCACGCGCCAGGCCCGCGAGGGCCAGGTACCCCTGGCTCCTGCAGGGACGATGTTAAGCAGACATGCATGCGTGACCTGCCTGGGGTGCTCTTGACCGGTCGCATGCATTCGCATGGAGAGCACGGCACAGTGATAGCTCAAGGAGCAGCCATTAGTGCAAACAGTGTTGCATGTGAACGAAGGGCCGCCGCCCTCACCGGACCTCCTCGTGGAAATGCCCGCACATGGCCTCCACGGCTCGGCACGCCGCCGGCAACGACGGTCCGAATGCCGCCCCCGCCGCCCCCGCCAGCTTGCCGATGCACTGCGTCGCAGCGCACTTCTCCTCCACCAGGCCCGTCCGCACCGCCGCCAGCTGCAATGCTGAATCGTCCTCGTCGTCGCTGTCGCTGCCCTCAGCCCCCGACGATTCGCCTGCCCCGCCACCCCTGCCACCGCCCCCCGGGCCCACCCGCGTAGGCGCACCGTCGTCTTGCTCCGTCGCCGCCAGTGCCGCGGGCAGCACCGCAGCCAAGACATCCCCAGCCAGGGCCGGGGCCGCTTCCGCGAGCTGTCCAAAGAACCCAAAGCAATACTCACGCAGTTCGTGGCTGCTGGTCGACGCCAGCGCCTGCAGCGCCACCCGCGCCGGCTCCTGGGCGAGCGTCACGGCCCGGTCGGGGCCCAAGCAGGAGAGGAGCAGGCCTGCGCACTCTGTGGCGCGGGCGCGGACCTCTGGGGCCCCGGGGCCCGAGGCCGCCATCAGGTGGGGCATGAGGGGCAGGAGCGCCTCGGCGTGGGGCGCGAAGTGTCCCTCGGCTGAGGCAGCCACGGACGCCACCACCGACAAAACGGGCTCTCGGAGATGCGGGTCGTCGGTGTGCATCAGCGCCTGGACACGCTCCATGACGGCAGGCACGAAAGGCAGCACGTCCTCTCCTGGGGCGACGAACACAGAGGTGATGAGAAGAGACGTGCCTCGGCGCTCTAGCGAGAGCAGGTGGGCGAGCGGGGCGCACCTAGGCGCTCGGTGAAGGTGTCAAGGGCCCAGCACGCACGGCGCACGACGGATGGGGAGTGGTCGGCTGTGTGCTCCAGCACGACCGGCAGGGCAGCGTCGGCGTGGTCGGTGATCTCGGGGTGCAGGGCCTCGGCCAGCACATGAAGGGTCAGCGCCGCGTCGCCACGCACGCGAGGAGCCGGGTCTGCGGGATGGGCATGGGGAGGGCACGCCGGGGTCGGGGCCGTGCAATCGACTTCACACTCTTCTGGGGTGGACAGCGGCAGGTCGCATCTCACCTCGGAACATCGGGAGGAGCGCGGTGATTAGGCCGCCCGCCTTCTTGCGTAGCAACTCGTGGCACCCCTGCAGCCACGGTGTGACAGCACGGGATTGTCAACAGTCCCTGTGTGCCAGCTGCAAGGCCCACGCCGCCCTCGCTCTCAGCACAACCGGCCCGCCGCGTCACACCTCGGCCACAGCCGCCACGGCCGCCAGTCCCGCCCGCCGCGTCCGCTCCGGCTGGTGTGCCGTGCAGGCCGACTCGAGGAAGGCCAACACGGTGGGAGCAACGAGCTTGGGAGGGAGCGACTCTGCCAGGGACGCCAGGGCCGCGCGTGCCACGTGGACGGGGTCGTCTTCGTCTGCTGCGTCGTCCTCGTCAGCGTCATAGTCAGTCCCCGGCTCTTCGCCCTCCACTGGCTCGCAGGCCACGAGGCACAGCGCCCGCACGATGTCCGGGACGTTGGCGTGCTTGGCTAGGAGCTGCGCGGCAGGGCCCAGCGACAGACGGGTCGCATACAGGGCAGCAATGACAATGATTGGTGTCACGGTGGCGGTGGCGGTGGCAACTGCACCTTGGGCTTGAACTCCGCGAGAGTCACCACGACCTGCAATGCCTGCACTCTCGCAGACATGTCGAGCTGCCGGGACACGACCACTTGCATGGCGAAGTTCGCTGCCTCATGCATGATCCCCCGCACCTGCAGCGAGGCATGCACACCCTAACTGAGACTCAGACTCCACCGCCCGTGAGCCGCACAAGACAGCTAAGGCCGACACAAACACAGCTCGACGTATCTGCCTAAGCGCGTCTCGCCTCTGGCGCAGGGCACGGGATGGCTTCCAGCAGCGCCTCCACCGCGGCGCTGACCACGTCGCGGGGAATGCGCTGTGCTGAGAGGGCGTCCCTGCCGGCGCGGATGGCGAGCAAGAGAAGGTCCCGCAGATGCCCTGCGTCCGAGCCCTGCGTTGACAACACGGCGACTGCTGTGCGGCAAGGGCGTTCCACGCCTTCTTTACCACAGGTGCGTGCGCGTACACCGTCAGGAGCGTGTCAGTCCAGCAAGCGTGTCACCTCAGCACCCCAAGACGCCATGGCTGCGACTGCGCGGGCCGCGGGGGCACGCACGGTGGCGTGGGCGTCCTGGAGACCCGCCCCAAGGAGGGCAGCCAGGGCGGCGTAGTGCCCTCGGAGGTGGTCCCCCGTATCCTCGGCCAAGAGCTGGAAGAGACCCATACCGACCTCCCGGTCTCGCACCTGCGAAGGCGTCCGCAGAGACCGTAAGGGTCGTGGCCTGGCGCTGGCCAGGCCCGCAGCGCCGCGCCGGCCGCACCTGCCCGCTCCCGCAGCACGCAGCGAGGAAGTCCAGGAGCTCCTGCCACTCCCCGCGGGGCACCAGTCGCCGGGCCAGGGCGCCCGATGCTGCCATGAGGGACCGCCGCACATCCGCGCTGTGCTCGGCCAGCAGGCGATCGACGAGGACGCGCTTGACCTCTTCCCGGTCCGCTTCTGGTAGTTTCCGCCACGAACTGCGAGGGGAGCGACGGGGTCGGTGCCTGCGGGCGCCTGCGGGCGCCGGGCGAGCGCCGGAGGAGGGGCGCGGGCTGCGAGGCACCTGCTCACGCGCTTCTTGAGGAGGATGGCCGCGAGCTGGCGCGTGTCGTCCGGCGAGGACGATGCGATGTGGCGTACCAGAGCCACGACGGCGCCGGGGTCACGCAGCGCGCTCTGGACCTCCTGCTGCGCGGCAGCACGGACCTGAGCGGCAAGGGGGGCGGCGGCGATCGACAGGCGCAGCCTCTCGGAAGGGGATGACTTGGATGAGACGTTCGCAAGCATCGGGAAGCGGCTCACGACGGCCGCATCGTAAGCTCGCGCGATCCAGACGCGGGGTGTTGCTCCCACCTGCGCATCCGCGGACAGGCATCCCTGGAGAAGCGGCAGCCAGTCCATCGCGCACCCCTCTTCCCGTGTCCCAGGAAGGGATGGGTGGTGCCGTGGAGGGGCCGAGAGATTTCATCCTTTCAGAAAACCACCTTTTCTGACACATTGCCAGCCGAAATTCGCACTGTATAAACGGCCCCGGGCCATCCCCCCCGCGTCATCGCTCTCTAGCGCGTAGCGTGCCTTCGACGGAGAAAGTTGGCGTGCATTCAGCTGACAGCCAGGCCCCCCCGGCAGCTTGAGGCCCAGGCGCTGGGTCGACGAGGCCCTCACGGCTTCAAAATAGCGCCGCTTATTTCTGTAGTGTCCCCCGCGGGCATCCTTGCGCCTAGAATGGCCGGCGCGGGGCCCGGCAACAAGGGGCCGCACCTGCCATCCCTCAAGGTGCGGCTGCGTGCCGGCCGCGACGACGCCCATGTCGTCCTACCGGCGAATCGTTGGCGGGGGCCCGCCCGCCCCGCCTGCTCTGTCGCCGGGCCCTTGCTCGCGCCCCGGGGCCGCCCGGGCGGCGTGCTGTGGGCTGGCGCCCTTTATTTCGATGACGGGAAGGGATGCGGAGGCGACTGTCGTGTCGGAGCACGCACGAAGCTGCAAGGCGCGGCCCAAATGTCCCCCCTCCATCCCCGGAAGTCGCGCCGCGGGCCTTCGGGGGGCTCTCGTGCGGGGTGCGGAGGCTTTTATGGGCCACGTTCGGCCGTTCCTTGCGCGAAGACGTGGCAAACGGCTGTCGAACGGGCCTGTCGGGGCGCGCCAGGCCGGCCGAGGGGGCGCGCGGGCGGGGACGCGCGGCACGCGTGTCCCTCCGCGCAGCCGAACAGTTTTTTATCCGTAGAACCCATAGCGCCAGCGCTGCGCCGCGACGTGCGCCCACGGCCCTGTCAGCCCCGCCCCCTCAACAATGCCTGTCCAACGCCTCCCGCCGCGGTGGATGGCCCCAGACCGCCCGGCCCGCTCGCCTTGACCCCGCAGGCGTCTGTCTACGCGGACAAATGGGGCGAGCAGAAGGCCCAGAGCATCCCCAAGTCATGGGTGCGCGGCAGCGGATGGGGATGAGCTGGGCCTCGGGCGCCTCCCCGCGCACGACTGCGCCCTCGGCTCCCGCCTCGCAAATCTGACCGCCTCACTGCGCCCGCAGCGCAACGCGCCCGCCGCGCGCCCCTCGGACGCGTTCACCGAGGCCACGGGCCAGGGCAGCGACTCCCCGTTCACTGCGACCGGCCGCGGGCCCCGCGGCGCCCTGGCGACGCCTGAGCGTCAGCCGGGCGGCGTTGCCTCGCTCTTCCAGCCCAGCCGGGACTACGCCATCGGGGGCCATCGCCCGTCCGGCCAGCGCTGGTCCCAGAAAGACCTGCAGGTGCGAGCACGCGCGCCGCTCCGAAGGCAGTGGGACGCGAGGGTGGTGGCGGCTTTGCAGCCCGCGCCGGTCCACACTGGGAATTTGGACCAACCGTCTGCCCCATGAGCGCAGGGCCACACGGTCGATGCAGCCCCGGGCGCATCATCGCCCACAGCCTCCCGGTCGCTCGCCAGCAACGATGCGGGCCCCACAGAGCCCGCGACATCGTCCCACGCGAGCCTGCACGGGTCCGTGTGGAGGTCGGGGGGCAGCCTGGGTGGGCCGGACGTGGGGGAGGCTGGGCCGGGGCCGTCGCGGCTGAGCGGAGACGCGGGGCCCGGGCGCCTGTCGCGCAAGCAGGGCGCGGGGGCGGTGGCAGGGGCCGGGG
>OY253669.1:861507-902827 GCA_958009085.1 Protoeuglena noctilucae | reverse complement strand
GCTGGGGGTGCGCATGGTGCGCTTGCGAGTATGAAGAACCCCTGCGCTTATCAAATGCTGCCCGTCGCCCTCCCCGCAGGCGCCGAGGTGGCCGTCAAGGTGATCCGCAACAAGAAGCGCTTCCATCACCAGGCCCTCGTGGAGCTCAAGGTCCTGGAGCACCTGCGCCATCGCGACCCCGACGCGCGGCACAACGTGGTGCACCTCCTGGAGTACATGTACTTCCGGTCCCACCTCTGCATCACGTTCGAGCTCCTGTCCATCAACCTGTACGACTTCCTCAAGCGCAACCATTTCCAGGCGAGGCGTGGCCCAAGTTTGACGCGACGCCCGTTGCGACGCCCGCTTGCATCCGACCCACGTCCCGCCCGCCCCTCCTCCCGCCGCAGGGCCTCCCCGTGGCCCTCATCCGTCGCTTCGCGGTGCAGTGCCTCACCGCCCTTCGCTTCCTCCGCCGTCTCCGTATCATCCACTGCGACCTCAAGCCGGAGAACATCCTCCTGCGCCACCCCTCCAAGTCAGCCATCACCGTCATCGACTTCGGGTCCTCGTGCTTCGAGGACGAGAAGGTCTACACGTACATCCAGTCCCGCTTCTACCGATCCCCCGAGGTCATGCTGGGCTTGCCCTACAGCACCGCCATCGACATGTGGTCCCTCGGGTGCATCCTCGCCGAGCTCTACACGGGGTACCCCCTCTTCCCGGGGGAGAACGAGCAGGAGCAGATTCAATGGTGCGCGGCACGTGCGTGCGTGCGTGCGTTACTTGGATGCGTTGGCACTGTGCAAGTGGGGCGGGTGCTCTGACCCGACTGGGACCAAATCGACGCTTCCGCACCCGCGTCCCTCGCCGCAGCATCATGGAGATTATGGGCGTGCCGCCCGCGGCGCTCGTGCAGCAGGCGTCTCGGCGCAAGACCTTCTTCGACTCGACAGGCCAGCCACGCATCGTGCCCAACTCCAAGGGCCGCAAGCGCATGCCGGGGACCAAGACCCTCGCGCAAGTCCTGCGTTGCTCGGACCCGACGTTCCTAAGGTGGGGCGTGTGGGATGGGGAGGCCCGCGCCTCTCGCTGCCCCCCGCAATTCGCGTGCTCCGTCTGCCGAGCGGTGCGGGGGTCACGAACAGCTCAAGCAGGAACGGCGCTGGGGCCCGCTGCGCTTGTCGGGTGCACCTCCCAGGCTGACTTGGCACCCACCCTCCCCACCGCAGCTTCCTCGAGGCATGCCTTGACTGGGACTCACGTCAACGTCTGTCACCAGAGGACGCCCTGCGCCACCCCTGGGTCCTCGAGGGCAGCCAGAGCCGCGCGGCGACCGGCACGGCCTCCAAGGACGGCAGCCTCGCGCACCGCTCGTCCGGGCTGCAGCTGCTGTCCAAGGACGGGGACGACGAGGTGGCAGGGGCGCCGGAGGGGTGGCGAGGCGCGGGGGGCTCCTCCCTGCCGCCCATATGAGCGCGGGAGCTGTTCTGCACCGCGAACGGCCCTGCACCCGCAGCCGCGGTGCCAGCGCGACCCGTGAGGGGTGCGCGCTTGGCGCGGCGCGGCCTGGCTGTTATGCCAAAAGCACAGGACCGACCTTTCTTGCTCAGCTGATGGATTTCATGCCGTGATGCCCGCCTGCGTTTTTCCCCAGGCATGGCTCCGAGTCCGGCCTGTGCTGCCGGTGTTGTGGGCGCGGATGCGCGCGACTTCGTGCCGCTCAGCCCTTTCGTGCGGGCTTTTCGACTCCGCGCACTCAGAATGACGCAATGCTTTCTTCCTAGTCCCCGCCCGGGGCTGTGGCCTGCCTTTTCCCCCGCAATCAGTCCCCCTGGCGCCAAGCACGAGCGCCTGTATGCCCGCACACGCTGCCCCTCCTAGGTCACACCCCCGCGGCGCTTCGCGAGCTTCCGCCGCCTTTTCCCACCCCGGACGCCCGAACGCGGCGACCTCTTCAACTATTGAAAGGTCATTAGGAATCGCGTGAAACTTCTGATTGCAAACCAATCAGGCATGGGCCTTGCTGGCTACTGCGAGTGCCGCCACCTCAGCCCATGCCTTAAGACCGGGGCTCTCCGGGAAGAAGAGCAGGTCTTTCGGGAAGCCCAGTTTCAGGCAGGCCTCGAATGACGTGCTCCCGATGCACGCCACCGGCATGCCGGGCGGGTGGGCCCCGGCCACGGACAGCCAAGCACGCGCCGCGGAAGGAGACCCGATCGTGAGCACATCGGCGCTCTTGGCCCGGGCCAGCGCCTCCGGATCCACTGTGCTCGCGGCGCGCGTGCTGCGGGCGGGCGCCACGGAGGCGCTTGCTAAAATCTGGCTACGGCTTGCATATCGACACCCTGCCGCTTGCTGCCCCAGTGCTCGTCGCGCACCTGTACGTGTTCAGTCTGACGACGGTGAAGCCCCGGGCTGCGAGACCCTCCTGGAGGTCTGAAGACGCCTTGGACGACGAGGGGTACAGGACGCGGCCCCCGCCTCCGTCCGCTTCTGGGAGCTCTGCCGCCAGGGTCACCGCGTTGGCCTGAGATGGCGGAGAGCGAGCGTAGAGGAGTGCGGACGGTGGGGCGGAGCGTCAGCACGAGCGCAGGTCAGCAGCCGCACGCTTTGGGGCTCACCTTGGATGGGGTGAAGGCCAGTTGCAAGTTGTCTCCCAACTCCGCAGGGAGCTCGCGGCCGGTGCCCTCCCCGACCACCGTGACGCGCAGACGAGGTTTGCCTGCCTTTCGCCATCCATCTGCGCAGGGGGGCAAGGCCAGCTGAGTGCAGGAGCCCTGCCTGGCTAGCACGGCCCGGCACTGCGCGAGGACTCGCCGAGGAAGACGTGCGCGGCCTCGGGGGAAGTGACTGCCACGTAGTCAAACTTCTCCTGGCGCAGGACGGTCGGAAGTCGCACGCGGTCCTCGCCATCGCAGTGCTCGATCAGCGGCAGCTCAACGGACGCGATGCCTGCCTCCTGCGAGCGCACGCGACGGTCCCAGACAGTTGTGACAGTGAGAGGGTGCGGCGTGCTCTCCGTCCCGTGCACTGACGGCGGGGGGGCGCCCTGCACCTCGAGCAGCGCAACGAGCTTGTCGTTCTTCCCCTTCTCGCGCGTGACGACAGCGACTGGCCGACCGGACGAGCGTGCAAGAACGGCGGACCGCGATGCAACGGGGCTCCTGACGCAGCTCGTCGACGGCGCATGGTCGGGGAACGCAGGCGCTGGCCGGGCCGTGACGTTGCCCCGGCTGCCCCAGGTCATGTGGGGCATCCGCTGCCTTGCCGGGGCACGCACGTGCGCATCGCAGGAGCAAGAAAGGGAAGATGCCATGGAATGGCCCAGCAAGTCGTGCGCGATTCAGATATTGCGGGGTCACTCGTCCCGGAACGCAAGCGCCGCAAATCACGCCTCTTCGATCCCGGGGAGCCTGGGGCCCTATTTCGACACTGCAATCGACACTTGTGCGATGGGAAGACCCCCACGAGCCCCGTCGAAGAGCGAAATCGCCCTCGTGTCAGAAAACAAGGTCAGATATCGGCTTTTTCGCGCGCGTCAAGGGGCGGAGAGGATCGCCCATGCCGCGAGCGTGCATCGAGTGTTTCTTCTACGGCCGCGGAGAAGCATCGCAACGGATTCCAGCCGGCCCGCGCTCCCCAGGGTCCCGAGGCGCAGAGATGCTGGCGGCACGCCCGTCCCTTGCCTCCCTGCAGGGCGCAGTGCGCCGCTCCGTCGCGTCGCGTGCTCAGGCCACTGATGCGCCGGCCGCGCCCGTGGCTCGTCGCCCCGCCCCCCTGGAGATGGGCGGGACGGTGAAGGCGGAGAAGGAGCCCGCTCAGACGGTCACCGCGAGCGCGACGCGGATGCAGATTGTCAACGGGAAGTTCGTGGACGACAGGTGAGTTTCTGCCGAGCGGGAGCGACCCGCTGCGGCCCCCGGCGTAGACGGGAGGCAGGGCGGTCACAGTGGATAAGGTGAGTTTTGGGGCGTGCTCCCCGCCGACGCGTTCTCCGATGCCGGCGGTACGTGCACTAGCGATCCATAGGTCGTTATCGTGATTAGGCGTAGTGCGGGGCCGGGGCGCAGCGTCGCAACGGGGTAGGGTGGGGGACCCATGCATGGGCTGGCCCCCGGCTCCTATGGCGCAGCTAGCTCCCCCGCAGGTGGGTCAAGGGCACGTGGGACCTGAACCAGTTCAAGACCGTGACCGGCGAGACGGACTGGGACGCGGTCCTGGATGTTGAGATCCAGCGCCGGGCCCTGCTCGAGAAGTCGCCCGTCCCCTGCCTCGACGACGACGTCGTCAACTTTGGTGAGCGCCGCTCGCATGTCCTTTTCAGCGTAAGTATACCGCGGCGTGATTCCTGCTCGGGGAGGCACGGGAAAGCAAGAAAGGAGATGAGGGAGTCACGCCTGTGAGTCCTCGCTGCTCCCCAGACACGTCCATGATCCCCTGGTGGGTGTGGGTGAAGCGCTTCCACCTGCCGACCGCGGAGAAGGTGAACGGCCGGGCCGCCATGCTCGGCTACGTGCTCGCGCTGTGGGTGGACCAGGCGACGGGCGTGGGCCTGGCCGAGCAGCAGGACTCGTTCCTCGGCAAGATCCTCCTCCACCTGACCATCTTCGGCTGCCTGTTCATCCGGGAGGTGAAGGACATCGGGAACCTGAAGGTGAGGGGCCGCAGGAGGCCCGCCCTGGCGGCAGCTGGCCCGCTCTGCGTGGGCCTTCGTGACGGCAGCTCACAATGGCTGCGTCGCAGGGGCTGCTGGACGAGGCGACTTTCTACGACAAGCAGTGGAACGCGACGTGGGAGAGCGGGGAGCGGCCTTCCAAGGCTCAGAGCCCGCAGTGATGTAGCGTCCGGCGAACGGACAGCTACAGGCTCGTAGTTTTTTGCATATATGCGGCCCGCCCGCTGTGGGACCCCGCGGAGGGCTGAGGGGGTGGGTGCGTCAGGTCCCCGACGTCAGGTCCCCGACAGAACATGGTGTGTGTATGTTGTTGCTCGATTTAAGCGCGATTCAATGCAGGAAGTCGCCGTTCAGTATATCTGTATCATCTGATTACCCGGGGCAGCGCCAAGCGTCTTCATTCGATCTCCAGCGGTGCGGACAGGGTGCACGTGCACCATGGCTAATTCCGCCAGCGTCGCGGCGGATGCCGTGGAGGAGGCATCGACGTCGGGGAAGGATGCAAGCTCGTGTCACTTCCACCCTGTGCCGCCCAGCAAGAGCGCCTTTCAAAATGGCATGGTCACCTCGAACCTCACCAAGTGGGGCCTCCTGCCGAATCTCAAGGTCCACCGCTATCGCTACGACCGGAGCTATCACAAGACGGCCGCGGACCAGATGCTGCTGGACATGTTCAACGACCCCGGCTTCCGGCAGGACTTCCGGGTGATGCGCCATGCCTCAGCGTCGCCTGGTGGTTTCCATCGCTCCTCTTGCCTGCCGGTGCTGAAAACGTGCACGTCGCATAGGGAGCGCATTGATATTGGCTCGGCGCCCGTGCGGGCCGCCCGGACAAAGATAGCATGTCGCGCACAGCGTCTGCGGCCCGGGCTTGCCGGGGCGACGATGAAATGGCGAGTGCTGTCGATCGCCAATCAGGGTTCGTCGTCTGCGATTGCGGATATGCGCTTGACGGCGTGCGTGCACCGGTCTCCACAGGTCATGCGCAAGGGTGGGCAGTGGGGACCGTTGGAAGGCCCCGTGCACCGCGTCATCAACGAGAGCGTCCCTGCTACGGTCGTCTCTATGTCCTTCTTCGACCGCCTGGAGGAGACGGATCCCCCCATCGTGCATCCATCCACGGCAAGCGAATCGTGATGCCCACTGCGCGGCCCTGCTGGGGACGGTGCGCACAGTTTGCGGTGCCAAGTCAGGGTCCCGCCTCCGCAGGGCCACCTGCGGCGGGTGATGGACGACCAGTTCCAGGGCGTGCCCGTCGCCAATGCCTTGCAAGAGTACTTCCTGCGTGGGGACGAGACGGACTACCCAGACCTCTTCTCTCCCGGGGAGGCCTCCGAGTTCATCGCCTGCCTCTTGAGACACCTCGTCTTGGGAGGCGCCATGGTGAGCCTCCCTGCCGGCTGGGCGCTGCGGCGTGCCCCTCGCGCCGGGCTCAGGCGCAGCACCGCGCCCTTCCTGCAGAACCAGTACGACGACCGAGCCGAGCCATACATGACCACGGTCAAGGCCATGTACAAGGACCTGGTCTCCGTCGTTCGGCCCAAGGGCCAGGACCGCATCGACGTGCTTTCCGTCGTGTACCGGGTGGTGCGCCTCGAGGGCAGCGATACCCTGTTTCCGTCCAGCCACGTCAACAACTTTTGCTATGTGGTTGTGGACACGTCGCGCGAGACGGCCACCCTGGTGTATGGCCCCCAGCAGTCCTGGTGGTGAACAACGGTGGGCACAGTTTGACAGCAGCCGAGAGGTTGATGGTGCCACGTTTAAAACTGCCACCAGCGGCGTTGGATGGGCGCACTGATCCCAGGCGCGGCCTCTTGCCCCGGCGGCAGTGCCAGGTTGAGTTTCTCGTCCCCGAAATCCACAAAGAAGAAGTGCCACTTTGGGAACAGATAGCGTCGCAAGGGCAGCTCGACTGCGGGCGGGGCGGAGGGTGGGTGTTGCGCTAAGAGTTGCGCCGCAAGGCATGGGCTCGATGCGCGCCGCACCCCGCGCTCACATTGGTAGAGTCGGTCGACCCAGACCCGCGCCTGCCCGCGAGGCCCTGCGACGATGAACTCGACCTGGTGGTGCCTGTAGCCGTCCTTGTCGATGTACTGGCCCAAAGGGACGATGACGGTGGGCACGACCGACCCGTGCCGCGGCACCATCACTGGGATGGGCTCGGGCTTCAACGGCCGCCCTAGCCTCCGCACGACCTCGTCGTGGTAGTGGAGCTCGCACATGGCGTGATTCTGCGGAGGAAATGCGGCTGAGCGGGGTGACGGTTTCATGACGCTCGCACGCGGGTTGGCGCAAGGGCAGGCGCCCACTTGCCAAAGTCAGGCGTGTCCACTTTTTCCGGTGCATCTTGCGCAGCGGGATCTCGTTCGGGATGGCGACACAGCCCAGGTACAGGATGAAGGCCGCGAGGGCGAAACGCTTGAAGTAGTGCCAGAGGATCTTGTGCCACCTGCGCCCGACAGCACGCAAGCGGTCTTCTGCTGGCACACCGACCAGTCGCGCGGAGAGCCTCTGCGACCAGCGCGCTCCTCGCCTCGGCGGGCCTTCCTTCATCGCCTCCTCCACGATTTTGTCGATGACACGCGCGTCCGCCTTCTGCTCGTCCGTCCACAAGTCATCCATCTTGACAGGAGGCCCTCTGGCATCGACTGCACCAGCCTTGGTCGAGTCCCCGGCCACCTCCAGCTCCCTCGAAAGCGGCGCGGGGCCCCGGGGTGTGACTCCCTGCCGAGGTCCCGACGACATGGGTCGCCACCGCGCCCTGCATCCGCACGGCTCACTGCGCTGGGCCAGGGCCAGGGCGCTCACGCTCCCCAGAGCCCATGGCCTCGGCGCTCGGCGCAGGATGCCCCGCGGCGCGTCATGAAACCGAGCAGTCGCGGCGTGGCACGCTGGGACGAACGAAGCCCTGGTGGCACGGGACAACAGACGCCCTAGGCTTGCCACGAGGTCGGCGGACATCAATGCCATCCATGGGACGCCACGCTGCGGGACCTCGACTCAAATCGCGAGCGAGATGGCGGCGACGACTTTGCAGGGGCGCTGCGCGCGAGATAGGCGCCCTGGGTCCTGTGAAAGGCTATACGCGCACTGACACATGTATTGCGGCTCGATACAATGCCTGGAAAACTTGTGGCGCCCCACCCTCTGTGCGGACGGGCAAGCACCAGCAGTGTCGCTGACAGTTCCCGTCACTCCTGAGCTTGGAACGACCCGGCTGTCATTCGCATGGTCAATCTGGTGATGCTGCAGTAGACCTGAGGCGTCCCCTTCCCAGTGAGACGTAGTTTGCGCCTGGGAGAGCTGACACCGTTGTAGCCAAAAGGGCGTTGCACGAGCGGTGCGGCTGTTAGCTACTCGGAAGAGCGCTGACTGCGCGTGGCTGGTCAGGGGCGGCGTCCATCAGGGCACAACGACGGGGTAGCGCGGCACGATGCCGCCGCGGAAAACCATCACTTTCAGCAGCGATGCTGCCGCCGAGGACCTCCCGGTGAGCGCACAGCTAAGGCATGTATGAGCTGCGCTTCTCGCAGCCGCGCGCTCGCAAGCCCCTCCCTGTGGGTCTGCAACGCCTGCTTGCCTCTCTCACGTTGGCTTCTGGGTGCTCTTACGCAGGAGGACAAGATCTTTGTGTACTACTGCAAATACTCGGGCCGCCACGCGATGACGACGGACTGCGACATCGAGAAGCTGCCACGGCGTGCCACGGACGGGGCCATGGTGCTGGACCGGACCAAGTACATCGTGCGGCTGTACACGGCGGACGGAGGTGTGAAGTACGTCAAGAGGGACGAGGGAGACACCACCGCAGAGCGCCAGTATCGCCTCCAAGTGGGCCCTTTGCCCGTGGCGTACACGTGAGGGCAGGCGGGGCTTCGCGCGCCAGCCACGGCGTCCAGCCGAGCATGGGATGCCTGGGCACACATATGCAAGTCCTTCAGATCACGCGGCGCGGTCTGCGGCGTGCCGGCTACCCCGCTGCCCCTCTGTCGCACGCCTGCAGGACCGAGGTCGACGGCCCACTGCTGTACATCCTCCCCGGGGCCCTGAGCTCGTACAGCGACGAGTCGGAGCGTTTAGAGATCATGGTTCCGCCCTGTATCATCGCCGCGGAGGGCGGCGTCCAGGTAAGCCCTGTGTGCCAGATTGCCGTCACACGCTGCCCCGGGTGCAACCCGCCTACTCCGCCCCGTGGCTTGCTTCACCCTCTCACAACCGCCGCTTCCTGTCGCCGCAGATGATGTTGGATTTTGAGGACCGCCAGAAGCTGACCAAGGTCCTGAAGATCACGGCAGATGGCATCCGCATGTCCATTCGCAACACGCTCGACGGTCTGCGGGCCAAGGACGAAATATTCGAGTTCTTTGGGAAGGTGAGAGTCTGCCGAGCGCGGCGACTCGGGCAAAGGTCCAACCATGGGCAGGCGCCTCGCCCAGGCCCCGATTGCAACTGTTGCCTTGGGCAACCTGAGAAGAGTGCTGGCCCCCCTGCCTCGTCCACAGGTCCTCAATCGCCAGTTCAAGCACTTTCAGCTCATGCGGGGGCTGCGGGGCCTCTCTTCCAAGGTCCTGATGGTCGAGGGCATCACCCCAGAGCAGTGCTACGGCAGGGTGTTCGACGCGGTCAAGAAAAGCCTGGTCATCAAGGACCGAAAAGTGGAGCCGCAGGCGGTAGCGCTGGTCTGAAAGTGCACAAGAGGAAGCGGACCGAGGCCAATAGCGCGGCCACGTCAGGCTTGGGCACGCTGCTGCTTGAAGCGGGACACCCGGACGCCGGCGCTCTCGGGGTGCGGCTCCATGACGGCTGAGGTCGCTGGACCCTCGAGAGCCGCGGGCCGCTCCATGACGACCCCAGTGAACGCCTGAGGCCAACGCTCGCCCTGCGCTTCGGCCCCGCCGCTCTCGGCGCCCTGCTCCTCCGGCCCCTCGGCGTCCTCCTCCTCGACGGAGCAGCCCGCGCGCAGGAGGTCCCGCAGCGACATCTTCCCCGACTTGAGGCGCTGGGCGGTCGGGGACGCGCATGCCGGAGGTGGACTCTGCGGCCTGGGGCCCTCCCGGTGCCCGTCCGCCGCCGCGCCTTCCGCATCTGCCGGCGCTTCCGCCCGCACGTCGCCCCCCTCCGCCTCGAACTCCTCCACTTCGTCGATCCGGCTGACGGTCGGTCCCAGCCGCACCGCCGCGCTCTCCTCCAGATGTGCCCCTCGGCCCGGCTGCGGGCGGCCAAGCGACGCTGGGGCGGTCGCGCATGACTGACCGCGAAGCAGCGGCTGCTGCCGGGCACCGGCAGCGCGCCTTACCTCGACGACGCACTGCCGGGCGTTGAAGGAGACGCGGGAGCGGAGGGAGTCGCGCATGTGTGCGAGATTCGACGGCGAGCCCTTCAGAATGCTGCGATCGGGCTCGAGGAAGCGCCGCGGATTCTGAGGAAGCGCCGAGAAGGAACGGAACGGGGCGCACGACGCGTCGGTCGCGCCACCCGCGGCCGACCGGCGGTGCACGGCCGAGGCCGCCGCCATCCCTCCCCGGCCGGCCACGTGGCCTCTCCGATGCGGCATCTCGTCGCCCTCCACCGAGCTCCCCTCGCTGTCAAAGTCCAGGTACGACTGCGGGGCAGCGAGCGACACCGCATGTTGCAAAGGGTGATCATCGGCGCACCCGCGAGGGCAACGCGTTCAGCGCGGATGGCGTGTCATGTACAGGGGCTCCAACGGTTCCCAAGCACACTCCACGCCATGAAGCACAAACCGCCCCTCACCCTCTGCTCTTCGCGAATGCCCCGAGGGGATTTGGTCGGCGTCGGTGGCGCCTTGCCCGCCTGGGCCTTCCTGCGGTCCAGGAACCCCCGCTGCAGGCCCCCCTTGACGCTGGCGTTCTTCACCGTCAGCGACCCCTGTGTCGTGTCCGTGCTGACGCCGCTGCCCTGCCGGCCCACTCCCTCGGCCCCGCCGCCCTTGCCCGCCGCCGCCTCTCGCTCCGCTTGAAGCGCCCGCGCCTCGACCGCCTGCCAGTCCACGTCTGCCATGGTCGCTTGCTGCGCACCCCTGGTCCGCTCCCGGGCCTGCTCTCTGCGCCGCTCTACCTCTTCGTCCGTCAAGCGCGCCCCGTCCGCGATCAACCGGTCCAGCGCCAGCGGCTCAATCTCCCCATCCACCTGCTCGCCGATCTCCTGCACGCTGGGGGCTCCTGCGTGCGTCTGCGGCCCCGGAACATTGCGCTCCTGACTTGGACGGCTAGTCGCTCGTTCAGAGTGACTGGCGCGATCATCAATGCCGTGCGGGGGCTGCCCGGTCGCGACCTGCAACGACGAGAGGGAGCCATGCCGGATTTGGATCCCGCCACGCGCTCGCTGGTCAGGCGCAGCGGCAGCCTGGCAGCGCACCCGATGCATTTCTAGCTTCCGTTCCAAGAACTCCACCGTTTGGCTCGCGGAAAGCTCCGCGAGCGTGCCATCCCCTGCGAGCAGGTGCGGTGCCAGGTCGACAGCTTGCGCGCGCCGGCGCATGCACTCTTTGAGACTGCGGTGCGTCCATACCGATTTCGACCATGTACTCGTTCGTGTGAACCATGTTCGCCTTGAAGAAGGCGTGTCGCCCGACGGGGACGTCGACGCGAGTGTGGGTACGAACCGAGGCGTCGAGAACCCGCGTCTGCAGGGCGCGGATGCTGCGATCCAAATCCCCGTCATGTCTGGACTCGCCAGCATGACATGGGGGCGGCGGCTCGCTGCCCATCAAGCTCCGTGGCCGAGCTTTCGACGCAGCGCAGAGACGGGAGCGCCCGGCGCACTGGTTGCTTCGATGCGCCGCGATCGCAGCGATCTGATATGATGGAACCCGGAGGAGGACGCACAGGACGTCTTCTGGCTGTGACACCGCTGCCGCTGTCTGTCGCAGGCGCTCTTGTTGCGCGTCGGCAGAGCAGGGGCAGAGAAAAGTGGGTCATTTGCACGCTCGCACTGCTCTAGAGTGCGTGGCACTCATGGCGACTCCTGGCTTGCGGTCTTGGCTGTGAGCGGCCGATGGGGGCCCGCTCGCTGGCGTGGGCCTGCGGCCTGGGGCTCCTCTTGGCGCTGGTCGCCCCGCAGGAGCTAAGTGTTCCGGTAAATGCCGCCAGCGAGCGCAGGATGGCCTTCGCAGCGCGTCGCGTGAAGCTTTACTGGAGCATGGCCACTCTCCCTCCCGCAGCTCGTCGAATACGAGGAGCGTATGTGGGCCTACGACGGCGTGCTGCAAAACTACGTGCTGAACCTGCTCCCGGAACTCATCGCGGGCCTCCCCCGGGGCTCCCCAGCGCCCACCGGCAGCGTCTTGGTCTACGATAGCGGGGATGGCCCGCTAAGCTTGGAAGGGCTGCACGGTTTGGCCAGACGGGAGGTCCGCGCGACCCGCGTGTCCGCGCTCGCGCCCGCTGCGGTGGTCCGCGCCCTGCCCGTGTCATCCTCCGCCGCCCGCCTGGACCTCCACGTCGCAGCGAACACCGAGCTGCGTTGCGCCGTGGGATTCTTCGCATTGGTCGAGGCCTGCAACCTGGCCTCCGCCATGTACGGGTGAGACGAGGAGCATGTACTGGCCCGGCCCTTACCCTGCCGACCTCCCCCAGCACATCGCCCACCGCCGCCCACCCCTACCCCGCGCTCCCAGGATGCACTCCCCTCGCATCGTCAGCATGACCCCCGTCATGGACGCCGTCCACTCCTTCTGCAGCACCCAAGCCGCGGACGTCGTGCTCAGAGACTACGCAATGGTGGAGGACCCCAACGCGGCCACGCACCCCGGCCAGCCCCTACCGGTGGCGCTGGTGTTTCGTGAAAACGGCCTTCGCCCGTCGTCCATCGGTGAGCGGTTCATGCATCCGAGACAGTACGATGAATGCGTGCCATGTGTAGCTTCTATCGCACCCACCCCACGCTTTCACGGTCGTGGTTGCGCAGAGATCTCCGCCGTGGCGCTCGCCTGTCGGGCGGTGGTGGAAAGCGTCGAGGAGATGCTGTCATTCGAATTGATGGAGAAGCCCGTGTCGATGGTATCTCAGCTCGTGGCGGCGCGGATGGTGAGCCACAGGGCGGGGGACAGGCAGCTTGACACGCAGTGCGGTGCTGTCTAATAGCAAACGGCCTGTCGGCTCCCAGCAGGCGTGATCCGCAGTCGTGATGCTCCCACGCAGGTCGCCACGGAGATGTTGCAGGCGAGAGGGAGCGCCGCAGAGCCCCAGGTGTTTTTGGAGAACTTCGTGCAGCAGCAGACAGACATCGTGCTGCAAGTGCTGACGGACGCCGGGGTGTGCGACGCGGACCTGGCGAAGCGCCTCGCTGCCATACACCTGGAGGGCCCCGGGGTGGGCCTGGGGAGCCTGAGGAGCGCGCGAGTGGCGGCTGCAGCAAGCCGCAGCAGAGTCGACGTCCCTGGGGCTGGGGACCGGGAGCGGCGCGGCGGCCACGGCTCCGCTCCAGGACCGCCTTCCTTGCAAGGATGGCCACTCGAAGTGCCCCGGGTGGGCCAGGGACGGCGAGTGCGCCGTCAACCCCGCCTACATGCTCCTCAACTGCCCCAAGGCATGCGGGCTGTGCCCACCTCCCGACCAGCGCGAGCGATTTTGGCTCGACATGCAGGCCCCCGCGAAGCACATGGAGTACCAGGCGAGGCCGGGGTGGGAAAGACAGGCACAGCGCAGGCAAACGCAGACGCCCAAAGTCTTCTGGGTTCGCGGGACACGCATGTCACGTGCCGCCCTGTCTGTCGCCTCCCAGGCCGCCATCACGGGCCATCTGCAGCGCCGGACGGCGGGGGAGTGCGTCGTGGACGCCCAGGGCCCCTGGGTCTACGAGGTCTGCCCCGGTGCCAGGTGCGGTCATTCTGTTATGGGGTTTGACAGCCTGTCGGTGCGCCATCACTCGTGACAATGCTAAAACGTCGCGTTGACACGATTGGCTGGAGTGACAGTGGGCCTGGGTGATCGTCTTGGTGGCTGGCATCTCTCCATGCGGGCCCTTCGTGCCCCCGCCTCACCCCCCTCGCCCCACGTGCCCCCGCAGCATCAAGCAGTTCCGCCCGAGCGATGGCCGCGACCCTGACAACGGCGTCGAACAGCGCCTGCTGGGCCGCTTCAACTGGCAGGCCAGCCTGGCCTCGTCACGCCAGGTCACGGTGCTGCCATTCCAGGGCAGGGAGGGCTGGCCGGTCAAGCACCGGGCCATCGTCCACGTCTACACCTGGGGATCCGAGTGCCCAGAGGCGAGGCGCAGGGCTCGGGGGGTTTGCCAAGGCCGGTGGTGCTTGCTCGGCTGGGGTGGCGTGCCTGCTCGCCCTGCTGTGCTTGCGGGGCGGCAGAGCGATCGGGTTGGCATGCCGGCGGTCTAAGTATGAACCTCTAACTCCCTGACTTCCCCACTCGCATCCTCCTCTCGCTTGCAGGGCAGCCCCTCCCACATCGAGCGGTCGGCGGACCTGTACATGGCCTGCCGGTCGGAGTTGGTCTCCGATGCCGTGCCGAGCGTCTCGGTCACGAGCCACGGTCCCTGCCACTCCTCCGTGACCATCCTCACGCAGCATCTCTGTGAGATCCCAGGCATGGCCCTCGCGCTATGACGGGACGCCGCGTGGCATGCATGCGCTCTTGTCGCGTTCAGCCAACCCCTTTGCTCGTTCCTCCATTCTGTGCATCCACTGCCATCCACACCAGTCGCCCTCATTGGCGGTTCTAGGCGCACCTCACTGCGATGCCGCATTCCTACTCTATCTCCACTCCAGCCGCGCTGCGTGCTTGAACAGCCAGCACACCCAGAGCGACACGCAGAGCCCCGTCAGCCACGCCCAGTCGCAGTCGTAATGAGACGGGCCCCGTCAGCAGCTCTGACGTGCACCTCTATGCGCCCCGTAGCCCCCGCCCCGCGCCCCTCGCCGCCCCCAAGCCACGCCTCAGCGACGGCGTCGGCAATGGCCGGGAGCAGCAGCCCCCGCACCGCCCCTTCAGCGTCTGACCCGCGGCCCCCCCGGCGCATGGCCTCCGTCGTCAAGAGCCCCATGCACTCATCCGACAAAGAGATGGAGACTCCCGATGCGAGCTGCACGGCACCCAGCGTCGCCGCCACCTCCCTCTCCGCTGCAGAGCACAAAAGAAGTGAGGTGCTGGGTCGAGTGTCGGCAGGCATGCCACGGTGTAACCGCACCACACGCCTGGCGACGGCAGCACTCACTGATGATTCGAATGTCGCTCTCCGTGAGGTCGCGCATGAGGATGACGGCATCCAAGGCACCGCACGCGAACTCCTCTGGCACCGCCTCGGAGACTTGCCAGGGTGCTGGTCCTGCCGCAGCTGCCACGCCCGGCGCCACCTCGGCATCGGCCACGGCAGGGGCGTCGGCGTCGAGCGGCAGCGAGTCGCCCTCCTCGCCCCAGGCTGGCGGCGTGGCGACCCCGGCAGTGACCCCGCCTTCCCGCCCCGCCGCTGAGCCAGGCGCATCCCATGGCGCAAAGACGTCTGCGCCGATTGGGGCGTGAATTGGCGGAGTCTCCGAGTGCCCCGCCCCTTGCGAGGCCAGTCCTGGGATCTCCAATGTCCCATCCTCTGCCAAGCGGAACCCAGACGCGGGGTCGGCAGCGACGGGGGCCGCGCCTATGCCCGCCGGTCGCCCCGGGGCTTGGGATGGCCCCGGCACGCGAGCCACAGACGCAGTGCCAGCGCTGGCGCCCCTCGCTTGGTCGAGGCCCGCTGAGGCCCACTGCCGTGGCGGGCGCGGCTGGCACAGCACCGCGATCACGCAGTGAGAGAAATCCGCCGTGCGGCCCTGGCTGTCCGTGAGGACTCCCCTCTGCAGAACCTGAGCCAGGAGACTCCGCACGTCCGGGTGCGCCTGCCAGGGGTTCTCCAGGACCACCAGCGAGTGGGGCCGGTCGCGTATTGCCTGCGGACGCAATGCACTGTGCCACCTCGCCTGCAGCGGGGTCGCAAGCTCGCCCGCAATGCCAGGCCGACAGCGGCTAGGGGTGCACTCGCCTGTGTCAGCATACCCCCGCGGCCGTACCCGACGTACCCCGGAGGCGCCCCGATGAGCTTGGCGACTGCTGAGGCCTGAGAGTACTCGCTCAGGTTCAGGCGCACCACGGCGTCTTCCCCAAACACCTCCCTGGCGAGCGCCTGGCACAAGAGCGTGCGCCCGCACCCCTGGCGGCCCACCAACGCGAACGCAGCTAGCGGCCGGCGCGACGCACCCCCGCCGCCCGCCCCGCCCTGCGTGAGCTGCCCGACACGCAGGGCCTGGGCCACCGCTTCCGCCGCCTCGTCTTGACCCACAACGGCGCTCCTGAGCTGGTCCGCGAGGCCAGGGCCCCACGCCCCACCCATCTCACCGCCCGCTCTTGATGCCCAAGTCTCCATGGGCACCCCGGTCATCTCCTGTGCGACTGCCAGCACGTCGCCGACCGTCACTGTCGGCACGCGCCCCCTCCCCGACACAGCTGCCGCCTGCTGCACCGTAGACCCCGAAGACGAAGCCCTCTGATCCGCCTCGCTCGGCTCTCTGACATCGTCTCGTGCAGTTTCATGGCATTCCGCTCTCATCGATGCATCGCCTGATCCTCCCGGTGCCACTTGCCCCATGCGCCTCTGTGCCTCCCCTGTGCTCCCGTTGCCAGAGTGCCCCCGTGCATCCGCCACCCCTGCCTGTGGCGGCCGCATGCCCTTACTCCAGAGCACAGACACACCCAGGGCCAGGTCCTGGGGGTTTGTGTTCAGGAAGGTACATGCACACCTGCGGGGGACGGGAGGTAAGGGCGCAGACTGGCTTGCAGCACGATAGCAGGCGAGGAGGTCAGGTGCAGGACGTGCTAGGCTGCACCAAGCTGCTTGGCTCGTGTCAGCCACCTCGCCTCGGGCAGGTGATGAGCGAGGACGGTGTGCTTGGGACGGGAAAGGCACAGTGGGGACAGGGACGCGGCAGCTCCGCCACACCCACGCGCGCCTCCCGGCCGTGCGGAGGGCGAGCGTCAGGGACAGGGCAGGGAATGCTCCCCTGGGTGTGCATCGCCGACGGTGGCTGCACGTGTTGCTCCGTTGCTCCCACGCTTGGGCCCATCGCGACCGCCCCTGGCGTCGCCTGGACCTCTTGAATGCGCACTCTGGCACACGCCTCGTCGAGCACGTCGATCGCTGAGTCGGGGAGGTACCTGCTTGTCAGGTAGCGCCTGCGACGGAGATGCACCATGTCTGTATAAGACTGGCTATGCAGGACTGGACAAGGCCTTTGGCGCCAGGCACACAGTGTGCGGTGTGCGACGTCAAACGCACACCTGGCGGTCTCCACAGCCGCGGCGGGCACGTCCAGGTGAATGGCGACCCCGTGGTGCGCCTCGTAGACGCCCGCGAGTCGCGTCAGCCACGCCGTCGCCTCCGCCGGGGTGGGCTCGTGCACGGCGACCCGCTGCAGCCGCCGTGCGAACGCCGCGTCCTGCTCCACATGCTGCGCCCACTCCTCCGGGGTCGTTGCCCCGATGAACCGCATTCCGCCCTGTGACAGGGCGGGCTTGAACAGGTTGGCTGCGTTCATGCCCCCGTCTGAGCTCCCGGCTCCCAGCAGCAAGTGCACCTCGTCGACGAACAAGACCACCTGCCCCCCTGCGACGCAGCGAGGTCCTCCAGTACACCCTGGGCGTGGGTGAGCAGTGCGGTAATATGGATGATGGGTTTACAGGCGTAATTGCATGTCCTGGTCACCTCAGAGAGCATACCCATGATTCCACATGGGCGTAGAAGACGCATGTTGCTATGATGGGTAAAGAACGGGCACAATGCCCATGCTTTGCTCTCCTCAGAAAGCATACCGATGAGTCCATATGTGCAATGTGCATGTCCTGGTCACGTCAGATAGCACGAGCAGCAGCGCACCTGCACGCGGTCCTCGAATGAGCCACGGTACTGCGTCCCCGCCACCAGGCCGCCCACATCGAGAGCCACCACGCGCATCGCCTCCATGCCGGGGAGACCCTGGGCCATGCGCTGCGCGACGCCCTCCACGATGGCCGTCTTACCGACCCTGGGATGACGCTGAAGGTGCACCGTCCACCTGGGCTAGGTGACACCAACACGAGCGCTTGCACCTGCACCCGCGAGCCACCGCTCACCCAGGGGGGCCCACCAGGACGGGGTTCGACTTCTCGCGCTTCATCAGCACCCGCAGGACATGCGACACCTCACGCTCCCTGCCGACCACGGGAGTCAAGCGCCCCGCACGCGCCTCCAACGTGAGGTCGCGGCCGTAGAGGGACAAGTAGGACCCTGGCCTCTTCCGTTGTCGGCCCGTCGCGCCAGGTAGCTCCGTCGGCAGCTGTCGGTGCCCTGCGCCCACCCAGCAGCGCGGGTGGTGAGCGGGAGCGGCCTCGGGAGGGCGTGGCCAGACTTGCGCTGCGCTTATCCGGCGCACCTGGCATCCCCGCCATGCCGTCGTCATTGTCCGCGTAGCTGGGCTTTTCGTGCAACCATCGGCGGGCTAGCCACGTGCAGCCAGCGCAGAGGCGAGAGGATACGCTGGCATCCCTGGTTACGATCATCGCTTTGCAGCGCGGCCGCGACGCGCACGGTGGCGAGCGGTCCAGGCCGACGGGAGATGGCGCTAGGAGCGCGACTGGATGCTGAGCAGCGCGAGTGCTGCGCCTTGAGGTCCAGGCTGCTCTAACACGGGCGCACCAGCGCCAGACGCGAGGCTCCCCGGACATCCGGAGGCGCTCGGAGACGCGATTTGCCTACTGCTGGACGGGAAGCGGCTGCGTGTATCCGTCGAGTGCTGATTTCGCTCTCCTGGCCACCAGTGCGCTGTTCGGGGCGTTGCAGGGATCGGGGGGCCAGCCAATGCTATACCCCCCGACGAATGGCAGCAGCAGCAGCAGGATGCTGAGGGGAGGCATGAACGGGGCGGCGTCCCACCTGCAGCTGAAGAAGGCCGGGGCGAAACTGACCATCAAGCCCCTGAAGAGCCAACCACAGCTCCCCACCGACTTCGAGGAGGTGTGTGCGGTAACATGCTTATGTCGGGGTCATAGGCATCGGCGCGCGGCCCCTCAGGGCCTCGGGGGGAGGGCTGTCAGGGTTCCCAGGACTTTTGCAGCCTGCGCAGCTCCGCCCAGGATTTCATAAGTCACGCTTTCCGCATGCGGTTCCATCCTGCTGCTTGGCGAGATCTCGTTGCGTGCCGGGAAGAAGCCCGGGACCCTCTCTCGCGTGGCACGGGTTGCTCGTCTGTTTCGCTCCCCCGCGCCCCGCGACGCCTCGGGTCCCTGGCGAGGAACTCCGGATGCTTTCTGTGGATTTCACAGAAGACGTGGAGAATGCTGCAGACCGCTGTGGAGGCTGTCCAGAACTCGCAGCCCGTGTCGCATTCCCTGGAGGAGCTCTATCGGGCCGTGGAGGACCTCTGCGCGATTCACCTGCAGGACTCCGTGCTCACCAAGGTGAGATGAGAGGACTCGTTGCAACGTGGCGCGCATCACCCCTGGGCGCGGCCCCGTGGGGAGACTGGGCGCGAGTTTCCCCACCTGGCCCCCGTCGTTCCGCAGCTGATGGCGCTCTGGGACAAGTGCGTCAACGAGCGACTCAACGCGCTTCAACAGACGGCGGCGGAGGACCCGCGAGCCTTCCTGTCGCGGGTGGCGGCCCTCTGGGAGGCGCACTGCGAGCAAGTGAGTCCCGGCCGCGGCACTCGGGCGGGCGACGGGCCACGCGGGCCATCACGGTGCAGAATAAGTGGCCCAAGCAAACAAAGGGCGGATCGTCGCGAACCCCACGCGCCCGCCGCGTCGTCTCGGGGGCGCATAAGTAAGCACCCTTCGTGTGCCCTGGACTGCAGTCTCGGCTGGTGCGCGACGTCTTCCTGGCGCTAGATCGCTTTCTTGTCGCTCGAGGAGGCGTCTCGGATTCGATCCACGACCGCACGCTGCGTCTCGTGGCCCAGGGTCTGCTTGCGCGCGCGCCTCTGCACGAGCGCCTCCTCCGGGCTTTGGATGACGAGGTCCAGCGGGACCGGGAGGGCGAGGCGTCCCATCGCGCGCTGCTGCGCACGCTGACCAAGATGTTCGCGCAGCTGGGCATGTACGCCCCGGAGCTTGAGCCCCGGGTGCTGACGCGGGCTCGCGAGCACTATCGGCGCGACTCTGCCGCGCAGCTGGGCACGGGCACGGACGTCGCGGGGTACCTCGTGGCCGTCGACGCGCAGATGGCGGCGGAGGAGGAGCGGTGCGCGGGTGAGTGCGTGCCTGGGGCGGTGCGGGGCCGGTGCCGCTACGGTCGCTGCGCACGCGCTGGCGAGGGAAACGACCGCAAGTTGTGTGGCCTTCGCGCAGCGTGCCTGGAGGCGTCGACGCGGCGCCCGATGGTTTCGGTGCTGGAGGAGGAGCTGGTGCGGCGTCACGCGGCCTTGCTGGTGGACGCGGGGGCGGCGAAGCTGCTGGACGAGGGCCGGGTGTCGGACCTGCGGCGGCTCTACACCATGCTGGCGCGCGTGGGAGAGGTCGGGCGCCTGCGGGACGCGTGGGCCGCGTACGTGCGCAAGCGAGGGACCGAGGTAGTGCAGGACACGGGGCGCGACAAGGACATGGTAGACCGACTGCTGGCGCTCCGGGCCGCGCTCCTGACCGCGCTGCGGGAGAGCCTCGCGTCCGACGAGGCCTTCGCGCGCTCCATGAAGGACAATCTGGAGTCGGCCGTCAACAGTCGCCAGAACCGCCCGGCCGAGCTGCTGGCCAAGTTCCTGGACCAGAAGCTGCGGGCGGGTGTCAAGCGCATCTCGGACCAGGAGCTCGAGGTGCGGGGAGGGGCGGTACCCCACCACAGCACGTTTCCATGCTTGCAACGGCCCGTTGCGATTCGGCAGTTGCCGCTTGCGTGAGGGAGTGACACACGCGGACACCTTCCGAGCCTCCCCTCCCGCAGAAGAGCATGGAGGACGCCTTGTCGATCTTCCGGCTGGTGCAAGGCAAGGATGTGTTCGAGGCCTTCTACAAGCGGCACCTGGCAAGGCGGCTGCTGCTGGAGCGGAGCTCGTCGGAGGACGCCGAGCGCAAGATGCTCGCCCTGCTGAAGGCGAGGCTGGGCTGGGCTGGGCTGGAGATGGCTGACATTGGGATGGTGGGGTGCGATGAAGGCAGCGCGTCACCCACGTCACTCGCCACCCACCTGCGCGTGCCGGCCCGCAGGAGGAGTGCGGGGCGCAGTTCACGAACAAGCTGGAGGGCATGTTCCGGGACATGGAGCTGTCGCGGGAGCTCATGGGCCTGGCCAAGCGAGCACCGCAGTACCTCGAGGCGTCGCCCAGCGGCGTCGACATCTCCGTCAGCGTCTTGACGGCGGGGCACTGGCCCAGCTACCCCTCCACCACGTGCACGCTCCCCGCGGAGCTCGTGCGCGCCCAGGAGGCCTTCACGTCCTTCTACCTGAGCAAGCACTCGGGGCGCAACCTCTCGTGGGTGCCGTCCCAGGGCACCTGCACGGTCAAGGCGCAGTTCCGCAAGGGCGCGCGCGAGCTCGTCGTGTCGCAGCTGCAGTGCTCCGTGCTCCTGGCCTTCTCGGAGGCTGACCGCCTCAGCTGCTCGGAAATCCAGGCCCAGGTGCGGCACCCGGTGTCGCCATGGGGCCGTTTGAGGGTGATGTGATATGATGCGATAGGGGCAAGGCCGCTGACCTTCTGTTACCTCTTTTGCGGACGAGCAGACGGGGATCGAGGCCGGGGAGCTCAAGCGCGTGCTGCAAAGCCTGACGTGCGTGCCCAGCATGCAAGTGCTGCTCAAGGAGCCCAAGGGCAAGGAGGTGGCGGACACGGACGTGTTTGTGTTCAACGAGGGGTTCACGAGCGACAAGTTCCGCGTCCGGCTGAACCAGGTGCAGCCCAAGGAGGTGCAGGAGGAGAGCCAGCAGATCAACGAGGGCGTGGCGCAGGACAGGCAGTACCAGATTGACGCGGCCGTCGTGCGCATCATGAAGGCCCGCAAGACCCTGGTGAGTGGAGCCAGTTGGGTTGCTGCAACGGTCACAAGCGGGGGCGTGGGGCGATCGATGCACACAAAAGGACCTCTTCGTGAGCGCCCGCAGTCGCACAAGCTGCTCATATCCGAGCTCATCGACCAGCTCCGGTTCACGGTGCAACCTGCCGACCTGAAAAAGCGCATCGAGTCCCTGATCGAGCGGGAGTTCCTCGAGCGGGACACGAATGACAAGACTGTGTACAACTACCTCGCATGATCTTGCGGGCCCCTGCCATCGGCTGCTGTCGCCGTCAGTCAGACGGTGGGAGGTGGGGATGGGCAGCTGTGGGGCTCAGCTTTGGGCTGACGTGGATGCTGGTACTGCCGGCAGATATGGAGCAATTCGGTGCGCCGTCTGCCAGCTCAGTAGACCCGCACGCTGTCAGGGGTGGTGCCTCAACCCGGAGCCGCCTTGAGATTTGGAGCTTTTGAGCTTTGACTGGGTTTGCGCCTCAAACCCTACCCGGGCTTTCTGAATCTTCAGCTGTTCCTCGCGAGTTGTCAACGCCCGCAATCAAAGGCAACCAGGTCCACCATCAGGAGTCCCGAAATCCCCTGGCAGCGATCCGATAGTCCAACGCCCAGCCCGACCCTTCGAGACGTGCAAGTAGAGCAAGCCCCCCTCTCTACAAGCAATAGTTAAGCTCCCATGGCGAGCCTCCACCTCTCTGCTCGGGCGGTTCTACCGCTGGCGCCCTGCGCCACGAGCGGCAGGAGGGCTGCGGCACCCGCGAGGCGATCTCCGACGATCCTGAGGACCGTGATCGTGAGGGCAGCCTCCGCGGAGTCGTCCAGCATCCCATCGGCAGCGGGTGAGGGCCTCCGAGGTCGAGCCCGTGCGCACGGCTTCGGCCGTTTCGTGCGGCCCGCTCCCGTAATAGATGGCCCTATGAAGGGTCGCGTTCGACGCTAAGGTGGACGAGTAAGATGACGCTTGCAATGCACTGCCCTGTCATCACGCAGAGACGGCGCGGACGGTGGTGAATCTGGTCGGGTTCGGGACTCTTGCCACGAAGCAGGGAGACAACGCGCCGCTCGGCACGTTCGTCAGCTACGTTTTGGACAAGGAGGGGCACCCGGTGCTGCGACTGCGGTGAGGGTGGCTGCCGGCGCTCTCGCGTGGCAGCGCCGTGCCGCTTACGCGATCCATATCCCAATGGTGTGGCCCTGCCTCCCCTCGACTGGCTCACCGCGCCCGCGCTGGCGATCCGCAGTAAGGACGCGGTCCACACGGCGAACCTCCGGAACGACGCCCGCTGCTCGGTCTTCGTCCAGCCGCCCAACATGCCCGCACGCGCGCTGGCCCGCGTGACGCTCATCGGGAAGGCCGAGCCCGTGCAGGCGGAGGAGGCGGAGCAATTTGCGGCGTTGCATATGGCGCAGCACGGTCCCGGCATCGGGGTGGACGCAGTGTCCAGCGAGGACGAGTTCTGGAGGCTGTCGGTCGAACAGGCGAGGGCAGCCACAGAGGTTTGTCCGTCAAGCTAACAGCGCACCGTGCGCAGGCACCTACATGGCTCGCTTCTGCCTGCCTCCAGGTGTTCCACGTGGGCGGCCTGGGCAAGGGCTCGGAGGCCGAGGCCATCCCTGGCGACCAGTACGTCCGCGCCACGCCCGACCCTCTCCAGAGCGTGGCGGAGCAGATCGTCGCGGACTTCAACCGCACGAGGGCGGACGAGATCACGAGGATCGGGGCGTCAGCGGTGGGCGTGCGCATGTCGCAGGTGCGTGCGATGGTGCCGGGCTGCCCGTTGCCCACGCCTTATTTCACATTGGAGGGCTGCGAGCGGCTCTTGCCCGGTGCGTCCCGCGCAGATCCGCGGCGCGGAGCTCATGTGGGTGGACCGCCTGGGGTGCTACCTGACGGTCACGACCGAGGACGCGGTGCAGGGCATCCGGGTGGCCTTCACGTCCCCTGCCCTGGACGAGCGCGACGCAAAGTCCAAGATCACGCTCATGGCGCAGATCGCGTGGGAGAAGGAGAAGCAGTACAAGCCCGAGCTGCCGCTCATGATGCTCAACCCGACCGACGAGGTCTCTACCGCGGCGTCGGCCTAGGGGGGCCGCGCCGCGCAAAGCGCTTTTCCTATGCGTCCGTTCAACCCCGGCGTGCGAACGAGCGTCACCCACCCCGCCTGCTCTGCTGGTAGTAGGACGCCCCGAGCCCCAAGCCCCAGAGGCCCAGCCCGCCCAGGTAGAGCGCGTTGGGCTGGCCGTCCGCCAGCAGCTCGTACGCAAAGCACAGCGCCAGGAGGGCGCCCGTGACCAGGTACAGGTGATGCGACGGCGGGGGCCTGTTACCCCCCGCCGCGACGCTCTCGGCCCGGATATAGAGCGCGACGGTGTACCACCCCGCAAACACGCACGCGCCCAGCGTGTAGGCGTTGGGCTGCTCGGCCGCGACGAGCTCGTAGGCCAGCAGAAAGAGAATAACAGAGCCCCAGAGGACGAAGGGGGCCCTGTTGAAACTGACCAGGTCCCTGGCAGGTGCTGCAGCACGCCTGGGCCGCCCGTACATGTCCCGCTCCTCCGACGCCCTTGGCTGGCTGCCCCTAGGGCCGCGCACGCTCGCGGCCAGTATCTTGCCCGACCGACTGGACTTGGGCGCCTGTGATGGGCGGGAAACGCAGCGCGTCTTCACGTTGGCCCCCGCCTGCCATGCATGGCCAGTCCCAGGCCTGTCCAGCAAATGCCGGTCACCTGGTACAGGCTCTTGAAGAAATGTCCCTCAGATCTCCGGTCAGCCACGTCCTTCTCCCACTGCTGCAAGTCCTGGGATCTCCGCTCATTCATCTCCCGTATCCTTCGGATCTGAGGGGGGCAGACGTGGGCAGCTACGGTACGCGTGGGCAGCCACAAGCGCCGGCGTCGCGCTGCGTGCGCCCAGGCCCGAGCCAAACCTCGTCCTCCGCCTCGTCCCACATCGTCTGCAGCTCCTCCTGTGCCCGCTCGAAACGCTGCTCCGCTGCATACTTCATCTCCAGCCCCGCCATGTCGATCTCCAACTTCGCCTGCGAGGGCCCCCGGGTCCTCGGTTGAGTCCGGACGCTCGCGTGGAATGAATACTCAACAGCTGCCGGCAGCTCACCAGGTCCCCGAGGTCCTTGAGCTCCTTGGCCTTCTCCTCGGCAAAGTCGTTCACGCGAACTTTCGAGACCTCGGTGCTCAGCAGGTCCGCGAGGGCGTCCTGCAACTGCTTGTCGCCACGGACGTTCTCGTGCTCTGCGAGCGCGAACGCAGGCGCGACGGGGCTCAGCGGGACCAGCAAATCCGGGGCAAGGCCGGGGCGATGCGGACAGGCCCCGGCGTCGCGCTCCTCGCTGCTCGGATGCACCCCCCGCACCTGAGGAGAGATGATTGTTGTCGTGATTCCCCTGCGATCGCGACAAGACCCCGCAGCGCGACGCGCGGGTCTCCCGAGCTGCCCAACGCCGGGGCACCCTCGCCCTGCTCCCTGTGCGCTGCGTGAGCGCCCCCGGTCCCGGCAATCTCGAGGGTCCACGAATGAACGCCATGCAAGCGCAATGCGCGGGCATGACGCCGCTGGTGTGGCGCTGCGAGCGCCTAGTCAGCGCCTGGGCGTCGATCGACGACACGGGTGCGACTACCGTTGCGCCTGCCTTTCGGAATTGATCGGATTGGCTGCAGGACGTAGCTGATGCGGCCCCACGGTCGGCGTGCTGTTAGGAAACCAAAGTGGAGACCAAGGTTCGACTATTTGGGACGCAGGTGAGGCGAAGCAGTTGAGAGGACGACCGTTATAAATTCACACCAGGCCTCGGTCGCTGAAACGCGCACACTCGACCGGTGTCAGGTGGGGTTGGCCCCCAGTTCGCATTTCGGGCTCGTAGTTCCCTACGAATCGCCGCTTTGGTTTTTGGGTGGTGATTTGCATCGCATTCGGGACTGCTCAGCCTGAGGGACCGGGAGAAGGTCACAACTGGGCCTCAAAACTCTCGGCCCGGCTGGGATGGACCCGGTGGGGTGTGGCGATGAGCAAGTCAGGCAAGACGGCGCGGCGCGACCCCGGCGGCGGAGCCCGCGGCGGGCCGGGAGAGCTCCCGTTGTGTGGGGGATGATGCGGACCGCGGATTTCGTATTTTGGAATGACATTTCGACCGAGAAGGGCATTATGTGGATGTTTAGCGACCTGAGGATGCGGTGCGCCTGCTATATCGACGCGCCGTGGCGCGGAAGCGGGGGAGGCGCCGCGACAACGCATGATGCTCGTCGTGCGGCCCCTCTCTTCCCCGCCGCCCCCGCCACCCCAGCCTGCGCCCCGTCGCGATATCTTCCGAGCCCCTACCTCCTTCCGCCGCTCCAGGGTCCACGACCCCCGGCCGCTCGCGGCTGCACGTCCAAGTTGGCCCTGACGCCAGCGTCCCAGGGAGCCCGCGGGTGGGTCTGCGCGGGCGCCTCTGCCGCCGGAAGCTGCGAAGGAACCCTGCGCATCATTTGCCGGAGCGGTGCGCACGCGAGCGTCTCGCGTTGCGCGGAGCGGTCCATGGAAAGTCCTTCCTTGCCCGCAGACTGCGACAGGACGCCCGCCCCCGTCCCCCGCACCGCCCACGGCGCTCGCGACGCCTCGCCGATCGACTGTGCGTCAACTGCAGTACCTCGTGCCGCGGGGGGGAGGGGCTGAGGCGTCCACCAGCCGAGGACAGGGGCCGGCCATCGTGCCTCCCTCGCCCGCCTCGCCCCTCCGACGCGCCACGCGCGCGAGCACGAGTCCCGCGGGGGGGCAGAACCCGCCCTCCCGGAAAGGCTGCAACTGCAAGGTCTGTGCATACGCCGCCCCTGGCCGCAGCTCCCGTCACGCAGTGAGGCTGATGTGACCCTGCCGGGCCGAGTGGCGACCGAGTCTGGTGCTCTCCCCGCGTCCTCGCAGAACTCCAAGTGTCTCAAACTCTACTGCGAGTGCTTCTCGAGCGGCAGGTACTGCACGGAGTGGTGCAACTGCGTCAACTGTTTGAATAACCGGGAGAACGAGTCCAAGCGACATCAGGTGCGCCATCCTGTCAAGTCGTGGGTTGATGCCTTCTCTCAGACGCCGCGGTGGCGTCTGTGGCGGTGCCTGGCCCACCCGCTGCGCGTGGCAGGACGTGCTGGCCACCTCTGCGGTGCACCACAGGCGGTGGAAGGCATCCTCGAGCGCAATCCTCATGCGTTCCGGCCCAAGATCGCGGGGACGCCCGAGGGGGGCGAGGGCGCCAAGCACAACAAGGGCTGCAACTGTCGCAAGTCGGGATGCCTCAAGAAGTACTGCGAGTGCTTCCAGGCGGGCATCTTCTGCTCGGAGAACTGCAAGTGCAATGATTGCAAGAACTTCGAGGGATCGGGGGCGCTGGCGGCCGTGCGGGCACAGGCGAGGGGCGGCGGGTCGAGTGCTTCGCCACCACTTCTGTGTTGGCAAGATGAGAGAGTGCCAAGCCCTCTGCGTCCGCCCTGGTCGCAGGACCTGCCCGGGCCCGGAGGGGCCACGCCGCCGCCGCTGAAGCGCTCGCGGACGGCTGCGTCCCCGGGTGACAGCGGCCAACAATCGCCCATGGCCAGCACGCCCGCGGCGTCGCAGCCCGCAGGCCACGGGAGCACTGCGCGGGGGCGGGAGGGGGCCAGCCGCGGCGTCGGGTGCGTGGCGAGGGTGTCTTGTCGGCTGTGATTGCTCCCATCTTCTTCTTCTTCTTCTTTTCTCCCACCGTAACGCCTCGCTTCGTCCCGCGCCCTCAGAGCCGCCCTGCATGTGCGGGCCGCGGTGCTCAAAGCCTTGGGCACCCTGCAGGACGTCTGCGATTCTCTGGTTGCCTCCGCGCGGGACGTCATGGCGAGGGAACAGGCCAGGAGCTCAGCAGGGCTGGGGAACGAGGGTGTTGACGGGGAGGCGGGCGAGGGCGGCGGGGAGGCCGGGCTCGCGGCCGACGACGGGGACGCGCTGCTGCGGTGCGACGAGGATGATGACGAGCTCCCGGACCTGCCGGGGCCCCGGTGGGCGCGGAGGGGCGAGGGCGCGGATGCCTTGGATCCTCGAGCAGAGCGGGCGGAGGGCGCGCTGCTGGGCGCCCTGCGGGACATACTGCGAAGAGCGTCGGACGCCGCGAAGGCCGCGGAGGGAGGGGGGCAGCCCACTGGGGGCTTAGGGCCTGCGGCCGGGTTGTTCCGGCCCGAGGGGTGAGGTGTCGCCTACGCAGGCAGGCCCACAGAGCGCGTGGCAGTAGCCGCCTGTGACAATCGGCTTGCGCGCGTGCGAAGCTGCCCTGATTGTCCGGTCATGCCATGTCCCGGAGTTTGGCAGCGGCGTCGAGTCGGTTTCAATGGCGCTTGCACGGCTGGCAAGCTCAGTGACGCAGCGTCGAGGATGGTATCTCAGCGGATGCTCCGTAGTATGGAGCTCGAGCCAGTCAGGCTGCGGGCAGGAGCACGGGGGTGCAGTCTGGGTGGGTTACGTTGTGCCCCATCGGCACAACCCCTGCGGAATGCGATGTGATGCGATGCTCACCCCGTTTGCACCCCCCCGCTCGCGCCCCGCTTGCTCGGTGCCGCCCGCGTCCCGACCTCCCCGTGCTGTTGGCGGGGGCGGCCCAGCGCAGTGGGCACAGCCGCAGCGGCTGAGGTCGCGTGCACGGCGCTGTGCACGGGTGCGGGTGCAGCATCGCACCCCCCGGCGCCGCAGCACGTGGTGCTTCCGGAAACGAGCGTCCTCAATGGCTGCCGCACGGTCTCGGAATGCGAAGCCTTGCTGGTTCCCGGCACGGTGCACGTGACGTCCGTGAGTGGCGGCCTCCCAGGAGCGCTTGGTGGCGGGGTGGAGATCGGACCGAAGGAGCACCCCGGCGGAGACAGGGCGGCCTTCTCTTGCAGTCGCTGGTCCCATGCCCTCTCAGCGTGGAGGCCTGAGCCTGCGTGAGTGGGGCCAGGCACTGCTTCGACAGGCTGCAGGGGCAGCTTCGCGTCCAGTCCTCACGCAAGCACGCGTGGCTCACCTGGATTGATGTTCTCCTTCTCGTCGTGCAACGCGCGGACGATAGAGCGGTAACGGGGCTCATCGCAGGGGGTCGGGGAGCAGTACACGCTCAGCGGCTGCGACTGCGAGGAGAGCTGCTTCGCTCGTTGACAAGTTGCAAATGCACAGCGCTTCCTCTGGCCCAAATCGCCCCGGGCACGAGGAGCGGGGCGCAGCTGTCGCAGGCATTACATTCGAATTTCCCGGGCCGTTCTTACCTCAAACGGCGTCATGTCGCCAACGCAGTATCTCACAGGCACTGACAAGTGCGAGGTCCTTGCAAAAGCGAGAGCAATGCCCTGAGCGGCTGGAAAACGCTGTTTCACAGAGATGGCACGAGCTAGCTGCCGACTGCAGGGTCCGATGTTGATAATTGATGCTCAGCCTGTCAGCAGCACAACACGCAATGCCGCAGAAGTAATGCATTTCCGCTCAGCGCCGTCATCCGCTGGAAAACTTGCAAGTGAGACTGGCAAACATGGTCAGCGCTGCCTACATTTGCTTCTCTCGGCGGGAACGGCAGTCCCACTCACCGTGCCTCGATGTCAAGGGTGTGGGAGCTTTGCCGGGCGGCCCTCCGTGCCCGGCTGGCCCTGGCAGGGCCCGGAGTTTGGGTGGGGCCCGTGTGTGCCGCTTCCGCGGGTTATTGCGCGCACAGCTATCGCGATGGGAACAACGAGACGGTGTCTACGTGGAGAGCGTTTGGGATCGCGCTGGGATCCCTCGGCGCCGTGGGCATCGGTGGCTTTGCAACGTGTGCATCAGAGGGGCCCCGGGAGGCCGGCGACTCGCCTGCGCCCGCATCCAGCGCGCCTCCGGGCTACTGGGGCCAAGAGTCAGGTCATGCGCAGACGGGCAGGGGCTCATCGCCCGTGAAGTACTACGGCAAGGTCTGGCGGGAGCCAACCAAGGTGCGCGGGCTGCCTTTCCAGAGGCGCGGCCTCGAGATCTGAAATGTGGACGCGCGCGCAGTCCCATCGCGATCGACATCCCTTCCGTGTGTCCAGATGAGCGAGACGCCTGACCCCGTGAGCGCCCACTCGGTGCGCTTCCGCCTGTTGACGGACCAGGCAGCGGCGTCGGCCGCGCAGAAGCAGTACGGGGACGCGGAGCGGGCGCTGCGGGCGGCCCTCGAGACGGCGCGGGAGGGCTACGGTCCCGAGGACCCGCACACCGCGGCGGCCATGGCCAACCTGGCCGACCTGTGCAAGTTGATGGGGCGGTTTGCGGAGGCACGTACGCTGCTGAGCGGGGCGGAGGGGCTGCTGCGGGACATTTACGGGGACGACCATCCCTTCGTTGCTTGGGTGCGACACTCGCTCGCCACGGTGGCCGTCCGCGAGGGCAAGTACCAGGTGGGTCACAGCACGCTACACCCCGCCCAACGTCGCGCAGACGGGCCCCCACCTGTCGCCCAGTTAGGAAACGTCTTGCGCTGAGCAGGATGCGATTGCGCTGTACGAGGACGCCCTCGCCCGTCAGTCCAAGGCCCTGGGCGCGACGCACCCGGAGGCGGCCCAGACGCTCTTTGCGCTGGCGTCGGCGCGCTTCTCCGCCGGGCAGCACGAGGAGGCCCGCCGCGACTTCGCGCGATCGCTGGAGATCATCGACGACCAGGGCATGGCGGTGTGGCCCATCGGGCTGCGGGCGATGGAGCTCATGGGCATGATGTACCTGGCCATGGGCGACGTGGATGCCGCGGAGGGCCTGGCCCGGCGCATCCTGGCCACCGCCCAGGGCAAGTACGAGCTGCACGTCCACGCCGTCGCCTGCTCGTCGCTCTCGGCGCTCGCCCGGGCCCTGGCCACCAAGGGGCATCCGGCTGCCGCAGCGGCCATCCTGGAGGATGCGCTGCGCGCCACCCAGGCGCACCTGGGGCCCTCGGACCCCGCGTGCCGCCAGCTGGCCGCCGCGTCGGTACAGGCCTACATCCGGCACCCCGACCCGGAGGCACGTGCCAAGGGAGTGGGCGTGGCTGAGGCGCTCCTCCAGGTGAGAGCGCACCGTCATGGTCATACCACGTTCTGCTGACCTGCATGCCGCGCAGCTGGTTGCCGGTGGCGATGAAGGGGCGGTGGGTAACCCAGGGCCCGTCGTCGCACTCGCAGCCGCTGGAGAGGGACTGCCGCCGGGCGGAGGCAGAGGCGGACAAGTGGCAAGCGACGGGGAACCTCCGGCGCTTCACGTTGGCCCTGGCGGCGTCCCGGGCGTGCCTGGCGGCGGCCGCGGGGCACATGACCCTGGCGCAGGCGGCGGCGGCGTGCGGGGACTGCCCGCGTTTCTGGCGCGGGGCGGCGGAGGCGGAGGCGGCGCTGTCGAGGGGCCTGGCCTGGGCGAGCATCGACGCAGCGGTGCGGGAGGCGGTGGGCAAGCCGGCCGAGTCCGTGAGGGCGCCCGCGGGGAGCGAGGAGCGCGAGACACAGGCCAGGGTTGCCGTCCAGATGATCGCATGGTCCGGTGCGTGCGGCGTGGCTGGGACACGTCGAAGTGTCGGCACCGACGTGGTTTGGATTTGTCGTGATGTGATCAACTCTTGTTACGCTCGTGCTGCCGCAGGGGAGACGGTCGGGTCGGCCGTGGCGATGCGGGCGCGCCTCCTCGCCGCTCACGAGCGGTGCCTGCAGTCTCAGCTGGGGGTCGGGGAGGCGTGCGCGAGGTCAGGACCCGAGCGGTCTGCGCTGGAGGATCGCCTGCGCGATGTGCGGGCACGGGCGAGCGCAGAGCGGGCGGCCAGGGAAAAGGGAGCCCCGGTGCCGGTGGCGGGTGCAAAGGGTGCTGAGGGCAGGCAGGGAGCGGGCGATGAACAGCAGCTGGCGAGAGACGTCCGGGGACAGGGGGGTGGTGCGGGGGGTTGACTCAGCGAAAGCATTGAAGCTTGAAGCTTTAATTGGATGCATAGAGTTCCGGGTGGAGGAAAGGAAGGAGGGCCATGGAGCATGCATGGGCGTAGTAGTCGGACCTTGGGATTCTCCTGCGGTCCGTGCGAGGGTGGCAGATGCATCAGGCAGACCACAAGCCACATAAGGGGATGCTGTGGTCCGGCCATGCACGCGCGTAGAACTCACCCATCACTCAGCCTGCCAATCGTCCCTATACCTCGACCGGACTGCTGTCGCTTGAAGAATTGGTCGTCGGCGTCCCCCAGCTCCATGCCGCTCAGCACCAGGCGCGCCAGCTCCCCTGCACTAGAGGCGAGCAGGCGGGAGTTGCCAACTCTCACTCCGCATCCGTAGCGATGAATTTGGGGCCGCCGAGCTGCATGACAGAAAGGGCGACTCGGCGCAGACGCGCCCTCGCCTGGCAGAGGGAAGGACGCCGAACGTGCCGTGCTCTCGGCCCCCGACGTGCCGTCACGAGCGGCCACCCAAGCGAAGCATTCGAGCTGCCAGCCGTCCGACAGGGCGTCCGCGGACTTCTGCAACAGCGGCGACAGGGATGGACATGCGGCAGTGTGGACGGGACCAGCTACGCAGACAATAGCTGCGTAGCACAAAGGACCAACCCACCGGTGGCGTAGGCAGGACTTGGCCGTCGCTCCCCAGGCGCGGCACCCAGCCTACTCCACCCTCGATGGCTACGATGGCGTTGGGAAGTGCCGGGGGGGTGCCGACGGGGAAGGCCCTCGCTGCTGCGATGTCCTGTGCCACGTTCCTGCACCGGCTCAGCGCTCCCCTCAACGTCTGCGGCGCGGGAGGGTCGCAGATTGCAGGACGCCATCGACACCTTTATCGCAATGCTATCATGCCCTTATGTCCCGCACCTCAGCGTCGCCGAAGGGCTGCGGCGGGACGTTCGAGTCGACTGCGATTGCCGCGACGCGTACGTGCAATTCGCGCCCGCTGAGGGTCGCGATGGCAGCTTTGACTGCCTCTACTTTTGCTGGGTTGCTGCTTGCGACAAGAACGACGGCCTCGACGTCAGCCTCGCGCAGAAAGCTGTGAAACGTGGCCGAGGCGGATGCCACGTGCCTCCCAGTAGCAAAGGAACCGCGTGACCAAGCAGAGCGGTCTCTGTTTACTACCTTGGCGCGTAAGGGAGGCGCGAGAGGCTGGAAAATGGCGACGGCAAAGCGCAGCGTGCCACAGAGAGCCCGCTGCATGTGTCCCGCTCCAGTTTCACACGCGCTGACAACCATAACTCGCACCTCAGCCTATTGGCTCGCCACTGGTTAGCCCAATTGCACAGAGGGGGGGGGACGATGACAAGGGAGACCTGCGGCGTCACTGAGTGCCAGTCTGTAGAGCTCCGCGACGGAACCCCCGCCTGTGCAACCCGGCTGCATATAACGGAGCAGCCCTGGTGACGACTGCGGAGGCGTCTCAGGGGCGCACCTGATCATCAAGTCTCGCAGCGACATAGCGTAGTGTTTTAGAGTACGGTGAGCCAGCTTGAGCCAGTTCATCTTAATTTTCAACACCTGCGTGATCTTTTAGCATCTGCCACGCACCATCGTCCCCGCGCACCCCTCCGCAGCGCTCCTCCTGCCTCCCGAGCGCATCGTGCTCTCTGCCCCATGGCGAGGGGCTGCAGAGCGGAAACACCACCGGCGCGCCCGCCAGCCGTCGTCCAAGCGTTTCTCATAACAGGGCATTCGGAGCGCCGCCCATCGTCCAACGATGGGGGATGACTGGAGAGCGGCTTGGGACGAGAACCGGTTTGTGCCCGTCGAGGACGACAATCGGCTCGCGATCGTGGTGTACGAGCCACCCAACGAGCGCAGGCCGTCGCCGCCGCCGCAGAAGGTCGACAAGGCGCCTCAGACGGGCAGGGACAAGGTGACACGCCGATGGGCGCGGGGGGGGGGTCGCGCAGTCCGACTGTGTGGGTGGGCTTGTGACGATTCTGAGAGCTGGCCACTCCCTCAGGCGCGGTCAACCTCGGCCAGGAAGAAGAGGAAGAAGAGGCCGTCTTTAGGACCAGGGATCTCATCCAAGCCAGTGGGCTCACCATCCCCTGCCAGACCAGGCCCATCGCCACCCCCTGCCAGGCCAGGCCCATCCCCAGCCCCTGCCAGGCCAAACCCATCCCCAGCCAAGCCAGTGGCGCCACCACCCTCTGCGAGACCAGGCCCATCCCCATCCCCTGCCAGGCCAGGCCAATCGCCAACCCCAGTCAAGTCTGTGGCAACCCCGACCCCTGTCAAACCGGCGCCATCCCCAACCCCAGCCAAGTCTGTCGCGCCGCCAACCCCTGCCAGGCCGTCTCCCAAGCCACCGCAGCCTTCTGCGCCGCCCTTGGCCAGATATGCGCTGCCCTCCACCGGGCCAGCGCCGACGCCGTCGACCTCGGCCAAGCCAGTGCCGACGTCATCCAAGCCAGCGCCTCCGACGTCCGCCGGGCCTGCCAAAGCTGCTGCTCCAGCTCCACGAAGGGAGAAGATGGTTTGGCAGCCTGCGTTTGGTTCCAACAACCCTTTTGTCGATGATCCCGAACGCCGCAAAGCTGACCGTGTCCGCCGTGCCACCGCAATCCTGAAGTGTCTGTGCCCCTGCAAGTGCTGCTGGGAGGCTGAGGAAGCTTACTGGCAATCGTGAGCCCCTGCGATTGAACTGTACTTTATGCCCTAGCAGGGGTCTGCTGAGCCCACCGTGCCCTCCCTGTCGCTAGTCTTCCTATGCAGCTCATCTCTAAGTCAGCTAGTAAGAGCAGTATCTAGGACACAATCACACCTCATGTCACGCATCCTTCTTGTCAACAGCAGCTCCATCCTTCTTCTTCGATCCTCCCTTGGCAGCCTTGCCCCATGCTTCCGAGTACAGGGCCGCAAACACCGCCGCCGCTGCCAGCCGCTGGTGCGTGGTGAGGTAGTGCTTGTAGACGATGGAGGAGAGAATAATCGACAGCATCTGTCGCGTGGTCATGGCGATGGAGAAGACCACTGCAGGGACGGAACGGGAGTGAGTCACACCCGCGTGAGCTGCCGGCCAACAGCATCGGCACACGGCAATGGCTTGCTAAAGAACGGCTGCGGCCCAGCATCGGCACCTGGCCCGTAGTGCTTGACGGTGAGCATGACGAACTGCTGTTGGACGGCAGAGACCAACGAGAAGCCCGCCATGGCCACGGCAGCCGTGGGGTGGCGTCGCAGGAAGGACAGCGACGACGACAATTCCGATTGGTACCACAGTCCGAGGGAGGAGATCAACAGGGCGAAGGCACTGAAGTAGAGGCTGCGAGAGAGGCTAAGGTGTTGCGGTGTGCTGGGGCGGCGTGTGGTTGCATGGCCCCTGGCTGTGCCACTGCGACAGAGCGCACAAAGAAACCGCACGTCACCTCTGGTTCGCTGCGGAGACCTTCCGATCGCGGAAGACGGCCTTCTGCACGGTGGGCACCAGGGCGTCAAAGCAGAGGTATCCGACCATGTACGCGCCACCCACAAGCAGGTTGCTCTCTCCCGCAGCGCCCCTGCCCTTGGAGCGGGCGCCGCCCCCGAGAGCCAGGAACGCCACGCACGCGACCCCGATGACCAGACCTCTCAGATACTCAATGGGGGTGTATCGCACCCCCAGGATGGCCGTCACCGCCAGCATGGTAGCGACGATCTTGAGGGACTTGCCCATCGTCTGGCCGGCGAAGGACAGGTATTTTAGCGCCTGCGATGGCGGGGTGGAGGAGCACAGCTCTCGTGCTGCACCAGGCGGTGGTGGCTGGCATTGGCATGGGGCGCTGTGCCGGGTCACGTCGTGCTGGCAGACCGTCGATATCGTGGAGACCAGGGCGGAGGCTCCGAAGTAGTGCACGGGGGCTTTCGGTGCGATCCCTGCTGGGCCCTCAGTAACCTGCAGAGGACGACGACATCGCAGTCGCCCTTCCCCGCTGCCAGAGGTCGCCTGCGCCCGGCTAGGTCGGTCTGAGGGGGCTTACGAAAATGGCGATGATGGAGACGACCATGGCCATGGCGCGATTGGCGCAGACGATGAAGAAGGAGCTCTGGAAACGCTCCGAGATGCCTTCGGGAGTCATGTACGGCTCCTTCAAGATCTTCTCGTGGAGGAGGCCGTACGTGATGAGACTGCGGTTACGGCATATGGCGTCTGTTCGCAAGGATGCGGGTAACGGCGCTCTGGAGAGCAGCATGGAAAAACTTTGAAAACTCTCACCATGTCAGCAGCCCGCCCACACACCACGTGAAATGCGCCGTCTTCCTGGGATATCAGGGACACGAGCGCATGATCAGCAAGCTGGAGGGCACGCCCATGCTAAAGACGAGCAAGACTTTGCTGGCGCAACCGAGACGGGATTGCGTCGTCCGCAGCAGCTCAGTTGCACCTGAACCCATCGCCTATTCCCAAGTCCTTCTCAGAGTGTACGTTAGTCGCAGACGAAGCCATGACGAGTCCCCTGCACAATGAAAAGCGTGCCCGGGCGCGGGCGTGGCAGTCCCCTCGCAGGCCTCACAGTGGGCCGATGCGCAGCCCGCTCGTCTCTCCAGGACACCCTACCGCATCTCACTTCCCATTGCCCGCCTCATTTTGGGTAAAGGACGGGCTGCACAGCTTGGCTGTCGCCAGCTGCTGCCAGTCAAGCCCGTGCTCAGCGTCTCAGCGTGCCCAAGGAGGCGCCCGAGGAGGACACGATGCCCATACGCGAATGCTGTGTCGCGGGTGCATGGCATAGAGGACCTATCGCTCCCATTTAACAGAGCTGGCCGGGGCAGCTGCATTTGCGACGCGAACAGAGCTCCGCTGCTAGCGCTGATAAGAAGAGAAGACGCACAGCACTGCATACTGCCCGACGCGTGGCAGCTGGGGGCTCGGCGGCTCTCCAGGGATGGGGCCTCCGGGCACCATCACCGCGGCCTTCACGTTCCACGGGAAGGAGGTCTACCGGGTGGAATTGGAGCCCGATGGTGACTTTGTTGCATAATCAGCAGCTGAGGACTTCCAGTCACCCTCCTGGCGCTCCAGCAAGCCCCATGGCTCGCCGTTCGGCGCGCAGGGCCCATCTCGAGCAACCTGGGGCGATGCAAGAGGGAGACTATGGCGTGGCTGCTGCAGTACATGGCGGAGAACAAAATCCAGGTGCGAGATGGGTCGCCAAGCTGGGCAGTGGATGTCGGCTGGGCCGAGGGCACAACAACATAGGATCCCCTGCGTCCCCGACACAGGAGGACAACGATTTCAACTATGCGGAAGAGGTGATATCCGGGGACGAGGACGCAGAGCGGCCGAAGAGGAAAGATCAGCGGGGGAGGAAGCGGAAAGCGGATGAGTAGGTGGCATGCGTCATCTCCTGCGCTCCTGCGCTGGCTATGACGGCCACATGCTTTGACTCAGACTAGCTGTGGAATCTCATTGGAGGGATTGATGGGGGTGACCCTGACAGCACATGCCACACGATGTGCCAGATGCTGGGACGACGACAACGCAAAAGCGAGACGGCGTTCTTTCATATTCAACTCGATCTTGCGCTGGCTGCAAGATAGGCATCAAGGGCGCACCTTGGAGGCAGAGAATCGCTCACACCACTATGCACACATCGGTGAGCGCGCCGATGACGCCGGCGCGTCATTCGGCAGCGCGGGCGCACTGATCCATTGCTTCTCATGCATATATGACTGGCACGTTTGCGTTCTTCCCCCTTGCAGCGCAACCCTGCTCCAGCGCGCTACCGTGCTCTTTGCAGCCAACGGGCGCTGCGATCGCCGTGACCGCCTCGCTCGGTTGCAGAGCCTCCTTCGGAGCGAGAGATGCATAAGGAGAGCGATGGGCGATAGCTGGAAGAGAGGATGGGACGACAACCGGCTCATTCTGGACGACGACGATGTCGAAGTGCTCTCCAACGAGGTCGGGCGGCCGTCCCCGGCTGGAGAGGTCAGCAACGCGCTCCTGAAAGAAGATAAGGTGAGCTAGGGGCAGCAGGGCAGCGCCCCATCAGAAGATGGCGGGGCTGCATGTGCATGCCAGCAGTGGGATGGACGTGAGAGAGTGTGCCCTGTGCCCCCCTCAGCCTCTGCAACCGTCAGCGAGCTCTGCGTCGACGACGGAGACAAAGCCTGCGGCAACGGCACCCAAGCCTGCAAGCACGTCCAGCACCCCTGCGTCGACGACGGAGACAAAGCCTGCGGCAACGGCACCCAAGCCTGCAAGCACGTCCAGCACCCCTGCGTCGACGACGGAGACAAAGCCTGCGGCAACGGCACCCAAGCCTGCAAGCACGTCCAGCACCCCTGCGCCGACGACGGAGACAAAGCCTGCGGCAACGGCACCCAAGCCTGCAAGCTCGTCCAGCAACCCTGCGTCGAGGACGGAGACAAAGCCTGCGGCAACGGCACCCAAGCCTGCAAGCACGTCCAGCACCCCTGCGTCGAGGACTGCCACGCCTGCAAGCACGTCTAGCACCCCTGCGTCCACCACGCCTGCGTCGACGACGGCAATGCCCATGAGCACCTCCGCCACCTCTGCCAAGCCCACGACCGTCGTCCCTACCATTTGTGGTGTGTTGGCAGCGCTCGTACTTGTGTTGCAGGGAAGTATCATCGCCAGCCTCCTCATCGTCGGCGCAATCTTTTTTATCGAAGCCATCGTTAACGCGGTCCTGGCTGCCGCCAGCTTCACTGTGGCGGTGGTCACCAATGTGATTTCCTTTGTGACACAGCTAGTGTATACGCTATATCTCGTCGTTATCGGTGTTATTAAGGTTATCGTGGGTCTGGCCGTGCTCTTTGGGATATTACATGTTTGCATGTCCCATAAAGCCGCTTCAAGGTCATAAGAGGGCAAGTCCCAGGCTGTGAATCGCTAAAGACCCCACACTCGTCGTAACAACCGTCCACCAGCGCAAAGACAGCGACGCCCGGCTGGCACGCCCTCAGCACTCCGCCTGCCCAGAAAGGCCACGCCACCGCACGCCCGGTCGCCGACCATGGCTGCACCCCCGCAGACCAACCCCGTCACTCCTTCTCTTTCTCCTCCGACTCTTCGATCTCCGAATCGTCGTCCACCTCCACGTTGCTGCGCAGCTGCTCCCGGGGCAGGTTGCGAACCTTGCGCACGTGCGCGTGGTACCCGGGGAGCCACACCGCCCAGTAGAACTCCACCACGTCCGACTGCGGCGCCATGGGAAGCAGAGGGTGGGCGTGCCGGCGCCGGGCAGCGGCGCGATCGGCGCCGCGCGCACGTGGCATGTGCAACGCCGTTCGCGTCCCTCACCAGGGACCTCCCTGACAGGTGGTGCCTCCGTAGCATGCGGAGATCGTCCGAGTACTCGTCGTAACCCGCCCGGAACTTGTCGATCTCGTCCTCCGCCCAGGACCGGCAGACCTGGTAGCCCAGGCCCTTGAACCCAAGGTGCGCCGCCAGGCTGGTGCCGAGCTTGCGGTGCAGGGCCCGGTCGTTGTCCGTCGCCGCCACCACGCGGCTCTCCAGCTTGGGCCGCATGCGGTCGTCCAGCTGCATCGGCGGGCGGTCCGCCACCCCACCGCGGCGCGAGGGCGTGGGGGCCGGGGCCGCCGGTGGTGCCTCGGCCGCCGGGTCGGGCGGCGTGTAGACCACCCGCGACACGTACCGCCGCTCGGCGTCCGACAGCGGCGGGCGCTCCGACACCGGGCACGTGTACGCCACCTCCGGCGCCTGGTGCTCGGCGCCCACCTTGGGCCTCTTGGGGCCCTGGGGCACCCTCGCCATGAACTGCGCTTTGCGCTCCGCCTGCCCCGACGAGCCGTAGGTGAGCCGGCTGGGCGTGCTCACGGCCCGCCTCGTCCGCCGCACGCCCTCCTTCTCCTCGACCTCCATCGACGCCAGGATCGACTTGCGCATCACCTCCAGGTCCGCCGGCAGCGCGTCCTTCATCTTCGGCGCCGGCGCCTCCGCCGCAGACCCGCGCCGGCCCTGCTGCGAGGGCCGCTCCGGGAGGCTCGCCGCCGCCTCCCCCGCCCCGGACGCCCCTGCCGTCGCATCCCCGTCCGCCCTCCGCGTCTTCCTGCGGCTCTCCGCCGGCACGCGCCCCATCCGCTGCAGGTCCTCGTACATGGCCGCGAGCTCCCGGTTCGATATCTTGTTCTTCACACGGTCGCGCCGGGGCTTGGTTGACACACGGTCCTCCGCCGGCCGCTCCGTGGACCACCCGCCCGAGGATCCCCCCTCCCGCCCAGACTCCCCCACGGGACTCTCCGAGTCCCCCGCGCGCCCCGTCCCGCCCACCGCAGCCCCGTTCTCCCGAGCTGACCCTGCGTCCCTCACGCCGCGCCCTGACTCCCCCTCTCCCACAGGCGCCGCCTGCTCCCCAGCGCCCCGGCCGGCACCGACTCCAGCCGCGTCCTCCACGCCCGGAGTGCGGTGAGGAGCGGACGCCTCGTCCACAGACCCAGGGGGCGCCCCCGCCCCCGCCGCCTCGGGCGCCTCGACAGATACCCTAACCCTAGACTCCGGGCGAGACGAGGGCTCCGATGCGTCATGGCCCTTCCCGTCTCCGCCCCTGGCGACGCGCGCGTCGGCGCTCCCCGCCGGGTCGCCGCTGTGCGCTACCCCCGCCTCTGGCGCCCTCTGCTCCGCGCGCGCCTTCGGACCCTGCCCGGCCGCGCCACGAGAGTCGCTGTTGCCCGAAATCACCTTGGCGCGCTGCGTGCGGGGTCGCGGCGCCGGGCGTCATGCAGCGCCAGGCATGGGGCACTGCGCGGCCAGATGCCCGAGGCACCCGCAGCGCGAAGAGCGCCCCGCTCGCCGATCGGCCAATGCCAGCATCAACAATATAGTGTACGAAAGTCGCTGGCGAGCCGCAGGGGAAGTCGGCGCCGGCCCCGCGCCGGGCCTGCCCGCAGCGCAGCGCTGGGGCGGGTCCCAGCCCGCCCGCCCGGCCGCGGCGCGGGCCCCGCGGCGCGCGGCGCATGGGCACGGAACAAGCGCACGAGATCGAGGACTGCCGCGGCGCTCGCTGCCTGCTGGCCCCCTCGGCGGCGCCGGGCGGGCTCCCACCTTGGCGCTCCCGGACGAGCGGGAGGACGGGCGCTTCCCGCCCGCCCGCGTCGGAGGCTGCGGCGTCACAGCATCGGTCACGGGAGCCACGACTGCGGTGGATGCGCCGCGGTCGGCGTCCATGCCTGCGGCGGCGGGCGCGCGGAGGTGCGTTGGTTGCGCCCGTGCGCTGGGTGCACCCTGGGCCCCGCCGCGGGAGGTCCGGGGGTGGCCGCCGCCCGGAAAGCGCGTGAACAGAGCCGTTCGTCGTGATCCGGGGCGGGCGGCGCGAATGGCGCCCCCGGGGGCCCCGCGCCGGGCGAATAATCGGCCCCTGGTGGCAGCGGTGGGCGCTCGTCACTTCCGGGGCCGCCGCGGGGCCCACGGCGCAGCGACGCCCTCGGAGAGCGACCCGCAGCAAGACTTGGACCCCCGTGCGTCGGGGGCCGGAGGCGCGGCTACCCTGCACCCCTGGAAGGCCCGCAGGCGCGCCCCAAAGCCTGGAGGGCCCATTGAACGAGGGGGCCCGGAAAAGGGCGCGGAACGATGCCGGGGAGTGGTCGGGGCAGGCGCAGGGGTCCAAATCGGATAGTATCAGAGTCAAACTGCATGGGCGTGTCCCTCGCAGCGGGACAGCGCCCACGAACGAGTCGCATTCGGCCCCTCCCAGGGCCGAGCTGGTCGACGCCCCGTTCAGCCGCGGCAGCGATGCGCGATGCGCATGTCACCCACCTCCGCCCTATAAATGCTCAGAAGATCCTCCACAGCC
>OY253669.1:521640-861307 GCA_958009085.1 Protoeuglena noctilucae | reverse complement strand
CCAGGCAGCGGCCGGGCTCGCGATGGCTCCCCTGGTACCTGCGACCGCTTCGCTGTTTGCGGCGGCAGCCACGGCGTCGGCAGGGGCGCCGCCCCCGGCGATGCGCTCCGCCAGCGTCGCCAGCAGCCCCGGCAACCCCCGTCGCGCGGCGACTGCGAGGCGCACGGACTCTGTGTCGCCCAGCGTTGCGACGGTGCGCGGGGCGGCTGGGTAGCCGCGCCCACCCCCCTCGCGCCAGGCGCGCCAGGCGACCCCCCACAGCACCGCGGCGCGGGCCGGCGACAGCGGCACCGGCGCCCACTCCAGCTCCTGCCCCTCCGCCTCCGTCGCGGCAGCACCACTCCCGCTTGCCCCACCACCACCGCCCCGCGCCGCCAGGGCCGTACCGAACACCGCGTCCACGACTTGTGCCGCCAGCGTGGCGGCCATCTCGCGGTGCGAGCTCGGGGCCGCGCGTGAGGGGCCACGGCCGGCCTCTGGCACCCCAGCCTCGCCCGCCTCATCGCCAGATCCCCCGCCCTCGCGTTGTGGGGTCTCTGCCCTCGCAGCCCCCGGCGCCTCGCCGCCTGCCCCGAGCACCTCGCAGCACAGCGCCAGGCACGCGGCGGGGAGCAGGCCCCCCGCAGTGGTGGGGTCCACAACGTCCGCACACTCCGCCAGCACTGCCGCTGCCGCTGCCACGGCTGCCCCGGGGTCCCCGTCCCGCGCGGCCGCCTCGATGCCCACCACACCCACCACCCCGGCCGCCAGGGCGGCCACGTGCCCCTGCGTGCGCCTCCGTGCCGCCGCCCGCACTGCCGCTCGCCCGTCGTCTTCGCCGGCCTGCCCCTGCCCCTGCCCCGCCCCGTCCTCCTCCACCTCCTTCACCCGCTCCCTCTCCCGCTCCACCAGTTCCCGGTCCCTCTCCTCCTGCAGCCGCGCGCAGTGCACCATCCAGCACAGCACCTCCGCCAGCCGCGCCCGCAGCCCCCGCAGCTCGTGGGCCGCCCCGGGGCCCTGCGGCGCGGTGGCCGCGAAGCCGTCCCGGGCCGCGGCCTCGGCCAGGGCCGTCGCGGAGACCTCGATCAGCGTCCGGTGCTGCTGCGCGTAGTCAGGCAGGAGGCCCTTCCTGCCAGGCTGGCCCAGATGCGACAGCGGGTTCTGCCACCCGGGCGGGGGAGTGAGGCACGCGTGGAGCAGCGTCAGGCGCACCGCCACGCCCGCGCGCGCCAGCCACGCCCCGCCCAGCGCCGCGCCGCCGTTGCCGCCGTCGGCGGAAGCGTCGCCCTGGGTCTGCCCCTGCAGCGCCGCCACCGCGTCCGCCATCGCGGCTAGCGCCTGGACGTAGCTGACGGACCCCGCGTGCAGAACGACGTCCTCCTCTCTCGCCTCCGGAGCGGGGCTGGGCCCGGTCTCGGCCGTGGGGTGGCGGGGCCGGAAGCACAGAGGCAGGAGGGGCAGGAGGGCCGTGAGCAGGTCGCGGTGCCGGTGGGCGGACTGCAGGGCCCGGAAGGTTCCCAGAGCGCCTCGGAAGCGGACATCCTGCTGCGCCTGACGCACGGCGGTGGCGGTGGGGGCCGGCAGCACCGCGCACAGAGCGCAGGGGCGTGCGCCGGGAGCCGCGGCGTCGTCCCCGGGCAGCGCCTGGAGCATCGCGAGGAGCGACTCCGCCTCCTCGAAGCGCCCGCGTTGCTGGGCCGTCATGGCCAGCGCCCACAGCACGCGAGGCCACGTGCCCCGCAGCCCCTCCGAGCCCTCTCCCCCCGCCGCCCGCTCCGCCATCGCCCCCGCCGCGCGCCCCAGCCATCGCCCCGCCTCCGCCAGCAGCGCCTGCTCCTGAGCCTCCGCTGCCGCGTCCACGCCACCCCGCCCGCCCTTGCGCCCGCCCTTCGCCCCACGCTGCGCCTCCCGCGAAGCCAGCGCCTGGTCCAGCGCCACCTCGCCCATCGCCAGCGCCGCCCGCCACCCTCGCGGCCTCGCCCCCGTCGCCTCCACCATCCGCAGCACCGCAGCCCCGCAGCCATGCAGCCCCGTCCCGGCCCCCTCGGCCCTCTCCAGCACCACCTCCAGCACCGCGCGCGTTGCCCCGAATGCGCCGGGCGCCCCCACCTGCCGCGCCTCCAGCGCAGCCCACTCCGCGTCCGTCACTGCCGCCGCGCCCCGCCCAGCCACGGCCGCTGTGCCACCCTCTCCCCGCTGGGCCGCCCGCCGCCCGGACCCGCCCCCCGCCACCCCCGCGTTCTTCTTCTCCCCGCCCACCACCAACCACTCCAGCACGTCCTCTCCCAGCAGGGTGGCTGCCATCCTTGCCGACACGAACCGTCCCGCCGGCACGCCCTCCTCCTCCTCCCCTCGCCTCCGCGCCCCGCCCGCCTCCGCGTCGCCCGCACCCACCTGTGCGCCGAGCCCCGCCACTCCCCACGCACCCTCCTGATCCTCCCGGCCCCTCGCAGCGGCCTTCGCAGCCCCGGGGTCGTGCAGCGCCCGGTAGTCGCACTTGCCCGCCATTCGCCCGGACCGCCGCAGCACCACCGCCGCCCCATCCCCGCCCGCCGCCTCCACCTGCCCCCGCTTTCGTCGCCTCCGCTTTGGGGCGGCCTTGGCAGCCTGGGCCGTCGCATCCTCATCCGCACCCGCGTCCTCTCCCGCACCTTCCCTTGCCCCCTCCCCGCCCGCATCATTCTCCACACCCCCTTCCTCCCCATCTCCCATGTCCTCGCCCTCCCTGCCCCTCTCCCCGTCACCCTCCCCACCTCCCATGTCCTCGTCCACCCTCTCCCTCTTGCCCTCTCCGCCTCCATGGGCACCGACCCTCCCCTCGCTCTCCACCTCCCCCGCCCCTGCCCCCTCCATGCGCCCACCCTCAATGGCCCCCTCTTCCTCCACACCCCTCGCTTCCACTGAGCCTTTCCCACGCTTCCAACCGCCCTCAGCCGGTCCCAAGACCACCACGTCCGAGTCCTCGCCATCACCGTCCCCAGACTCGCTCGCAGTCCCGGAGGACCGCCTGTCGCTCATCTCCACATCCACGCCCTCACCCGCCCCTCGCTGGGCACCCGACCCCTCAACCACCGCGGAACCCGAGCCCCGGCGCTCCGGTCTCTCCCGCTCCCCATCCGCCGACCCCACCTCAGCCCCGCTAGCCACCCTCCCGCGCTCCTCCGCCTTACCGTCCCGGTCCGCTCCCGCCCCTTCCTCACGCCCGCTACCAACCGGTGACGCACCCGCAGGCCCCGCACCTCCCTGCCCCAAAGGCCCATCCAAGCCCTGCGCCCCGTCTCTGCCCACGCCATCCTCCTCACCCTCGCCCGCGCCGCCACCCTCGCTCCCGCTCTCGACATCGCTGCCGCCCCTCGCGCGCCGCGACCGCCCCTCCGTCGCCGCCTGAAACAGCGCCCTCGCCATGCTCGCCAGCCCCAGCTCCCTCAGCTTACGCTGGTTCTCCTCGATACGAATCCGACGCTCCCGCTCGATCGTCGGGAGCTCTGGCTCCTCCGCAGCGGCTGCGGCATTGCCCGTCGCCTCCGCTGGCCTCGCCGCCTGGAGCCGCGCGTGCTCCTCGCACAGGCGCGCGTGTACGGCCCGCGACGCGCAGAAGAGGAGCGGCGCGCGGCCGGCCACGGCGACGCGCACGGCTGCCCCCGGGGGCGCCGTCGCAACGGCTTCCGCCAAAGCCGCCAGCAGCGCCGCCCACGAGTCGTCCCCAGGGGCCACCTCGACCACCGGCGGGAGCTCCTCGCCCGCCGGCGGCATCAGCGCCGAGAGGCCGGCCTTGAGCGCGGCTGAGGCGTCCATGCCAGGCAGGCGCGCCCGAGGGACGGGAGGGGGCGGGCCGGTCGACGCCTGCAGCACAGCATGGGGTGTGGGGTCATGTGGCCTGGATTGGGAGCGCCGCGCTGCATGAGGTAATGCGCGGGGCCATCCGACGCACCGCGAACCACCCGGCTAGGCGGGCGTGGAGGGACGACGCGCGGGCGTGGTGCGGTGCGATGGCCAGCACGTCCCTGCACACTGCCGCGCAGCCGGCGAGGTCCCCGAGACTCAGCAGGACTTCTGCAGTAACGGGATGAGACGCGGGCGGCTTGTCAGCGGACAGCAGGCCGACACGCCCTGGCTGGTGGCGATGACAGTTGCGGTGCCGCTCCTACATACCCCGCCCCTCACCCGCCACGAACTCGAGGGTGCGGAGATGAGACCTGCCCAGGCGCAGCGCGCCGTCCGCTGCCGCGCGGGCGAAGGGCAGATTGGCGCTGTGGAGGGCCGCCATGGTGCTCTTGCGCCACAGAGACAGGCTGCTGCCGTCCAAATCCAGCGCACGCGCGTAGCACCGCAGGGCGTCCGCGGCCGCGCCCTCCTCAAGCCTGCGCGGGCAACGCGACGGCGACTTGCCAGCCAGTCTGCTGGGCTGGCGAAAGGGGAGCACGGGAACAGGGGACCCCACCAGGCGCATCCTTGGAAGGTCTTTACGCAGGGTTCGCTCGCCTGATATCGCCGAGGCAGATCAGCGCCGCGTACTGGGCGTCCCGGAGCCTCGGAAGGGACGCCGCGGAGGCCATGAGTGGGTCCTTGAGACACGCCTCCAGCAGCGATGCGGCCTGGCCCGGGGACTCGCGGCGGTCGCGCAGGGCGGCGGAGATGCTCTCCACGAGGCTCGCCTCTTGGGCCTCGTACGTCTCCTTTTGCCTGCGGTGCTCATCCTGCGCGGGCGGGGCGGCAGGGGAGGCTAGGTCACGAGTAGCGGCCCAGTGGCAAGGCGGACCGCGACGAGTCGCAGGTGCGGCATGTCCCGGTAATTGAAGGTGTCAAGAAGCAACAGGCGAGCATGCCGTCCAGTCATAAAGCGCCGACGGTTTCAAAAGCCAGGCCTGCATCGCGGCAGCCGAGCCGAGCCACTCCGGTCGCGTCTTCTCGCAGCCCCGAGGGGCCCAGTGCCGATGGGGGATCGCCATCCGCACTCACTTGTCCCCTGGCATTCGCGTTGATGCCGACGATGCCGATGCGCACCATCGCAGACCCAGCTCAGCGTGCTAGGGCCGATGTGGCCACCCAGCCGATCCACCAGGCTGCCTCGCGCACCCGCAGAGGCAGTAAGAGACGGCGTCTACCAAACGACGCTAGGACGGGCCACCGAGGCGCATCCCGGCGAACAAACACGGCGCTTTCACTGCCCCAGCACTGGCCACGCCGAGCAAGGCCTCCCAGGGCCACGATACGCCCAGCTCGGGACTACCATGAACATCTGTCGCAGCCAATGCTGGGGTTTGATTGCGTGTTGGCCGACAGCGGTGAGAGTGGGCATGCCCTAGTGGCGATCGGGTTGACGCCAGGGCGCCTTGATTCCAGCAGCCGATGCCGTTCGCTGCTACATCTCTGTCCGCAGCTGCCGCAACGGAGCGCCTTGTTCCTCCCGACTGGAAATCGACGTCGGGATCTGTTCAGAACGCGCCCGGCATTGTTGCGCATTGTTTTTGAGAAACGGTGCATGGCGCAATGTTCAGTTGGCTCGGGAGCTTTACGAGAAGGGACAGAGACGCCGGGGAGGTTTTCAGGTGCCGAATGCCACGCACGACCTGTCCCAGGGATGGGAGCGCGTGGGGACTCAGATCCCGAGACCCATGCGCCGAACAAAGCCATGAGCGGACAGACTGTCGTGCCTTCAATCGCCTGGGTGCACCGCGGGGCGCACTTTGATGCAAATATTCATCGCAGATGCCCGTCTTGACCGCAGCGACGTGGATGACGACGTGAACGATGTGGTCGTCGATATGTCGCACATTACCGAGCAGGTTGGTCACGATGTGCGAATAAACAACCAGATCGCGCGCATTGCGCGGGTTCCGGGCCACTCTGGATGCGCATTTGGTGCCCGAGATGGCAGCGATGCGTGTGGCTCGATGCGCTGGCCCGCTTGCATGCTCGCGCTTCGCATGCACGGTTGCAAATGACAGAGTCGATATTTTCCATGGGAGCGCAACCGGTTGCTCGTGTGACCTGATGGTGCCCACCAGCTTCGCCCACAGGCCAGCGCGCCACGGGAGCTGACGGTTCCGGATGACGCCGTGGATCCAACCGCGCGAGTGGAGGGCCCTCGACCGTCCCAGGTCGAGGAGCTGGCGCGTGACCCGCCCGAAGAGCTGGTCTGCCCCATCATGCACGGCCTGATGACGGGTGCGGGGCCCCAGGCTGCGGCAGAATGTGTGCCGTCAGTCACTCTACCATTCTCAGATCCTATACGCCGCGCCTGACGTCGCCGCGCTTGCAGATCCCGTCGTGCTTTGTGCTACGGGCCAAGTGTACGACTACTCTGCCATTCGCCCGTGGCTCAGCAACTCGAATTGGCGCTGCCCGAAGAGCAACACGGTGGTGGCGGACCCGTGCGTGGCGCGGCTGCCAGGTCTCCGCCGGGCGGCGCTGCAGTGGGCCCACGACAACGGCGTCTCAACCAGCGAGGACGAGGGCTTCATGCACCCACCCTCTTCGCTGGAATTCGAGACACTCGATCGCAGGTGCGTATGACACCTTACACGCGGCGAACCTCGCCCCGCATGCGCTGTGCGACGCGCCTCGCCTCCCTCGCCCGCCCAGGTTCCGCGTCTTGGGCGAGCAGGTACCGCGGTGGGTGAGGGACCTGAACGGCGCCGGGGAGGTCAAGACGCGCGAGGCGGCGGCCCTGGAGATCCTCCGGGTTATGCACCGGGGTTTGCCCCAGTCGGACCGGCCCCTGACGACGCCCGACCAGGAGGAGGCGCTGTCGGACCTCAAGGGCGTGGTCCTCGACAGCCTCCTGTGGATCTGCCGGTACGGGGACTTCCCCGCCAAAGGGCGCGCGGCCGCGGCCCTCGAATGCTACCGGGGCCGGGAGGAGGACCAGAAGTGGATCGCGGTGTCGGCTGCCGTGCCCCTCGTGCACACCCTCGCCTCCTGCACCGTCCTCCAGCCGCTCGAGGCCGCCGCGCGCGCCCTGCGCGTCGCCCTGGAGTGCTGCTCCAACGCCAGTGCCCAGTGGATCGTCCACGCCGGCGCCGTCTCTGCCCTCATCCGCAACCTCTCCCTCGCCGCCAACCCCGCGCCCCCCGGCGGCCGCCGCCTCAACAGCGAGCCGGTCCTCTCCTCCCTCTACCTCCTCCTCGCCGCCGGCCGGACTCGGACCATGGTCCTCGGGCGCATGGGCCGGGACGGCGCACAGGTGCCACCACCCCAACGCGACGCGCAGCAGACAGCCCCCCTGGTCCGCCCGCCTGCCTACGCCCTGTGACTCTACCTCCCCCCCGCAGCTCGTGGTTCGTCTAGCCCTGGAGTCCCTCCGATCCGGCACTGAGTTTGAGAAGGGTGCTGCCCGGGCGCTACTCCTGGTGTTGGTCCCGCCCCACTCCTCGCTGTGGATGCAGCAGGGGCTGGACCGGCGGGATATGATCGCCAGCAGTTGTCTGCAGGGCAGGGAGTCGTTCCTCGAGGCGCTCTTCTCCCAGCAGGTGCGCGACGGCGGCGCAGAGCCCGGCGTGGGATGTTGGGGTTGCTGTGTGCTTATGGCAAGCAGCACGCGGGGCATCGTCATCCCGGGCAGCGTGTCGGTGCTTGGTTCCATGAATTATTGCACATCGTGCTGTGTGACGCAGGCCTCGGAGGACGGCCAGCAGCAGCAGCAGTCGCGCATCCAGATCCACCTGCGACGGGGGCAGACGATGACCATCGTGGAGAACATCGGGGGAGGGCTGCAGAGGAGCACGCGCATCCAGGCGCCGGTGCTGCACCACGCGCCTCCCGCGCCCGAGCAGGCCGCGCCGGTCGCCCAGGGCCCAGCGGGGGAAGCTGCGGAGGGCGCGTGCCGGCGCAAGCACCCGCTGCAAGTGCCGGGGGGGCGGGGGGCGCGGCGCCCGCTGCAGAGCCGGCCCCGGGCCAGCCTCAGGCGCAGACGCAGCGGCCGGGGTCGGGGCAAGCGCCGGGTGTGCCGCAGGGGGGCGCCGTGGGGGTAGCAGGGGCACGGGGTTCCGGCGGGGTGCCCAGCACATCCGGCGTAGCCCAGGGGACGCGGGAGGTGGGCGTCCAAGTGACGGTTCGCATCTCCCCGGCGTCGCCGCTGCACGCGCTGCAGTCGCAGATGGGCGTCACGGTCACGCAGCGGGACGGGGAACGGGCCGTGGTGCAGCTGGCCTTCCCAGGCAATCAGATCATCCAGGTGCCAGTGCCAGACGAGGCGCTGCAGACGGGCATCCTGAACATCAACATCGGACCGCCGCCCGCCCCGGAGTCCCAGCCCGGGGTGTAGCTTCGCTCCCAGCGCAATTCGAGCCAAGTCGGGCGCAGTACAGTCGCCTCAGTCGCGACCCATGTATAGAGACTCCTCTAGACTGTCGCATGCAAGTGGCCGCTGCCGCAATGAGCGGGCTAGGCTAGTCTAGTCTTCGTCATTGAAGGACAGCAGCCGGTCGTTGCGCACCGCCACGGCCGCCGGGAGGGTCAAACCCGGGCCCTCGCCCCCTCCGCCCTTGCTGCCCGGCTTCTTGGGCCCCTGGTGCACGCGGTCCTCCTTCCTCTTGAACGCCACGCCGCCCTCTGCCTGCCGGGCCAGTGCCCTCTCTGCCTTGTCAAGCCCCGTCTTCGCCTGCTCGTTGTCTGGCTCCAGCTCGAGCACCCGCCCGTAGCTGTCGGCCGCGCGATCGTAGTCCTCCAGCCCCATCAGCGCCGCCGCCATCCGGTGATGGCCCTTGGGCCAGTCCGGCTTGAGGGACACGCATTTCTGCGACAGCGAGGTGTCAACAAAGGCTCCACCACCTGCCACCACCTGCCATTACATGGACCGCTGCACGTGCGGTGTTACCATGCCACCACCAATGCACTCACCTTGGCGTCCTTCAGGGCCTCCTCAAACTTCCTCATCGCGCAGTGCACTGCGGACCGATTCGACCACAGCGCTTCGTTGAGGGGCTCCTTGTCGATCGCGGTCGAGAAGCGCCCCAGCGCCTCCTCATAACGCTTCTTCTGGAACGCACGGTTCCCCTTCTCCTTGGCAATCTCCGCCAGTACGTGCTCCCGCAGCTCGGGGGCCTCCTCTGCGCTGCGCTCCAGCGCCTCGTGCCGCTCGCGCATCTCCGCGTCGCTGGCGTCCTCCGGAGACCCTTCCCGCGCTCGCTTGGCCGTGTGCTGCTCCGCGGCCTCCACCAGCTCCAAATGGTCCTTCTCCCCGCGCAGCCACTTCGTGTGGTTTTGCAGGAACTTGGGGACGTGGCGGTTCAGCTCCACTTGCGGACCCTGGGGGCGCGGAGAGGTGGGCGGGCGCTCGGTCGATGCTGTGAGAGATCTCCATATCCAGCGCCCACAGTTCCATCGCCCTCACCCGCGACCCCTGCCCCGCCGTGCCCCCGCCGCGGCCAGACGGCCCCGCCCCCCGCCCGCCTCGTCCCCCGCGTTCCGACGCGTACCTCTCGTCCCGGTCTTGGCTCTGAGCGCATCGGTGAACGCGATGGCATGGCCTTCTCTCACAAAGGCTCTGGGCACCTACAAAGCCTTCTTTTCTCTCCCAACTTCCCGATTGTTACCTGCATCTGCTTGTCATTATAACCATCTTCATCCAGGTAGCCCCCGGGCCTGCGCCCTCGCTTCCCCATGCGGCCCATCGCTTCGAAGGGTCTGCCGACCTGGTGACGGGACGAGAGCACACAGCGCGGCGACGAATACGGGGTATGCACTGCCACGACGCGATCACAGGCGTTTCAGCCCGAAGCAGGCAGAAAAGTCAGCTGCAGCAAGAGCAGCGCGTCAGGTCCGTCAGAGATTTTGCCTCATCCGAGAGCAACTTCGCATTTAAAAGCAAAGCAGAAATGGACGGCCGCTGCCACAACTATCATGCGAGAATCTCGGCTCAGACATTCACAAATGGCTCCGGGGCGCGCACATCGTGCTGTGATGTCCGCGTCACTGCGGATTCGTCGCACGCCAGCTCTGGATCTGACTGCGCAGGTGGTGATTGGGTACCAGGTTGGTGCTCTGCAGCCGCGCGCCAGTCATGGGGCTCGTGCGGTGACTCGCAAACCATGCCTCGATCTCCCGCCGCTCGTACGTGTGCCCGTCCGCCGCAATCACGGGGTCCTCCATGATCTGCGTAGCACTCAGCGCGTAAGGTCTCACAAGCAGTAGTCATAGTGGTCCTGCAGGGGCTGCGTCACCGGTACCAAGACGCTCCTCTCCGCTTCGCACCTCTTTGCTGATGGGGCACTCGAACCACACGGGGTCGACGGGCCCAGTCTGCTCCGTCGCGAGGCGGGCGTTCTGCGCGGCGAAGATGGCCGGGGAGGGTCCCGCGATGCCCCCCGAGGGCGGGGGCACGCCCGGTGGGTCCAGGGGCGGGCGGCGCCACTGGGGTGGCCGCTGGTCCTCGACGCGCCTCCCAATCAAATTGAGCTTCCCGATCGCGGCGTATTGGTCAGGCAGCTCCATGAGCGCGTTGAGCGCAAAGCACGCCTCCCGCCGGTCCGGGCTCTCCTGGATGGTGCGCTCGAGCACGGTCGTGAAGTTGACGAACTGCGCCAACGACACGCGGGGGTTTGTGAGCAAGCACCACCACCCCTCACTCCAACGCCACCCTGCGACTGGCGGCGAGCGACGGGCAGCGGGCCCGTGTCCTTGTTGCACCTGGCTCGTGTGCCAGCCTGTCGCGCCCCACCTGCACGTTGTCGAAGTCCCGCTCGACCGAGTCATCGAACGTCTCCATCTGGTCCCAGGGGCCGTCGCCCAGGCCCACGATGACGATCGAGAGGGGCAGCTTGCTGGCGCGCCGGATGGCCTCCATCGTGTCCACCTCCTGCTGCGACCACTGCCCCGGGGCCAGCGCGGAGCTGCGCGTGATGGCGCCGTCGGCGAGGATGACGAGGATGTGGAAGAGGCCGCCGGACTCCTGCACCACCCTCATGGCCTCGTAGATGGCGGGCGCAAACGACGTAGGGCCTGACAGCTTCACGTGCGGCACGATCTCACGGTACCTGCGGGACCGCCGACGAAGCATCATCCAGGTGCGTGCCTCGCAAAGGCAGCAGCAGCGACCGGTGCTCGCCTCAGCTGCGCCCCCTGCGCCGCACCAACCTGGTGAGACACGCCTCGAGGCCCTTGCACGGCGCCCCGTTGGGATTGAACGAGAAGACCGCCCGGTCGTGGGTCGTCACATCCCCGAAGCCGTAGCACGGGATGAGCTGGTCCTCATCGAAGCTGCTCAGCGTGCGGGCGACGATGGCAAGCGCCTGCTCGTACGGGTTCGGCAGCCTAGCGTCCAAGTGGTGCAGGGACCGGCCCCTGCAGGGGAAGGCCATGCTTGTAGGTCCATGAGTGCTCGTTCGCCGCAACCGCAGAGACCCCTGAGCCACGTGCACCTGCTCTCACCCGAAAGACCTTGCGCCCTGGTCGGTATTGGACGCCGTGAAGTCGACAGCAAGCAAAAGATTGCAGGACTCGATGCCGGCCGCGCGAATAGCCGCCTGCACGTCCTCCAGCGTGCGGAATCTGTCGGGGATGCGCTGGACCCCGTAGGTGGTGTAGGTCCGTTGCAGAGGAGCCCGACCCCCTGTATGGTGCAGAGGCGGAAGGGGTGGTCACGCAGCAGTGGTGGGGTCAAGGGAGGCAAACTTTTGCGCTGGCGCGTCCTGGACCCCGCCACTGCATGGTGTGCGGCTCCCCCGCGCAGAACGTAGCACATAACGATTATATTTACCATATTCGAGACCATCAAGAGGCCGCACGCGTCCTAGCTGCAGCTGCGGGCGCGCGGCTTGGCTGCAAACGTTGTGCAAGGCGTTGCTCCGCACCGGCGGGGGACGACGACGTGGCGCCCATCAGGCACGCTCACAGGTGCGCTGAGACGATTTAGCGACCGAGCGTGGCTCAGTTACTCGATGTTGGAGGCTGTGGGGAGAGGCTTTTGGTGACGTGTGTCTTTAGCACCACCCTCGCGCTCTCGCGCTCTTTGGCCGGCAACACTGACTGAGAAAGCACACCGTGTTTGCTTTTGGCTAGGGAGGGACCCACGGCAGGGAAAGAGCCGGGAACCCCAGCCCCGGACGCCTGAAACAAGACTGACTTGCTCTTCACATGCGTGATGCTTTGCCCTAGAGCATGCTTGAGGTCCGTGATGGAGAGGTGGAGGGTCCGGAAACAAGAAGACGCTACTCGTCCGCGGCAATCCCGACGATATGGCAGGCGACATTGAATGCGATGGCGAACGTGCAAAGGGCCGCCATCGTCCACATTAACCACGAGGCGAAGGTCTCGGGCCACACGCGCCGCGAGAGGGCCTCGGGCAGCGCGTAGAACAGGGGCTCGTCCGAGAAGTCCGCGGAGTCCACCTGCAAGGGCGCAGCGCCGGCACTGGCACTGTCAGCCGAGCAGAGGCGCCGCTCGCTCGCCCACCACTTCCCCTCTAGCACAGCACACAGCATGCATGGACGGCACGGTATCACGGTATCGTCGCACTCACCTCAATCAGGTCCTCCTCGGTCAGCAGGCACTGGTGCAGGTCGCCCACCCACTCCTCGTCCTCTGGGATGGTGGCCACGACCGGGCTGGCCCGGGCACGCAGGGACCGCGACGACGAGGCGCGGTCGGCCCCTGGCTCCCCGGGGTACTTGTGCCGCCGCACCGCCTCTGCGAACGCAACGACGAGGTCGCGTGGATCGGAGAAACAGACGAGGTCGCGTCACTGGTTCTGTTGAATAAAACCACCGTGTACCAGAGCACGTCACCTCGGTACATGGCCACGGGCAGCACGAAGTTGGTGTAGCCCTGGACGAGGAGCGCGACCCAGTTGCACGTGGTCAGCAGCGCCCCCCGGTTGTACGTAAAGGCGGTGAGGATCCATGGCAGCACGACCCCCACCGCATAGGCGGTGGCTGGACTGCAGAGGTCCCCTGACAGGAGGTTGTACCTGTGGCAGATGGGAGCGCAGGGCTTGGCAGTGCACCAAACTCGCACGCTGCCCTTAAGTGCACAAGGTAGACTCGCAGACCCCATGGTGCACCTGGTGAGGATAGAGATGATAGGGATGCCGGGGACGAGCGTGAGGACCGTGAAGGCGTACACCGCGTACCGCGTCGCCATGGTCTGCAACAAAGGAGAGGCAGGCGAAGGGGCATGAGATGCTGTGGGTTTGCGCAAAGGGGCCCTCGCTGACTCGACGCACGCCCCATGGCGCGAGCAGGCGCCCCTTGCCTGGACGCAGTCGAGCATGTGAGAGAGGATGTTGCTGGCGCCAGGGAGGGGCTCTCCCCGAGGGTAGCCCCCCACGCCGTGGGGGAAGGTGAGGAGCCGGAAGGCCCAGGCGCCCGCGAGGCCGAAGACGACCTTGATGGCGGCCGTGGCGGCGGTGGGTATCCAGATGCCCCGGGCGACCGAGGTGCCCCGGGCCTTCTCGTTGACCCAGGACGGGACGGTGACGATGTAGGAGTGGAAGAAGAGGGTGACGCCGAGGACGGTGGCCTGACTCAGGAGGTCCGTGACGGCGGGCGTGAGGGGCTCGGGCCACAGGCCGCGGACGGACGGGTCGGTGACCTGCGCGGGGTGGGAAACGAGAGCATGCATGGCGGGTCGCATGCGTGGCGTGGCGCGGCAGGGTTCCTGGGGTCGCAGGGTCGCTCACCATGCGCGTGGCGAACTCCGCGACGAAGGCCGCGACAAGCATGCAGAAGGTGCCGGCGCTGAGGTACTGGAACCACATGTTGTCCTCGAGGTTCATGTAGCCGAGGGGCAGGCAGAGCGCCATGGCCAGGGCCAGGCCCAGCGACACGTGGTTGGCGCTGCCGATGGCGTGGTCTGACCACTGGGGCTGGTCCACGGGGTACGAGGCCACGGCGGGCGGCCAGACGCCGTAGATGACGGCGTAGGAGGCGCCGAGGACGTGGCGAAGGAGCTGGTCGAGCACCTGGGCCGTGATGGTCATCTGCGCCAGGTTGGTCGCCATCATGGTCAGGTTGTAAGCCACCTGCGCGAGATAGAAGCCCCGCCGCCCAAAGTAGTGCCGCATGAGCGTGACGAATTCGTAGCGCTCGTTGAAGCCCCGGTTGCCGGGGATCCGCTGCATGGCCTCGACCAGCATCCCCGACACGACGGCGGAGAGGACGCAGAAGGCCGTGCCCAGGACCTGCGGCGCCAGCCAGCCGGCCTGCTGGTTGAGGAGAGGGAGCAGCACCAGGGCAGGGCCCATGATGTTGTTCAGGTTGAGCACGAACGAGCCCATGTCCGAGATGTGCTTGCCCCCGAAACCCGTCGCGTGCATCCCGAGCACGTCCCTGGGCGGGGGGCGAGGCGGGCGGAGGAGTGAGCGCCCACGCATGGGTGGCGCGGTGGTCCAGAGGGGCACAGAAGCTCCCATCGCCCCTGACTCATCTCCAGACGGCACAAAGGCTTCCCTTGCCCCTGACACGCGCAACGGCGGCTAGCGTGCGCCCCAACACTTGCCTGTAGCGCGATATGTTGTGAGGAACCGAGGTCGTGCGCTTGAACAGGAGGGCATGGTGCTGCTTCCGCGCCTCATCGCCGTCCACCGGGCCCTCCTCGGGAGGCACGCTCCCCAGGTCCGGCGCGCAGTGCAAGGCGGCCCCCGCATCCTCGAGGGCATCCGCAGCGCCCGAGGGGCACCCTGCGGAGAACTTTTTGATCTGAACGCTCCCAATGACGCGGAATCGGCGTCCCAAGGTGCCCGCGGCTCGCACGCCAGGGCCAGCACGTACCTTCTCTGCTGCTCCTCCCGCTCCCGTCGTCCGGAGAGCCCGGGGAGGGAGTTGAGGCGTCTGCGGTGCCAATACTCGGATCTGAGCCCGACCTCTCCGCGTCTGCGTCGCCCAACGTCACCGTCGCGACGCTGGAGGAGCCGTCCGGACTCGCCCCTCGCACCTCCGGCGCCGTGACCTGCACATTCGCCGAAAGGCAGATTATATCGGCAACAAATCCTCTTTAACGTCGCTTGAATGGGTGCACGGGGCGCGCTGCCACCCACCGGCGCAACCGTGGACGCGTGACCCCGCCCGCCATCGCCCCATGCGCTGTTCCCGTCTTCGGGTCCCCGGCCCGAGCCTTCCATGTCCTCTGAGAGGTCTTCACCATTCACCACCACGTCGGCGCAGTCAGTCAGGCAATGCGCGGGCGCCGGCCTAGGGCGGCGGCATGGCCCGCCCGGCTCGTCACCAACCCGTCACAGGTGCGATGGTAGCGTCAGGTCAGGCAGCAGGTGGACAACGCCACGCACGCAGATGACTGAATGTGACACTCAGACTCCAGGAAATGTAATATAGCAGCGATACCCTGGTTGGAGCAGCGGGGAGCGGCCAGGCACGATGTGACCTGCACGATTAGCTCAGTGGCCTTCCACTTCTTCTCTCCCTCTTTGGCTTTCTCGTCCCAAAAGAAACAACGCCCTTTCATGAGATTTCTGGCGGGTAGGGTTGAGGGTTCCGTCTCTCACTCCTCTTCAATCCTCACTGGCGAAAAGAGTGAAATTACACCGACCTGGAAACGATACGATCGTAGTGGCACTCCCGTTGGCACCCCCGACACTTGGACAGGCAGCGGCAGAGTCCCTGCGTCCAGAGCATCGGCCCCTGCGCCTCACAGAGGCCTTGGCGGGATGCGGGCGGTCAGGCCAGCCGATGCATCGGCGCTGGTTCTGAGCGATGTGGCGGGATGGTGAGCAATGCTGCCGGGACTCTGACCGTCCATTCCCACGACGCCCGTGCCATCAGAGACATCCATTTCGAGCCAAGGATGTTACTGTCGGGCCCCTCGCCCGCTGCGCCTCGCCAGCAGGGCGGCCTGGGCCCGCTACCTACTTGACCAGTGCGGGAGCAGTCCCGCGCGCGCCGAGGCGGTCCGCGGCCCGCACCTGACGCCCGCCGAGCACCGATAGCTGGACCTTGTCGAATAGACGCGCCGCTCCCTTCCTATGCAGGTGGGAGAGGGAGAGCGCGTCCCCCGCCGTGCAGCGGGGGACGTACGTGGCGCTGGCGACCGTGTTCGGGCTCATCGCCCTCGTCGCCCTGCTCCAGCTGGTGAGTGCGCGTGCGTGTCGCCCCCGCTGCCGGGGACTACGCGCTCCTGCCATCGTGCAGGCGTGCATGCATCACGTGCGACCCACCTGTCCGTGCCCGCAGGCCCGCATCCAAATGCGCGTGCCCGAGTACGGCTGGACGACCCAAAAAGTATTCCACCTCCTCAACGCCCTCTTCGCGGGAGGGCGCGCCGTGACCTTCGCGTTCTTCCACCGCATCGCCAAGCAAGGGTCTCCCGCCGTCCAGGACGCCTTCTGGGACCTCCCCGGGATCGTCTTCTTCACGACGTATTCGCTGCTCGTCCTCTTCTGGGCCGAGATCTTCCGGCAGGCCCGGTCGCTGCCCGTGGGGCACCTGCGCCCGGCCTTCACCGCCATTAACCTCTCAGGCGCGACGTGCGCCCCGCGGCACCGAGGCATCGGCCCGTGCTGGCGACTCCCCGGTCACGCAGCAGCGCACTCCTCCCCGCAGTGCTCGTCCTGGACATCTCCCTGTGCCTCTTCAGTTCCCTGTCCAAGGACATCAACCCGCGCCTGGGGCCGACCCTGTCCGCCCTCTTCTTCGCCGCCCTCTCCATCATCGCGGCCGTAGCCTTCTGCGTCTACGGTGGCCGCCTCTACTTCATGCTGCGGAGGTTCCCGGTCGAGTCCCGCGGCCGCCGCGCCAAGCTCCGGGAGGTTGGGTCAGGTGCGCGAGCCAGTGCGATATGCATGCGAGCCACTGCCCCTCTCCGAGCGACTCTCTCGGCGCGGCATCTGCTCGGCAGCAACTTCCTTCCACCGCCCCTTCTCTCTGCGCCCGCAGTCACGCTCGTGTGCACGGCGGCCTTCACGGTGCGCGCCGTCGCCAACGCGGTGTCGGCCTTGGGCCCCGAGCTCTTCCGCCTGGACGTTCCGGAGCATCCGCTCCTCAACGCGACCTACTACGTCGTCGCGGAGGCCCTCCCGGGTGAGCCAGGGCCCTGGGGGATCCGACAGTGCTGGCCTCGCGCCGCTGTGGCGAGGCCCTGGGCTGCACGCGAGCCTGGGGCGACCCTCCCCGCCCGCAGCGGCCACCGTGTTGTACATCCTCCGGAGACTGCCGCCCCGCCGGCAGCAGCTCCCGGGGTACCAGGCCACGGCGGGCGGGTCTGTTGCGGTCGGGGACACGTTGCCGGTCGATTCCTCTGCTTACTCGGAGGGGGTGCGGGACCGGGCGGCGGCGCCTGGGGTGGGCGGGGTGCGGGAGCCGCTGCTGGGGGAGGGCGAGGACAGGTGCGACCGTGGCAACGCAGTGCGAAGCGTCGGGGAGTGTTAGTGGGTTCCCCAACTCTCAGGCGCCTCCTCGCTGGGCCGCAGGGAGGCATCGGAGCACGACGAGGAGTCGAGGCCGCCCGAGGCACAGAGTCCGGTGTGACGTGCCGCCATGGAGGCACGGAAAGCGCATCGGCTATTGAGGCGCAACGACTGCCGAAGCGCCCCGCTGTCATGCTACTGCTAGCCGGGCGGAGGGGCGCGCCCGGCTGGTGCGTGCTCAGCACTAGGTATCTCCTTCTACCCCCACACCATTGTTGGATTCCCCAGCGCGGCACCCGCGGTGCTGCGATGTGAAAGCTTTGCCGCGCTCCATTCCATCACCGCGCCAGGACTTGCTTGAAACGGACCACGACCGGCGCAGCCACACAAGCGGCCAGGCAATGCGAACAGTCGCCAGTCGTCATCGTCATGGTCACGTGCGGGGCGCGATGCTCGTCAGAGGGCCCGTGCCGTCTCCTCCCCGCGCGTTGCAACCTGCTCCTCCACAACGCCTTTCGGTGGCCCCCGCCCAGCCAGGAGAGCCTCCCGGATCTCCATCAGCAGCCGGCCCAGCTGGTTGGCCCCCGCGCCTTCTCGCCCCCTCCCCCAAAACGCGTCGTGGGGCGACCCCTCCACCACCTCCAGCGGCCCCCCGTCCGGGCCCCCCGTCGCCGTCGCCAGCAGCATCTCCCGCGGCCCCGCGTGCGCCGAGTACTTCGCCCACAGCGCCGACCGCATCACCGCCACCTTCGCCGAGTCCCAGTCCGCCCGCACGAACTCCGGCCGCTGCCGCTGCGTCCGCCGGCCGATGCGCGCCGCCTCCTCCGGCGAAGCGGCCACCCAGATCGCCTCGACCACCTCCTCCGCCCCCGCCACCCCCGCAAACTTCTGTGCCTGGTAGTAATGCTCCACCGACCGCCACTCCCGCGACCGCCCGCCCCCCTCGGGCATCGAGATGGGGTGCGGGCTGAAGTTGCTCAGCGCGCCCCACTCGTCGCAAGCCTTGTAGAACTCCGCCACCCCACGCGAGCCCGGCTGCGACCGAGGGAGAGTGGGAAACGTGCTCAGGCACGCTCCGTGTGCGTCGCGCCAATTCTCGCGCAAAGGGCCGGTCGCTCGCGTTGCCGGGCTCACCGCGGTGCGCCCCTGCCGGCCCTTCCTGATCGCCGAGGGCCGCGACGGCCCGTGCTTGTCGTCGTCGCCCCCGCTAGGCGACGCATCGGCCCCGGACAGCGCGCGCGCCTGGCGGACGGCTAAGGCGGCGTCCAGCGCCTCGTCGAGGGCCGCCAGGGACGGCACCGTCGACGCCAGGTACCCGGTGAGCATGATATCGGGCCCAGAGGCCTGCCACTGCCCGTCCACCACCGCCACTGCCTGCGTCATCTCCACAAAGCCCAGGTCGCCCACGGGGGTGGGGGCGTGCGTGCCGCCGATGATCTTGGGCGCGACGAAAGCGATGGCCTTGTCGATGATCCCCGCCTGGATGGCCGGCGCGCTGCGGGGAGATCGGATCAGAGCGTGTGGCTCGCCGCCTCATGCCGGCCCTGCATCACCGTGTGCGTGTGGCAGCGACACTTTGTGCTCTGCTTCGTGAGCCAAACGCACGCCCGTGGGCCCACGCGGTCCTTTCTGAGGGGCCTCTCACCTCAACGTGCCCCCACACTCCCAGAAGAGGCGGAGGAATCCCCGGTCGTGCAGGTACGCCGTCACCGCCTTGGGCTCTGCAAGCGAGGCGCGCCGCACGATGTGACGTTTCGTGCCCGGCCGTTCTCGCCACATAAAAGCCGTGCATCTAAGCTGCCGCGGCGCATCTGGACTCTGCGCCACGCACCCAGGAAGTCGAACTCGACGACCTCGACTCCGCGCGCGGCCAGCTCCTGCTGGAAACTCTTGCGGGCGCCGCGCTGCGTCATGACGATGGTGGGCGCCAGCGTGGTGTCCCACAGGTTGGCCTTGGAGGGAAGGTCGAGCGTGCGCGTCAGCACCACCCGCGCGGGCATGTGGCCGCTGTCCCGGCGAGTCGTCAGGCGCGGGTTGTCCCGCCTCACTGCGGCCAAGGACCGCGAGGACGACGCAGTTCTTGCTCTGCCGCCCGCGGCACACCCCTTCAGCACACCCCTCCGGCATCCCGCAGATCGCGGCGTGTGCCGAGCCTCACCGGTGTTGCCTCCGACGATGACGGCGTCCGACGCAGCCCGCTGCTCGAAGACGCGCTCGCGCGACTCCGGCGAGCTGACCCAGGAGGCGTGGCCAGTGTGGGTGGCAATCTTGCCGTCGAGGGTCATCGCATACTTGAGGACGGACATGGGCCGGCCCGCGTGGGCGCGGACGAGGAGCGCGTCGTTGGCGGCCAGACAGGCGCCGTACACGCGGCGCTCGAGGTCCGCGGGCGCGGCGCAGGGAGACTCCCCCAGGACGTGGACAGCGACGCCCGCCTCGCGCAGGGCGCGCACGGAGCGGCCGCGCCAGTGCAGCAGCGGGTGGCGGATGCCGATGACGACGCGCTCGACGCCGGACGCGATGAGGGCGCGCACGGCCGCCGGCTCCCCGTGGCAGTCGCCCGTCTCCAGGTTGAGGTAGGCCGTGCCGCCGCGCGCCGCGCCCGGGGCGCACCGCCCGACCGCCGCGACCTCGCACGCCATCGAGCCGTGCGCGCGCTGCGACGCGTGAGTCAGGAGCTGGCCGCCGGCGTCCGCGAGCACGCAGCAGGCGTTGGGGTGCGGGCTCGTCTCGCCCACCGACTCCAGAGACCACTGCGCGGCGCGCTCCAGCATGTGGAGATCCGCCTCCTTGATGACGTCCGCAGAGCCGCTCATGTGACCGGCGGACGCGCGAGCCTGCGCGCGAGGGGAGCGAGCACGGGCGCGTCGCCGCAGGAGGATGGGGGGCGCGACACAGGCCAATCGGATGCACCCGAGTACACATCTCCGCGATGTGAACGATGAAGGCCCGCACGGTCGAGCAACCGCTTGCCCTCAGGACCGCGAAGGGGCCGCGCGCGGGGATGATGACGAGGGCCGTGCGTGGACAGGTCCCGCGCGCCCCAGGTGGCTACAGAAGCGCAGAAATGCGCTGGGCATGCTAACGAGCTCGCCATGTCTGTGCAGGGAGGCCGTGGCGCAGCAGGCGATGCGAGATTGCGCGCACAAACGGACACCACCAAAGGCCTCTCCCAAGCCGACCCCCGCGCCACCCCGGCACCGAGCGGGCGAGGCGGGGACGCGGCGGCCGAGCCTGTTGCTGAGCACGTTGCGCGAGGAAGTCACCTGCGTCCGGAGTCGCCTGTCCGGGCCGGCATTCCCGGGCCCCGAGTTCTCGGGGCCGAGTTCCCGGCGGAAGTGGGTCGGCGGGACGCCCACGCGCCACGAACGATGCCGAAATGGCTGAACGACAGGGCAGGTCGCCCCGCACTGCCGCGACGAGGGCAGGGCGCGCGACATCGCCATGACACGAAGCTAGACCCCCTTCCCCTCGTGAGGGAGAGGCATGCGCCACCGCGCAGTCGAGCTGTCGATGTGTTGAGGTGGTGGCAGCGAGGCGGGGCTGCTGTGGCAAGGCGCCCCCGCCACTACTGGCAGACCTCGCTGGCGCTGAATCCCATCTTCTCCCCTGTCTTTGCTGTCCCTCTGACTGCTCAGTGAATGCTAGCCTCTTAACCTTCCCTATCCCGGCAGACAGCACATGTATCTTCAACAGGATTGGGCAGAGTCACTGTAGCGGGCTTCAGGCCTCGCGTCCGCCAGGGGAAAGGGTAGGAAAGCGCGCGCCCTGACCAATCTGCAACTGCTACTACTCCGTGCGTCCGGCCGTCACTGGACGGGGACCTTGCGATCCACGTTGAAAGTCTTGATGTCCCCCGTCCCGAGCTGCTGCACGAGCGCGTCCAGCTCCGCCCTCGCCCCCGCCAACTCGAGCTCCTGCGGCCCCAGGAAAAGGCCCCAGGGAACGCCCTGGTACTTCTCCGAGTGGTGGAGCTGCGGGGACGGGACACGTAGTGAGAGCTCACGGACAAGGCGGGGGCGGCATTGACGAGGAGCCTTCGCGGGCGTCGCAGCCAGCTGTCCGTGGGGCAGATCGCGTAGGGCGGCAGAGTACCGCTACGACGGCAAGGCAGGCTCCATCATGTCCCCAGCTGCCATGCGGCATCGGCGACGCACCTTGTGTGCCACGGCGATTCGACGGAGGTAGGGGACCTGCTCCAGGGGCCCGACGGGGAAGCGCTTGTGCACGAGCCCGTCGTGGATGAACATGTAGGAGATGCCGAAAAGGGTGATGCCGAGGCCGGCGCCGTAGCAGAGGCCCCCGACCTCGGTGGGGGTCACGAAGCCGTACAGGATAAGGGCGATGGCGGGGACGGCGTTGATGATGGCAAAAATGTCGTTCTTCTCGAAGGGGCCGATGCGCGGCTCGTGGTGGGACTTGTGCAGGGACCAGCCGAGCTCGTTGTCGTGCCACAGCGCCTTGTGCGCCCACCGCGCCCAGAACTCCATGCCCACCGCGCCCCCCCCAATCAGCAAGAGCGTGCTGCAGAACTCGACCCAGGGGAAATCGCCGCCGTCCTTCATGTGCCAGTAGAACCTGCTCGCGGGGCGGGGCGAGCCGGCGTCTCGCGCCGCGGAGCATCCGGCGAAGTCACCAACGGGAGGGAGGCCCTCTGCCGCGGCGACCCGCGCCTATAAACGGGGCGCAAGTATCCCACGCGTTTCCTGGAGACACCAGGAGCGGCGCGGGCCGCGCGGGGGATCGGCATCGGCCCCCGACGCCGCGCCCGGCGATCCAAAATGCTCGAGCACTCACCTCAGCGCCGTGCACACGACCGCGATCGAGCCGATGGCCAGGGTGGACGCGACGGCCGCAAATTTGTACGTGAGCTGCTCGCGGGCCTTGGCCTGCCGCTTGAGCAGCCGGTTGCGCCGGGCCTGCCAGTCGACCCCCGTTGTCACCCTGCCGCGCACAGCAGGGGGCACCACGTCGCGCGCCGGCAGCATCCGCACCAACAAATCGCCCCGACGCGCAAGGTGCGCCCCGCGCGCCCCCAGCTCGCGCGCCGACGGCCGTCCCCAGGGATCGAATTCCTGGCTGTCCGTGAATCCCCACCTTTTCGCGCTCGATTCCGACGTCGAGGGCAGCGCGGCAACCAGGTTGTCAGTCGAGCGAGAACTGGCGGGCTGAACGCCCGCATCGCCGCTGGACGGCGCGCGCGGGGGCATCTCCACCTCGGCTGGGCGGGTGCGAGCCGCAGCGCGGACGCAGGCCGGCGAGGCGGGCGCGCCATTCCGCAGCCCGCTCGCACGACGTGCAGCCACGCCCACGACGGCCGGGGACCGTGCCAGCATTCGCATGGCGCTGGGGGGAGCGGGGATCGCCGACCCGATACGGCGGTTGCCAAAGCGGATGCCAGCGAAGGCGGGGAGCAGGTACCAGTCAGTCCCGCACCCTCGAGGCGGAGGCCCATGAGCCCGCACGGCGAGCGGCGCCATGTGGCCTAGGGCACTGGCACATGTGGCGCCAGTCTCGCTTGTGGGCAGGCGTGGGGACCTCCGCAAGACACTCGCTTTTCTCGGAACGCCGAACGCGACCGTGCAGTGCCGGCGGCGGGCTTCCACACAGGCCGACGTGCGACTGGGAGAGCGAGGGGGCGAGGGGAGGAGATGGCAGCGCCGATGGCGGGCTTGCGGACGGCCAAGCCTTGCTGCCCGTCGGGGGGGAGGGCGGGGTCTCGGGCGTCCCTCGCCGGGAGCCGGCGGTTTATCCGCGTGCAGGCCAAGCAGGGGGGTGAGACAGGGAGGCCCACCCGCTCTCTTTGAGACCTCTTGAGAGCGTGTGTCCTTTTCGACCCCTCCCGCTCCTCCCCGGGCGCGGGGACGGGGTGCGAGGCTCCGGGGACTCCCCCTCGGCTCTGGGGCGCGCGTTCGCCTCGGTCGACGCGTCACCCGACGCGGGCGTGGACATGGGTAGCATCGGCGTGGCCGTTTCGCCGCTCGCCGGGGGATCGCGCCGCAACATGCGGGCAGGGGTCGGAGCCGAGCTTTTCCCGCCGGCCGACCACCCAGGGCGCACCGCAGCCCGGTATCTGCGGGCGATGTCCCTCAAGCGACGCGTGGGAGGCGCGGCACGGCCGGGGAACGACTCCCTCGCTCCCTCCCGCGCAGAGCAACCCCTTCCCCCCGACACGCCGCGGGAGGTGCGCAAGGGCGGGGGGCGGGAGTGGATTCAGTCCCTTCTCGCTAAGTTTGGGCCTGTGCAGGAGAAGGCGTCCAATATCACGGTCCTCGACTTCGAGAAGCCGTTGGTGGAGCTGGACAACCGGATCAACGAGGTGCGCCGCCCGCCGCGCGCGCGGGGAAGGGTCCGTCGCTTCCTGGACATGCGCCGGCTCGGACGCCGTCGCCTGGGGCGCCCTCGCGCGGCGGGGGAGCCGAGGCCACTGGATGAGGGCCAGCGCAACGCAGCACCGCGCCCCCTCCCGCCCCGCCCCCAGGTCCGGCGCGTGGCTGAGGAGAACGGGGTAGACGTGTCGTCCCAGATTGCTGAGCTGGAGGCCCGGGCGTCGGCGCTGCGGCAGGAGACGTATTCGCGGCTGACGCCGACCCAGCGGCTGCAGGCGAGCGCCCCCGCCCGCGCCCCCGCGCGAGCCGCTAGGTATCTGATCGCGAGGAGAGGGTCCGCCCTCCATGATCGCGGATCTCAAATCTGCCGGCGAGAGGGACCCGCGGTGGCCTGCGACGTTTGGCGCGCCTGCCTGTGGGCGCTGGACTACTATGGCCCCGCACACGAATCCCGGGGCCCCTCCCGCCCGCAGGTCGCCCGGCACCCCAACCGCCCGACCTTCCTCGACATCGCCCTCAACATCACGGACAAGTTCGTGGAGCTGCACGGGGACCGGGGCGGGCTGGACGACCCCGCCGTCGTCTGCGGGCTGGGCTCCATCGACGGGGTCACGTTTATGATGATCGGGCACCAGAAGGGGCGCAACACGAAGGAGAACATCTACCGCAACTTCGGCATGCCGCAGCCCAATGGCTACCGCAAGGCCCTGCGCTTCATGCGTCACGCGGACAAGTTCGGCTTCCTGATCGTCACGTTCGTCGACACCCCGGGCGCGTACGCGGGCAAGACGGCGGAGGAGCTGGGGCAGGGCGAGGCCATTGCCGTCAACCTGCGCGAGATGTTCGGCTTCAGGGTCCCCATCGTCTCCTTCGTCATCGGCGAGGGCGGGTCCGGCGGCGCGCTGGCCATCGGGTGCGCCAACCGCAGCCTCATCCTCCAGAACGCCGTCTACTACGTGGCCTCCCCCGAGGCGTGCGCGGCCATCCTGTGGAAGTCGCGCGATAAGGCCGGCACGGCCACCGAGGCCCTCCGCATCACCTCCAGCGACCTCGTCCGCATGGGCATCATGGACGAGATCGTCCCCGAGCCCCAGGGCGGCGCGCACGCCAACCCCATGGAGGCTTTCCCCGCCATCCGCGAGGCCCTCATGCGCACCTACCGGCACTACCAGGGCATGACCGAGGACGAGATCCGACTCGACCGGTACGCCAAGTTCCGCCAGATGGGGCTCTACACGGACTTCATCGTCCGGGGCGGGGAGCGGGCCAAGGCGCTGGCGGTGAGCGCCGCGGGGTGCCCCGCGACCCAACCCAGGGCCTCGCTGGCAGCTGCCCGGGCGTGGCGAACGCAAGCGGCTCCGCGCGTGGTAAGCGCACCGCCTCCCGGCTCCGCCCTCGCAGGAGCGTGCGGAGCAGTACGCCAAGGGGGGTGCCAAGACGGCGGCGGGCACGCTGTGCGCGACCCCGGAGGAGGCGGAGCTGGTGGAGCTGCTCGCGGACGCGGACGAGAAGTGGGACGCGCTGGTGGCGACCAAGCAGGAGTGGATCAACAAGCCCGTGCAGCCGCCGGGCCTGGGGCGCACGGGGGTCATGTGGGCGGTGGGGGCGCAGATCGCCAAGAAGAGGGCGCGGCTGGAGGCGAGCAATGGCGTGGCGCACGCGGCCGCTCCCGTGTCGCACGAGGTGCCCACGGAGGTGCGGCCTTGAACGCCGCCCGGGGAGGCGCAATGCGCCAGACCCGGGGCGACCGGTGCCGATTGACTTGGATATCCTTGGCTCCCGCGACGCAGTCCGGGATGCCTAGCGCGGACTTGCCGGGCCCTTGCCCGCCGCTCGCTTCTTGCGGGGCGCACAGCCCCACCGACATGCTCGGGAGCATCGACCCTCGCGCTCGCACTGACACTGATTTTCTAGGTCGCTCAGTGGCCCCCCGGAGTTGAACGGCGGGAAGAGTCGTCGCGGGGCCGACTGCGCCTGCTTGACGCAACACAGCCGCTTACTGGGCTAGCACAGCGGCGCTCTGCACGAGCCGGGCAGCCACGGCGTCCGCCACCACCGCGCTCTGCTGCTTGGACACGCAAAAGCCGTGCACGACGTCGCCGGGGAGGGCGACGAAGACCGCGCGCGGGAGCTCCCTCTCCAGCGCAGCCACGGCTGGCGGAGTCGCCCAGTCGTCCTCAGGGGCGACATACACGGCTATCACTTCTGCGGCGCATCGAGACGCGAGACGGTGCGTGCCGCGGGAGGCCGCGCTGGGACAGAGTGACGGAGGCACCCTTTCCCCAGCGTCCAGGGGTATGCCAGAGGAGCAGGTACGTACCAGCACAGCGTGAGTAACACTCACCTTGGAACTTTCGGAAGCCCCTATAGTCTGGCTCGGCGTCGAGTGACGTGAACTCGTCGCGGGCGAGGACGGCAGAGCGGTAAGCCTGGCCGGAGGCGATGAGTCGCGCTGTGGTCTCGCCCGCCTCGACGTCCAGCCCGAGGGCGGACAAGACGCGGTGCTGCAGCCACAGCGGGAGCCACGCCATGAGGCGGAAGAGCGCGCCGAAGAGCGCGGGCACGCGGGTGAGGAGGCGGAGCCTCGACTGGGTGGGATTGGAGCGCGTGGTGGATACGAAGGGCATGAGGAGACCCACGTGCGCGAGGGAGGGCAACCGTGCCTGCCCTCGTCTTCGCCCCAGCACGCCGCGGCGATCGAGGTCCAGCAGCGCATGGAGAGCGATGTGGGACCCGATGCTGCGGGGGAGGGCAGCATGATACACGGCATCACATGCAGGGGCTCGTGTCCAAACAGGGACCGACTATAGCCCTGGGCTTCCCTCGCTAGGCGCTGACCTGTGGCCAAGGATGGCGACGTCGGGCATGCCGGGCTCCAGGTGTGCCTCGAGAAGGGCCGAGAGGTTCGCTATTTGACCGGCGAGGCCCACCGCGTCTGCTGTGAACCCGATGCTGTGGCCCGCGAGGCTCACGCACCGCACCGCGCATGGCACGCCGGCATCGGACAGCCGCTGACCCAGCGAGCCTGCAAACGTGGTGTAATAGGCACCGCAGCCCGGGTTGCCTGGGACAACGATGACCGTGAGTCGTGGTGGCGCCCCACTGGAGGACGCTCCTGCCGCATCCTCATCGCTGCCACGCCCAAACTGTTGTTCTCGCGATGAGGCAGCGTGCAGATCGATCACCTCGGTTCTGAACGGCGTGCGTGGCTCAGGAAACCGCACGGTGCGCACTGCGCGGGTGATAAGCTCCTCGATCGGTCATTTCTCGCTACGTTAATCATGCACGCATTCCTTTCCGTCGACAAAGACGCCGCCGCGGAGGCGACAGCCCTGCTTCTGAGTGTAGATGGCTCACCATCGCTGGATATTTGCTGCGGTGCCCTGCCAGCGGCAGCCATCGCGGCACGTCTGCTGTGCTCGCTCGACAACGTCCCGACAAATCGCAGCGGCAGGGCGGGCATGGCAAGATACCTCAGGCGCAGGCGCAGACGCAGTTGAAAGAAGGCCAGAGACGGTCACGTCCTTTTGTTTCGCTTCACAACGCTAGAAGAGTCGTTGCGCGACCCTCGCAACTGCTGCACATCTGTCTCGTCACCGGAGATGGTCAGTCTACATGTCAGAGGCCATGGCCCGCACCCACATCTCCATCGTGGCCGCGTCGCGGCGCTCCGTCGGGTACTTGACCACGCGGTCCGAGTTCCGCGGCAGCATGACGATCGTCGGGAACGTCTTGGTCTGCAGCTGCGAGCCCACGAAGTCGCGGTCGTTGTCGCCCCGGTACTTGGCCACCGTCACCGACGAGCCCTTGAGGTTCTCCGCCAGTTGGTTGTACGACTCCTCCATGCCCTGCGCAGGCACAGGAAAGCGGCGGCATGATCGGATACACCACGGCCTTGAGAACCCTGCCAAAGGTGGAAGCCAGGCTGCGGCCAGTCCGCCCAGTCGCGTTCGTGGACGCTGTCAATCTCACCTGGGACCACTGGCACCACGGCGCGTAGACCACGAGCAGAGTGTCCTTGTCCCGGCCCTCGCCCTGCGGACATCGCGAGGCAGGCCGCGGGTCCACGCCAGATCTCACGCGCAGCCGGGCCGGCCCTGCCTTGCTGTTGACCCACCCACGCGCCGCAGTGCAATCGACAAGTGCACCCACCTTGGCCAGCTTCTCGGCCCGGCTCTTGTCCAGCGCCGTGACGGCGGGCGACTGGAACAGGTCCCGCGTCTCCTCCGCACCGTTGCCCTTGCCCTCGCCCGTCTCGTCCTTCTTGATGTTGCCAGAGTGCAGGCCGCACTCCTTGGCCTTCGCATCCTCCCACCACCAGCGGCCCTCGCGCTCGTGCTGGTTGGGGAGCACGGGCCGCGTGCAGGGCTCGCAGCCGATCGAGATGTACCCGCACTGGTGCAGCTCGTTGGTCGGGACGCCCATCACGCGCAGGAAGTTCCAAACCTCCGCCGACTTCATGTTCGAAAGCGGGTTGAATTTGACCAGGGAGCCGGGGCCGCCTGCGGGGGATTGCGACCGCCGGTGAGCCCCCGTGCCAGACGCCCGCCCCACGCCGGCATCGCACCTCCCGAGCGCCCCTCACCCTGAGCACCCTCGAAGACGGGGTCGACCTGCACCACGGGCACCTCGTCACGCGTGCCGGGCGACTGGTCCTTGCGCTGCCCCGTGATCCACGCCTTGAGGCCGCGCAGCTGCTTGCGCAGTGGCCGCACCTTGCGCACGCGGCAGCACTCCTGCGCGCGGGGATGCGGCCTGCCCGTGTCGCGCACACTGCTCTCTTCTCCTAGAATACGTTTGTGATTTCCGCAGCGTGCCGCACCTGGTGGCCGTCCTCGTAGAAAGAGAACATGCCCTTCTCCCGGACGAGATCGACGACCTCCTGGGAGTCGGGGAACGTGTACTCGATCCGGATGCCGTAGTGCTTCTTGACCTTGTCGAACAGGCGGTAGGTCTCCGGGTTGAGGCGGCCCGTGTCGAGCGAGAAGACGCGGTACTTGCGGCCGGTGAGGTGCGCGTACTCGATCAGCGCCACGTCCTCCGCGCCGGAGAAAGCGATCGCGATGTCCTCGCCGAACGTCTGTAATGCAAGGCGAAGCGCAGCGAGTGACGCGACCCAATCGCGCAGGGGCGGTCGGGGAGGATGTCGAAACAAGGCCGCAGCACTTGCCTTCAGAGCGTAGTCCATGATCTCCAGCGGCGACTTGGAATCCATCTCCACGCCCACCTTGTTGAAGTCGATACCTGCGAGGAGCCGGGCGGCGCGGCGTCGCTTGCAGACCGGCCGGCTGGATGCGGGCTGCGCGGTCGCCGTGCGAAGCAGCGGCTCACCGGGCGCTGCCGTGGCGCGCGCGCGAACCGAGCTCCTCCCGGACGCCCGGGTGACGGACGTCCTCGAAGCGGGCGCCGAGCGGGCCTGGCGCCTCGCCCCCGCGACCTTGACGGCCGGGAGGGCGACCGTGAGCTGCTATCCACGACGAGGAGGGGCGCGGGTCCGCATTCGAGGGGCGATCCCGACCCCAGTCACACACGCAGACACTCAGCTTGTCGCAGGCGCAGGGAAGCCGAGCTGGGGAGCCCCGCCCGGGCGTCTTAGGTGACGGTGAGCAGGGAACGCAAGCCAGGGGAAGAACTCGCGCATCCCGGGACTCCGAACTCATCGCCATCGTGCCAGTGGCGCACAATATAAAGGCGCAGCGTCAGGGGCAAGCGCGCGCGGTTCTTCGCGGCGGCGCACGCAGGTGCACGCGGAATCCTCGCCCCCGGCACAGTCACGGACCGCTAGGCCATCCCATCCGCTTAAAACGCAAGACGGCATGCTTGTGGATGGGAAGAATCCTTCACCTGCTGCACGGCCGCGATCATCGTTCGCCAAACTGAGTTGCCGCGAGCGAAGCCCGAGTCCCGGCCACCGACGCACGCAGATCTTAATGAAGTTGGGCCCAAACACCGACGAACTCATCAGCTCAGCGACCTGGCACCACTGGCAGGAGGGCATACCCATTCAACAGGCGCAATGTCACTGCTGAGAACACTGGTGCGACTGGTGCGATTGTGCCGACCCACCAATACAAGCTGAAAGGCCACTGCCGGCCACTAGCCTGGAGGCCACGCCTCCCCTAGGTGGTGCGTAGGCTCTCTCGGGATGGGCGCCCATCCGCCCGTCCCGCGAGGCTCCCGCAAGGCCCAGAGGCACGTGGCGGGGCGCTCACTCGGAAGCCTTGCCGGGGCCCTTCCCAACGACATCAGCGACAGTCTTCGTCTTGTCCTCGTCCAGCTCCGAGACGAGGCGGACGGCGCGGGCCAGCTGCGTGCGGGAACGGTGGGGGACCGCTTACGGCAGGGCCAGGGCGGCGCGGGCCGCGACGGACACGCAGGGCATCGCCAAGGCCGGCATGCCACGCCGTGCCGGCGCAAGCGCACCTTGGTCGGCACAGCCTTGACGCCCAGGGCGATCTTCGTGGGCACCGCCTTGACCCCAATAGCAATCTTGGCGTACAGCTCCTTCTTCGTCGGCATGTCCTTGAGGCGCTCCACCCGCTGGTAGTCCAGCACCTGCCCGTCCATCACCGCCGTGCGCACCGACATGTCCTTGCCCGCCTTCTCCATCTTCTCCTTGAACTCCAGGTACGTCTGCGAGGAGCGAAGAGTGCCGCCATGGCCTTCGGGGCGGGCAGGCGCGCCCCAGGCGAGCCTCCAGACGCGGCGACTGCCGCTGCGGGCGGTGCGTCGTCCCTAGCGCGCCACCTCCCCGCCGCTCGCCTTGATGGTCGGCGAGATGTTCTCCCCGACAAACAGCCACCCGTTCTCGTTGTCCTGGTTCGCCAGGCCCTTCCACTTCTCGTCGTCCTTGACGGCCACGCTCATGAGCGTGTTCTTGGCCACCATGAACTTGGCGTCCTCGGGCAGGCTCCTCCGGAACGTCTGGACGCACAGAACGGGATGACGGCGTTGCCGACTCCGGGTGGCGGGCCCGACCCCGGAGCGCGGCGACGAACCCCGTCCTGGCCACCCTCGGCGCGCTCACAGACGCTCCAGGAAGCGCGCCGCGGGCCGCGCGCCCGGCTAGCGGTTGGGTCGGAGGGCAGCAACGAGGGGGTGACAGTGGGGGCGGCGCCAGTGCGCCCACAGCGCGGGGGGGAATAGATGAAGGGCAGCCACCGAGCCAGCGGAGTCGCGAGGGGCGAGCGGTCCCAGCCCCGTCCGCCCTGTCGAACGGCTCGCTCGCGTACCTCGAAACGCACCCGGCGCCACGAAACGGGGCAGGAGCCAAGCGCGGGGCCGGGGTGCGGCTGGCAAGAGGTCGGCTCAGGCCGACGGGGCGTCGCCTGGCCGAGCCGGGACAACGCCCCGCTATATTGGCAGGCGGCGCCCAAATACCGCGTCACCTGGACCTCCTGCACCGTGAGCCCCTTGAAGTTGACGCCCAGCGTCACGAACGAGCCGTCCAGGTGCGTGCGGATCTTCTCCACGATCTTCTCCTTCTTCTCCCTCGTGATGGCGTTCGTCACTTGCAGCGCACCCCGCCGAGCCACCGAAGCCCTCACCACCGACGGCCCCGCCAGGGGCGAGCCCCGCAACGCAGTCGCCATCCGACCCTTCGACAGCGACGAGGTGCCGACGGGCGAGGGGCTGGAGGAATGGGATGCAGCTCGGCCGTGGCAGCCCCTTCCAGCCCGCCAGCGGGGCAGACCCTTGCTGGGGTCAGCGAGACCGACCCGACCTAGCGATGCGCGCGCGAAAGAACCAGAGATTCGTTTCAAGCTCCCCTGCCTGAAACCATCGCGCCTACTCGGCCCCCGCCTCCGTCCCCACGCGGAGCGCACTACATGTCGAACATGCGGTCCATCATCGCCTTGTTCCGCTGGATCTGCGCCTGCCTCTCCGCCTCGGCCTCCGTCAGCTTCGTCTCCGCCGCCGGGATCATCTTGGGCTCCTCGGCCTTCTCCTCGTCGTTCACCTCCTCCGCCTGCGGGGCGCGCGAGACGCTCAAGCAGTGGGAACACCGCCCATGGCACAGAGGGACTTGCCGGCGACGGGCGCGAGGGTGCCGCCCCGCCCCCTCACCTCCGCGGCCATGAGCTTGCGCCCGTTGAGCATCGAGTCGCGGACGCGGCGGTAGCGCGGGCCCGAGTGCTCGCGGCAGAAGGCCAAGGGGTGGCCATCCGTGGCCCGGAAACCCATGACGAAGGAGCGGGCGCGGCCGCAGAGGACGTGGAAGCCCTTGTAGCAGTTGCCCACCGCGCACTGCATGGTGCCCCCGCCCGCCTGCCCACACACCACGCACTTGAGGTCCATTCGCGCCCGCGTCATCTGCGCCAGGCTCAGGTCCGCCATCTTGTCCGGGTTCCCGAAGGTGATGTCCGTGACTGCGCGGAGGGCAAGGAGATGCCTTTTCGAACCGTCGCTCGTGGCCCACAATCGGACGCAGATTGCGGGCGCAATGGCGGCGCACCAAACAGGGCGCAGCACATGTGGACGTGGTCCTTCTGCCGCAGGTCCTTGGGCGGCATCAAGTGCTCGAACTCCTCCCAAATCTTCGGCACGCGCTCGGGCTTCTTGGCCGGCTCCGCAGCAGGCTTGCGGCTCTGGCCCCGCCACCTCTTCCGCTTGTCCTCCCCTGCGGCAGAGAGGACGGAAAGAAGGTTGCAGACCCGGGCACGGCGGTCACGCGGTGTCTGCGCTGCCTCGAGGTGCCTCGCGTCGCCTCACCGCCCGCCAAGTCGGCGCTGGGTGCCCCGGAGTCGCCGCCCGAAAGCGCGGGGGCGTGCACGCCCGCGCCCTGCAGCGCGGGCCAGCCCTGCGGGCCTCCGAGCGCCGCGCCTGGCAGCGCCGCCGCCGGCTGCTCCGCGTTGCTCGCCTCCTGCCCCGAGGTAGCCTCCGACTGCAGCGGACCAACAGCAACGACACGTTCTCGCGTGCATGTGCGTCTCGCAGGGTCGACCCACCCCGCGCGCACCCTTCGCACTCCGCGGCGCGTCCTCAACCCCTGAGACCCACGCTCCTACTCCGTCACCTGTGTGCCCGCCTGCCCCGCCTGCCCCGCCGCCCCCTTGGCTTCCGCCTCCTTCCGCTGCTGCTCTTCCAGCGCCGCCTTCTCCGACGGGTGCATCTCGTCTGGTGCGTGCCACTTGCACCGGCTGAAGTCCTTGAGGCGGCGCAGGGCCCCGCCCGTGTGGGGGCACACGGCGCAGTTGGCAAGCTTGGCGTCGAGGCTCGCCTGGCAGCCGTCGCAGAACCAGTCGCCCTCCGGGACCACCGGCACCCCGTAGCACTCCTGGTGCACGGGCACGTTGCAGCCGTCGCAGAGGAGGATGACGTTGTCGTCCGTGGTCTGGTCGTCCCCGCAAATGTGGCACCGCCACTCCCAATCCTCCGGAACGTACGTGGGGCCCTTCACCAGGTCCGTCGTGACCGGCTTCAGGTAGTGCATGTAGATGGGGTCGTTGTCCTTCTCCTCTACGTCCTGCAGCTTGCCCGCCATGCGCCTGCGCGGCGGCAGCGACCGGCAGTCGTGGCGGTGGCAGAGCGGCGCGGACGTGAGGACCGGCGGGGCTTGGAGCGCAGGGCCGTGCCGCCGCGCCACTCACTTGCCCCTGCCACGCTTCTTGCCCCCCTCCTCGTCCTCCTCCGACCCCGAGAGCCCCGGTTCCTTCAGGGAGTTGTACGCCCACCGTGCCTGCCGCTTGACCTTCCCCTCCTCGTCGCTCACCACGTCCGACAGGTCCGAGTCGGAGGCGTCGGACGCCTCGGAGTCGGACATGCCCGCCGCGTGGCGCCGGCTCTTGGCCTTGCCCTTGCGGCGGCGGTCATCCTCGGACGACTCGCTGCTGTCGCGGCGCTTCTGCGGCGGCGGGGCGGCGGGGCGTTCGGCGGGCGGAATAGGAGACACGGCGAGTCGGCACGCGTCGCTACGTCGCCGCGGGCCAGCTGCGCACCCGGGGGCGCCCGCGCTTCCTGGGGGCGCTGTCGTCCCCGCTGTACCCGCCCCTGCGCTGTGGGGCACCCTGCTGCGCGTCATGCACGGCCGCGTCGAGCATGGTGTGGAACTCCGGGAGCCCCACCGGCGCGATGCCCGCGGCCTGCGGAGGCGGAATGGGGGTGGGAATTCAAAGACAGGGGGCGCAGACGGCGGGCCTGGCGCCGCGAGGCCTTGGGCTGGCACGCACCCGGTACAGGTTCAGGTACCCCGAGCCGTTGAGGTAGTCGAATTTCTGCTGTGGTGTCATGGCGTGCCACGTCGGGTTCGCCTGCAGCGTCTGGTTGATCTGCGCACACGACCATACACACGTGCTGAGAGCCGGCGCTCGTGCAGCGCAGCGTCGCGGGCAACCAAGCCGCGGCGGAAGCGCTCGGGCACCTGCATCAGGTACTGCAGAACCTGCTGCGTCTGGGCCTGCTGCATCATCTCCGGAACACTGCGGGCCATGGGAGCGAGGTCCGGAGATCACGGGGCAGCGAGAGTCCACGGGGCAGAGGCTTGTCGGAGCGACATGAATCGCCCGCCGCGCGACCCGCGCGACAATCGGGCGGCGGCGGGGTGATTCAGGGGCCCCCGCGGCACTGACAAAAACGCGAAAACCCAACGCGGGCCGCCAGGGCCTGGAGACGGCGCGGCCGGGTGACCACGCGTGGCAGGACACAGCGACAAAGGAGCTGGCCGCCCCGGGCGGCGCGAGAGGCGGGCCCGCGGGCACATCCTGGGGCACTCGGCACGGCCAAGTCGAAAACGCACCAGCAGAGGGAGGGGACTCCTCTTGGCCGGAGATATCCGCTGGCAGGCTCCTGCGGGGGTCCAAGAGCATTTTTCAGAGACATCGGCGCCGCGGGGGGGGCGGGACCGCTCGGTTGGCCGGCCGGCCGCCAGTCCGGGCCTCACCCGCGGTCCTCGCCCTAGCGCGGCAGTCCTCCTTTCAATCGCCCGTGACTTAAGAGCGTATACAGCGCTCCGGGGCCTGCGGCGGGCCGGATGACGTCGGACGGGGGCCTGACGCGGGGCGGGGGTCGATGACGGCAACTGTGGCTAGCACACTCTTTCTGTCGGCTCGTGGCTCTCACGGCGCCCCTGGTCGCCCCCAAGACCGCGAAAACCCCCATGTCAGTAAGCAGAGTCACAGGGATTCTTCACAGATGGCGGCCGCTGCCTGGCCACCGGCAGCAAAATCGACATCGCGTCCAGACCCGCCGGCTCAGCAGCATCGAGCTCGCACGATGGTGGGCCCGTAGTCGATGTACTCCTGGCGCGTGACCCACAGGTTCCGCTCCGCCGTCAGCGGCTGGGCGCTCCCGGTCCCCGCGTCGCTGGCCTGCGTGGCCTGAGCCGCCATCGCCTTGGCCAAGATGGCGCCCCCATGGAAGGCCGCATGCGCCTGCCCGCCCTTGGGCATGTACTCGGGCCATGGGAGGACCTCGCACCCGGTCTGCGTCGCAGCGGACGCCAAGAGCATGGCGCGCGGCCGCCGCGTGCGCGGGGGGCCTCAACCATCGGCAGGCACGCTCACCTTGCTGTGTGCGGCCTCGTGCAGCGCGCCAGCGAGCCGCTCGCGGAGCCCCTCCACCGCGCTGCCGCCCCCGTAAAGGAACACGCCGTCGGCGAGCAGGCGCCGCGTGTGGAAGTCAGGGTGCGCGGCGATGCAGGTGTGGATGGCCTCGGCCATGCCCGGCCCCGGGAGGCCCACCACGCTCGGCCGGATCAAGGCCTCGCCCAGGAGACCCCCGACGTATTCCGGAATCTGCACGACCTGCCCGTCGGGGAGCTTGTACTCCTTCTGCGGGCGCCTCGGGACTCGCATGCAACGACAGTGACGAGCTGCCGCGGGCGCTGACCAGGGAGCTCTGGGTAGGTTCACTCCCCGCCCGCAGCACCTTGGCGTCTCTCTCCCTCATGCTGTCCACCTCCGATGGCGTCGCGCACACGCGCATGCACGCGGCCTTGATGGCACGCAGCGTGGTGCTCTGGTCGCCCCTCCCGCGCTGGGACACCTCCACTCCAGCATCGCTCAGCAGGCGCGCCACCACGCCATCCAAGTCCTGCGGGCTCGCGCACGGCCAAGTTCGGAAGGATGGCAGGGGCCACAGCGCCCCCGCGACTGCTTGGGTCGGCCTCGGCTGAGCGCAGCGAGCGCGCCGCCGCACTGCCGCTCGCCTGGCCCCCGAGACCTATGCGCTCGCGGCCAGGGTAGTACACCCGCCCGCTCTCGACCGGCGTCACGGTCAGCGCCCCATGGCCCATGTCCACGGCCACCCCCGTGACCTTCCCCACCGAGTAGAGCGCCAGAACGGCCGAGTCCGCGATGTAAAGGCCCTTGGCGTTAAACGACTCGAACACGATCTGCAGTCAACACAACAACGCTTTCACGCGTGGAAGATGGACTCCTCAGGATGCAGCAAGCGTGAGAAAACCCCTCCCTTCCCCAACCCTCTGATACCCATCGCACCTGCGCGATGTTTTCGCGGTCCTCTTTCGTCGATCGCACGCTGTCGACCCACAGAATGTTCCCCTCGGCCCCACGCCCCCACCCCAACCTGCAACCGGCAGGCGTGCAGAGCCAATGCCCTCAAGCCATGCCACAACCCAGCACTGCAGGACGACAGCGCCAGGGGCCCGACCGCATGCCCTCGCTCACCGATTCCCCAGGATGTGATATAGGATGGCCTCCACTTGCTCCCAGCTCTGGATGCGGGCCCGGTCGACCGTGTTGACAAAGCCGCTCATCTGCGCGGGAAACACGGGTCGGCGACCGCTTGCACGGCGTCCCTGGCAGTCATCGCAGCCATCCGCGGCCGGGACACAGGCGCTGGCCCCACCTTTGACACCGATCCGCTCGTGTCCTGGGCGTTTTGGATCACACGCACCGTCGTCGGCATCACCTGGGCGCATGGGGCAACGAGGAGTGACGCGTGACAAGATGTTTTTAAAAGGACGCTGTCTGTGAACGCATCGCGCGGGACGTGGGCAGAAAAGCCACTGGCACGGCAGCAACAATGGGGACGGCATTCCCGCCCTCCCAGCAAGGCCAGGCTCCAAGCGGCGGCATGATGTTGCAAGCACAATTCCTCAACTTCTCGATAGCACCCTCACGGCCCTCACCACGCTCGGCTCGGATGGATCCGGCTTGCTCAAGTCCTTGCACAGCCCTGCCTTGGTCGTGTACGAGCCCATGTCGATGACGACATCCTCGTTCATGTTGCCCTCGCAGAGTTGCGCACGCGTGCAGGTTCTCCCGTGCTTTCAACTGGTGCGCCTTTCGCCTCCGGGCTCAGCGTGGCGGCCAGGGCTGCAAACACCCCAGCTGTGGCCTGTTCGCGACACCCGCAGACATGTGAGTCGCATGACAAGCTGGAGGCAGGAAGAAGAGCTCCGCAGGCTGAGAGCGAGCTCATCAAAGCTGGCAACGATGCCCCCGTCAGAGTTTGGAGCTGAAGCGGGCCACGCCCGCCATCTTGGTCCAAGATCTCCGCGCCTGCTCATCGCAGCAGTGGGTTTCCACATCGTGGTGTCGCTGGGATCGTCGCGTCGCGCAAGATGGCGGAGCACAGGGGCGAGGGGGCTGATGAGCCCGCCAGTGCGTCTAGCCCGCGTCCGCGATCCCAGACTGTCTTTGCTGCGCTTGCTCGAAGTCACGTGGAGCTCACCAGCAACTGGAGATGCATGAGTCCCACCCTAACGCCGTTTTCGTCTCATTGGTAGACACGTGCGCCCTTCCTGCAGGCCCATCGACGTCCCAGCCGGTCGGGAAGAGACACCGTCGGGCGGAGGAGATGGCGAAGGTCGCGCGACGCCGGGCGGAACACTTCGCGACCTTCGACGCGCAGGCAGCGGAGGACGAACCGGGGGGGCTCGGCACTGTGCACTCGGGGGGGAATGACATCCGCAAGCTGGGCCCGTGGAGCTCCGCCGTGGAGCTCGTGGAGGCGCGCAAGGCCGCGCAAGAGCTGCGGATGGAGAGGCTGCGGCAGCGGGACAGCAAGGGCGGGGCCGACGTGGGATGGACGCCCAAGCGGGACGTGTCGCTGGGCCCCCGCAAGGCCCCCGCGCACGTGACGGCGTCTGCGCCGGTCTCCGCGGAGACCACCGCGCGCCGCTTCGAGGGCGCAGAGTCGCTGGAGGGAGCGACGGACGACGACCGGGTGGCGCTGGCCGATGCGTTGTGCCGCCTCGGCCGCATGACCCGGGAGGCCGCCCTGCTCCTGGCCGACGGAGCGCCGGGCGTCTTCGCGATCGGGAACTGCGCGGCCCTCGACGCCGACTCCCTCAGCGCGGCCCTGGCCCTGTGCCTGACCCCGCGGTTGGACACGCTCTCGCTGCGGTTCTGCGGCCGGGGGATGACCGACGCTGCGGGCGACGTCTTCCTGCGCGCTGCGGGGATCCCGGTCGCGCCGAGGGACGCAAGCGGGGACCGGACAGCTCCCGAATCGAAGGACGAAGGGGAGGCGGGTGCCTCGGCGACGGCGTCCAAGCTGCGGGTGCGGGAGGTGGCGCTGGCGGGGGCCTACAAGCTGTCCCCCGGGGGTTTCGCGAACGTGCTGCGGGCGACGCCGGAGCTGCGCTCGCTCTCCGTCCCGCAATGCCCCCGCCTGGATGACGGTGCGCTGGCCCAGGTGCGTGGCGCACATTGCAGCTGGCACGGGGCTGCGCAAGGAGCTGCCCTGGCTGGGGCAGCCACTATCTGCCGCGATGCCGGGACTGATACCCACTCCATCCTGTCCCACCTTGCAGCTCGCGTCGGTCCCACACCTGGAGTCCCTGGACCTGTCGGGGTGCGGTGCCGTCACGGCGGATGGCCTGGCATCTGCCCTCGAGTCCCTCCCCGAGCTCAGGAGGCTCACGCTCGACTCGCTGCCGTGCATCGACGACGGATCGCTCGCAGTGCTCGCCCCGCGCCTCTCAGGGCTCATGGCCCTGTCCATTGCCAGGTGAGGCTGCGGGTCGAGGTGCAGCCTGGGATGGCGGGCGGGACAGGGAGTCCTCGATACCTATCTGCGATGGCTGCGGCGGGCGTCCCGACCGGAGTCTCATTTGTTGCAACACCGGTGGCGCTGCAGAGTGGGGACCCCGGAGTCGCGTGTGACAGATGCGGGGCTGGCCACGCTAGTTCCGCACGTGTCTGCGCTGAAGCACCTCGATCTGAGCTACAACTGGAGCATCACGGACGCGTCACTGGCTCTGCTGGGTGCGTCTTGCAAGGTGAGGATGCAGTACAGCCAATGACGACCACGGCAGGTCAGAGGTGTGACAGAGACCAGGACCTCGGTGCCGTTTGCTTTTCCCAGAATCTCGAGAGCCTCAACTTGAAGCGGTGCACGCGCCTGACGGACGACGGCGTGGCGACCCTCCTGGCCTGTGGGCTGCCGCTGGCAGTGCTGAGCCTGCACTCGGTGGCGCTTGTGGGGGGCCTGACATGCGCGGCCATCGAGCGTTTCCTGGCCCAAACGATCCGAGATTTGGACCTCAGCTGGTGCAGGGGCGTCAGTGAAGACATGTGCGGGAGGTGAGTGCATGTGGCGCCTTATCGGGCAACAAAGCTGAAGAGCGTGGCTGAACATCAGGGCTGAAGAGCAGGGCTGCAGATTGGCTGTTGATGATCGTGACTCAGCTCATATCTGCCTGTGGCGATTGCACGCAGGATCACGGACGAGTGCCGGGCGCTGCGTACGCTGTGGCTGTGGGGCTGCACCCACATCACCCGGCGCTTCCTGGACGGCCACAGCAACGACGAGTTGGATGTGAAGCTGTGAGGCGCGGGCACCCGCGCAAGGCATGAGTGGCCTGGGCTTGTTGAAGTCGGGGTCCGCTGCGGCGCGCAGGCAACAGGGGGTAGCAAGGTGGAATGGCAAGGTGGAATGGCACTGCACGACTGGTATCAGATAGGGTAGAGAGTGTACGCCATAGACTTGGAAAGAAACGGGGAGACGAGTCTCGTTAGGTCAGCTCACGCCTTCCTGGGCCATCCGCGCCACGAGGCTCGCATACTCCTCCGTACCCACCACGGCCGGGTCTTCCTCCCCGGCCCGCTCCAGGGCTTGCGCTGCCTCGGCGAAACGCCGGAGCTCCAGCAGCGCGTCCGCCTGCGGCCAGCGACCTGACCATCGATGAGCCAGCTGGGTACGAATGCCACGCGACCGCCGCCCTCGGGTCAGCCGTCACCTTGCGCAGCCACCCACGCGCCCAGCCCCGCGGTGCCGCGTCGAGTGCCGCCTCGGCGTCCGCCAGCGCCCCTTGCGCGTCTTTGAGGGCCAGCCTGGCCACGGCACGGTTGCCCAGGACGAGGTGCAGCCCACACGCGGCACCCGCGTCCCGGGCGATGCTCGCGGCGCGGTTGTAGTGCGCCACTGCCTCCTCGTATTCGCCGCTCTGCAGGGCGTTGTTGCCCTGGATGCGCCATCGCAGAGCGGCGGCGGCGTCGGGATGGACATCCACCTGGAGGACCTCTCGGAGGAGCTTGGTCACGCGGGCGGGCGTGGCCACGTGCGGGAGAATGAGAGGCGTCCCGGCAGCGGGAATGGCTGCGATGTTGGGGCCGTGGCCGCACCCGCCCAGGCAGCCGCACGCCTCGACGACGAACGACCTAGGCGCGAGCTCCTTGAGCATCAGTAACGTCTCGTGCGAGCCCTGCGACTTGCAGGTCCGGTGTTGACATACCCGGAGCGTCATCTCTGCGGAGTAGCGGGCCGGTGACGCCATTTAACCGGGCGCAGCGGTGGTCGGCGATGCCGCGTCGGGTGCCTCCTCGCACCTGGTGGAGATGAGCGGCCCGAGATCATCCCGGGAGACCAAATAGCCATCAGAATCACAGGAAGACACCTGCCTGCGCGGGATGACGGGTCCGGGGCCGGTCAAAATGGTTGAGACCTCGTTTGCAAGGGCTACCAGAGGATCGTTGGATAGATCCGGAGAATTCAGGTTCCAAACAGCGCTGCAAACACGCATTTGTGTAAGCAACGCACGGGCAGTGGCAGGACAAGCGTTGCGCGCCAGCAGTTCCAGCGTTTTAGGGCATCACTGGTCTGACCAGTTCCTGGGCACGCAAACCGCTCCTGCCGTCGAGCACGGCATCAACTCGACTTATGTAGGCCTCCCTTTGGCGGTGGAGAGCTTGCCAGGAACGTGCGGACTGCCCTGCAAACAAGGACCATGCACGTGAGCTTATGGGCCCTGTCTCGACCCGCTGACAGCCTCCTGGCGACAGGAAGGGTGAGGGCATGCAGGACTCGCAGCGGGGTTCGATGCAAAGGCTGTGATTGCGTCAGGCGCGTCGCAGGACCTAAACAGCAGCGTTCAGATTTTGAGGCTTTTTTTGCACCGATAGAGGCATGGTTGCGCCCGACGTGACTGCGACTGCTTCCGAGGCATTAACACGCGCTCTATCGGCGGCTGCACGACGCTCACGGCTGCGCGTGGGCCTTGGTTCGCCTGACCTCGTCTTGGCGTGGGCCCCGGGAGCTCTCTGATGCTCTCTGGACGTTGCGGTCCCACGATTCGTACGCAGATGTCACAAAGTCTCGTCCCGAGCGCGACGGGGGATGCGTCCGAGGGCCGCGCTGCGCTGTGGCGCACGGGGCCTCGCCGCCGCGCCCGCGGTCGCTCCGTCAAGAACCTGGGCTCGAACTGGGTCATGTTCGAGAGCGAGTCGCCCCGGAGCTGTCCCATCGTGACGCCGACCTCCGGGCTGATGAAGCGCAGCGCCATGGTGGTTTACGGCTCCCCAATCGTGGGCCTCCAGTCCATCACAGACCCGCGCATGGTGGCGGGCCTCGCGACCACCCCGGGCGCGGCCATCGTCCCATGGACGGAGGCTGCTCCGGACGCACTGGAGGTCGAGTACGAGGTGCTGGGCAACGGCGACGACTCCGACGCAGAGGGCCAGGGTCCGGCGTGCACTGCCATCGTGCCGGTGCCGAGTGCGATCCCCGCAGCCCCGGTGCGCCGCCCCCGCGCCGCTGCATCCTGCGATTGTCACCGGCGGGGCAACACATTGGTGCAGGCGCCCTCCTTGCGTGCGACATGGTCGATGAGAAGCCGTCATGCCACTCCCGCAGGTCCGCCCGAGGGGACCGGGCGCTGATGGCGCGAGGGCGGGGCCACAGCGGCGCCACCCCCGCCGCACATCGAGGGTGCAGTTCACGTGCCGCCTGTGTGGCGTCTCCACGCAGCGTGCGGTCAACCCCCGCGCCTTCCATCGGGGGACGCTGGTGTGCCAGTGCGAGGGTTGCGGCGTCAAGCACAAGCTCGTGGACCACTTGAACGTGTTTGGTGGCGAGGCGGGCCAGGTGGGTGCACACGATCATCGCTCCGCTGTCATGAACATTGCTTTGCTGTTATGGAGGTGCACGGCGTGCACTTGGGCGCTGGTTGGCTGCAGTCGCACGGGGCTCACGGCACGGATGTGTCGTCGCGCGCAGGAGGCGGTCGGGGCGGGCGCGGAGCCCCGGCGGCCCCTGCAGCCCCAGGCGCGGTCTCCTGAGGCCGAAGCCCTGTGGTCCAACCTCCCCGAGCGATTCCGCGAGATGCCCAAGACGTGGGAGGGCGGCGTGGGCCTCGTGGGGCTCCTGCGGGGCCTGGGGCGCCACCCCGACTCTGACGACGACACAGAGGACCTTCTGGCATGAAGCACGACACCCAGGAGTCGGACAGGCCGCACTTTGCCACTTTGCGACGAACGCCTGGCTGGGTCGAGGGACGTCGTTCATTCATGCGACTCTCTCCGCAATCTGCCCTTGCCCACCCAAATACAAGCGCTCGCTGTTTCCTATGCTGGCCCCAGCGCCCCACGCTCTAGCGCATAACACCTTGCTCTGTCCACTATGCTCAGCCGGCGGCATGCCTTGAATGGCACAGCCTCTCACGTCCTCAAGCCCGTCAGGCGTACCTTGGGCATGCCGTTCGCAGCACTGGCCTCGTGAGACGACCCTACACCGTTCCGCCCCGCCCCTCCCAGCTGCTGCCTCAGGTCCTGCACCTGCCGCTGCAGCTCAGCCACCCTGCACAGCCGACGCAGGAAACACGGAACTGACGCACTCTGGCGTCGCGAGGGTCCGCAGCGTCAACTCCCCAGGAACAGCCCTTGCAAGCACAACCCTTGCCCTTGCCCTTGCCTTTGGTTGGCGGCCTCGAGCTCCGCCTCCGCCGCCTCCGCCCGTGCCTGCAGCGCCGACTGATGCCGCCACACCTCGTGCAGCTGCTGCCGTGCCGCATCCCGCTCCTCGCGCCGCACGCGCAGCTCCGACCGCAGCTGGTTCTCCAACGCCGCGGACGAAGCCAGCAGCGTCCGAGTCGCGGCAGCCCAGTCCTCCTGCGCCCTCACCGCCGCCGCCATCGCCTCTGCCACCGCCGCCCCCGCCTCGTTCCTGGCGCGCCCCAGGGCCGCGTCCTCCTCGAACATCGCAGCGCCGAGGAGCTTGTCCATCCCCGTCTCGATCCCCGGACCCGCAGACTCCACCAGCGCCGCCCCAGCCTCCGCGCCATCCACCTCCCGCCTCGCCCGCGACCGCAGCGACCGGGTGACACCCTCCGCGTCCTCCTCCGCGTGAGACGCCGGCCGCTTGCGCGGGGTGCCCTCCCGCGAAGCCCCCGCGTTCGAGCCACGCAGCAGTGCCGCTGCTTCCCGCGAGAGCTTGAGCCGAGGCACCCCCCCGCCACCCGCGCCGCTACTCCAGGCCACGCCCGGCGGCACCGGTATGGGCCCCAGCGACGACCCCGGGGGCCTGCCCCAAAGCTCCCCGTTTGCCGCCACACCGCCATCCGGCTCCCGCCCGCGCCCCACATCACCGGCATTGCGCGTGTTTACCTCCGGACCCCGTCCGTCCCCCAGGAACCCTCCCCCATCCGCCGACCCCATACCCTGGCTCGTCCCGTCACCATCCGCGTCCCTCCGGTCGCTCTCGTGCCCCTCGTCCCGGTTCAGCTGCCGCCGGAGAGCCTTGGACAGTCGGCCCTCGTAGCCCCGGGAAGGCACCCACGCCTTCGCGCCCGGCGGCACAGGGTCCAGCTGGCCCTCCATCGTGGACAGCAGGGCCCTGCGAGCGCAGCTGATGCAGCACGTTTCGACACACGTTTCTGACACCCGGAGCCAGCACGCCGTTGGGCACCGGAGCCCTGCCCCCAAGGCCCTCACCTGCAGTTGTCGAAGCGCGTGGCGAGGAGCTGCAGCCACGCGGGCACGTTGATGCTGTAGTCCCTGCAGGAGGAGATGAGCGCCTCCAAACAGAACCGGCACCCGCGGTCGGAGTGACGGCACCGGGAGCATCCCACGGCGGGGCCCCCGACCCAGAGCCGCGTTCCCTGGACGTCGTACACGGTCCTCATCGCGACGCGATACAGCGCGAGCCGCTCCGGCGACACGAGGTCCTCGTCCGGGGGTGGAAAGCATGAATCGTCCTCCTCCAAGCGCCACTGCAGCACACGCACTGCCCACTGCGACGGGGACAAGCCAGGGCTGTGTTACGAACCAGGAGCCGCCTGCGAGCCTGCGCCTGGGCACATCCCAGGGACACGCTCCGTCCCCCGCAGGCCGTCAGGAGCAGGCCACACCTGCGTCATGAACTCCCCATGCATGGTGGCGCCCGTGCTTCGGACCGCAAAGGACGCGGGGCCGTTGAATATCTCGCAGACGCGGAACATGGTGCGCACGTCTGCGGCGAACCTGCCCACGTGCTCGTAGGCCCCGCCCACAATCTGCTCCCGGATCTGCGATGAGGGGCACGCACGCCGTTGGTGCCACGTCACAGGCCTCAAGGCGTGGGGCAGCGCACCGCAGGCTCTGCGGTAACGGGCACGCAAGCCGTCGACGCCACGTCATAGGCTCACCCGGCCGAGCCACATGGGCTTACGGACGTGCGTGTAGTAATCGGGGACGCCCATGGCCTCGGCGTTCACGGGGGAGCCGAACAGAAACGCGCCGGACGGGCTGCTCTTCTCCACCCGAGCGAGGACCTCTTCCAAGTCTCTGCGGCAGGCGTCGGCACAGACAAGGCTGGGTGGCAGGGCATGTGCCATGGCCGCAGCTCACCAGTGCGCGTGGGACAGGCGGGCTGCCTGCGGATTGACGCGAGCGGCGCGGCTATGGTGGCTATGGACCCACCGTTGCTTCTCCACGGCTGATATGTCGGAGGCTTTCTTTGCCAAGGGGCCCGACACGAGGCACCGTGCCCCATCGTCCTGCGGGGGTCGTGGGGGCAGCCTTCGAGGGGTCCGGTGATACCCGCGGACAGAGTACCCATTACATAGCTCGCGCACGACTCCCCGCGGCGGTGGGCGGCGCGCAGGCGGTGCAGCAAGCCACATTGCCGACACCCTGAGCAGGCAGCAGCGAGACTCGCCATGAGGTCCGCGGCGCGGACGCGTCCCATGAGGCCGAGGACCTGGCGCTCCCGGACGTTTAAGGATGCATCGAGCTTCTGGGCGACCGGGAAGGGCAGCCGACGCGGCTCCTCGGCGAGGTCAGCGGCGCCCTGCGGCGTCCCCTCCGCCGCGGCTTCCGCTGGCGGCGCGTGCTCCGCCATGGCGTTGGATGCAGGTTGCGAAGTTGATGGCTCGAGGCCAGGCTTCGCGTCCATGAGCGCTGCTAGGCCCGAAAGGGCCCCTGCGCTTCGGCGTGCAACGCACTTGGCTGCCGAGGGGCGGCGGGGCACCAAGGTTCGCAGAACTGTGCGCTCGCGCGGTCGGAGAATCAAAGCAGCGCGTCGATGAATCGCGCCCAGGGCTCGCTTCACGCAGCGACGTTGCGCGTCTCTTCGTGGAAGGAACCGGAGCTAGACGGCGCAGGGCCTGTGACGAAGCGAGTGCACGCTCCGCGTATGTCGCTTCCCGGGCAGTTGTCGCGGTCTGACCCCGCCCTGACCCCGGAAGGTGCTGCTTCTGCTTCTGACACCTAAGCACCGCGCGCGCACGCGACGACAGAGCAGTTGCATCCTCTTATCACAATCCATGCTTCAAACGATGGCTAAGCTGCCCCCTTCCCCTCCCACGGCTGGCTGGCCCTTGCGCTGCATCTGTTCCCATCACCATTGACCCCACCCCCCTAACTCGCAGAGATGTCCTCTATGAGCAGCTCACTGGGTTGGCTGGCCCGCGGGCCTCCGCACGGCCGCGAATGCGCGCCACCACGCCTCGGGCAGCGGCCGCGCGGTCCCGTACTCCGCCGTGTGCCTCCCCAGGGCAGAGTCGCGCCCAGCCCCCTTCCAGAGCGCCCCAATCATGTCGCGCACCTCGTGCACCACGTCCACCCACGCCAAAGCACGTGACATGTCCGCACCCATCGCCTCTGCCGCCCGCCTCTCGCTTTCCCACTGCCGCCCCCTCCTGCGCCCGCCTCCGGCCCTGGGCCCCCACCCGCCCAAGGCCGACGGCACTGCCCCCACCACCTCGACCCCCTCGCTGTCGCTGGCGCTACCATCCGTCAGGGAGCCTCCGCTCTCCGTCCCTGAGACACCCCCGGTCCCCGCCCTCGGCTCGGACTTCGACGCTTGAAACGCTCCTCCCCGACGCGCACGCCTGGCTGCTGGCAAGGATTCCCCGGCCTCCGCCTCCCGCCGCTTCCTCTTGGCCCCGCCTTCGCTTGGTCCGACACGCCCATCACTGGCGCCAGAGCTGCCGTCGCTCTTACCCCGGTGCAGGCGCGACACCCTCTCCAGGTAAGTCGCCTGACCCTCGGCCCACGTCAGGATGCTTCTTGCGAGGCCTGGGCCCTCTCGGCCATCCATGGCCACCGCTACCACCACTGCCCTCGCCCGCACCAGGTCCCACAGGCGTGGACTTTGGAACGACGCTGCCCCGGCTGGCTGAGTCCTTCCTTCGGCCACCTCATGCAACGCGTCCTGCACGTCACAAGGAGACGCCGGTTGAGAGATGCACAACGGACAAGACACAACAGCACATTGGTCGTGAACGCAAGGGACGGCGTGTGCAATGCTGCCGCAGCGTGTGCGTCAGCTCACCTCAACGACCGTGGTGGACAGCTCCTGGAATTGGCGCACCCACCGCCCGGGGTCCTCCCAAAGGGGCCGGACCGTGTCCCTCGCGTCGGCCCACGCATTCGCGAAGGCCAGCGCATGCCCCACCGACACGGGCGTGCCAGTCACGCAGTTGGTGCGAGAGACGGTGCGGGTCACTTGTCGCCACGCCCGGGGGTCCTGCGGGGATGGGACCAGGGGCCTGGGTGGTGACGACAGAGTGTGGAGTCGCTGGCAATGACGCCACCTTGCAAAGTCCAGTCTCACTCAAGCTCTGGCCGCACACGCCAGCGCCGCGACTTGCCTGCACCAGCTCCCGCAGGCCCTTCTTTGCTGTACGGTACGCCTTTGCCAGCGACTCGCCCGTCGCCGTCAGCAAGGCTTCCAGCTCCAGCCACGCCTGCCCCACCGCCAGCGCAAGCGCCCTTTGAAGGCAGCCTGCGGGTGGCGCGCGCCGTTGCCGCATGCCAACCCTCCCCGCACTCCCACCACGGTGGCAGGCCACGCTGTGACATGAACCCCACCCGCCCATCCTCTCGCTCACCGTCCGACGCATCCACGGCCTTGTCCGCGCGGGCGTCGTGCACCTCCAGGAAATGCAGCAAGGCTGCACACGCCTGCTGAGCTGCTGTGCCCTGCTCGGCGGCCAACGCCGCGCTCCACCCCCGCTGGCCCGAACGGACCCAGCACTCTCTTGTCTCCCGCAGCAGGGGTAGAAGGCTGCTCATCTCCCGCAGACCCCCTGGATTCGCGCGGCATGCTACAAGGGCGCGCCTGCAGGCCGGGGTGGGTAGTGGTTGTACTTGCAATGCCCGTCTGGGCCTGATATGGTTGCACTAGTCGCCCGCAGTGCCACCCGCCAATGGCAAGAAATGCGACCCGGTCGACTTGCCTGAGACCCTCCAGCACCTCGTGCTGCGCCCGGCTGCCCTTGTGGTCCCTTGCAAAGGCAGGAGCCTCCCCCGCAGCAATGCGGACCAACTGGGGCAGCGCGACGGCATCCGCGTCCAGCGGCACGTGCCCGGCGAGCGCGTGCGCGGCTGCGAGAGCGTTCCGCGTGTCCCCCACGCGCATCTGAGCGTCGCACAGCGCGAAGCTGGCCGCCACGGCGCCCCTGTCCATCTTTATGGCCGTCTGCAGGTGACGCTGCGCATCCTGCCGACGAGCAGGAGAGAGAACGGAGTTGAGTGGCCTTATGCACGGCGGTGGCAGGTGGGGTGCAGGGACAGCAACCGACGCAGCCTTGCGCATGAGCCAGAGACAGCCACTGCGGCCCTGCCCTCAGGCATCGGCCAAGTCACTCGCCTGCCAGAGCTCGCGGTGGCTGCCCTGCGCCGCATTTATCGCGCGCATGTGCGGGAGCCACAGCCTCGCGGCCTCTCCCCAACGGGCGGATGGCGAGCCCTGGCTGCTGCCCCCGCCGAGGCGAGACGACGCCGCCTTCTCACGAGCGCTCTTCATCGGACTCGAGAGAGAGGACGGACCGGGACCGGCCTGCGAAGCCTGCTTTCGCAAAAAGAGACTGCGTCACGTGTCCAGCACCCGTCGCAACCCAGGTCTGCCTGTCACATGGGGTGGCACGCGCACCTGGAGGTACCGCGCAAGACCCATAATGCTCTGCCGGTTCAGGTGCAGCCGCCGGGCGGACTGGGGCACGGGGAGTGAAGAGGGGCCACTGTGCTTCGTGGTGTCCTGTGGGCGGACCGAACCAGAGAGCTGACGCCCGCGGGGGATGCGCGGCGGCCAGCGAGAAACATGGCAACACGCAGTATCCTCTTCGCACCGATTCGCGTCTTTTGGACGACTCGAGCGGGGCCCGCAGCAGGTCGTAGGCATCTGCCGCCGACTGTGCACACAGGGCTTCGGCCGCGAGGTCCAGCGTCGCTGCGTCCGCGCGTAGGCGGTTTGGCTCCAGGTCCCGGATGTCGCGCTGCGGCGGTCGCGGCGGAGAGGGGCCTTTTGGGCGCTGCCATCCTCACGCTGTCCATGGGCACGCAGGATGGCGAGCCCGGCGGTCCTGACGAAGCGCCAAGTCATAAAACACACTCACCAGAATGCGCTGAAGAAGCACGCGGTTCCCGTCGATGCTACTGCCCAGCATCGGGCTGGTTTCAGCGCCGTCCTCTTGGTCGACGACGGCGGCCTCCTCCAACAGCCGGACGACCGCCTCGGCAGCCGAGTACAAGCCAGCAAGCACGTACTCCGAGGCGGACTTGTCGTGCGATACAGCAGGGCCCCTGCGGGACGAGTAATGTGTTTCGAGCTTTGACATCGACCCAGTGCTGCTCCTCCGCCACTGCGCGCCTGTCCCCGAAAACGACCTGCCCTCACCATTTCTTGCCGAGGGCTTTGGACGGAGCGCCGGTAAATATCGCGGTCGCCACGTTCGCCACGCCTGCCGGCGAGCCCTGCGGATGTGGAGCGGTGGGCGGGGCGATGGCGGATCACACAGTGCGCAAGTCCACCGGCATCGGGGTCGAGACGCAAGCGGCAGGTGCAGCGGCACCTGCAGGAGGCACCGCTCCAGGGCTTGCAGCGCCGCATCCCGTACACTAGAAGCGGGTGGAGCGTCGAGGCTTGCGAGGGCCATGCTGCCTCGCCATCCTGCGCAGCGCACCCCTTGGGACGCCAGCGAAAATGTCGTGCAACCTACCTCGCAGCCAGCAGTTCTCGAGCCCAGGCGTCACGGTTTCGCTGGCACGGCGAGGTTTGCTGATGACCTAGCTGAGCTTCAAGCGGGCAACTGCATGCATGCGATGCTTCCTGCGAAAGCGACTCAGGCCGCAGGCAACCCCAGGTTCTTGGTGCTGAGCCGGGGGAGCGTGTCCATCTTGAGGGAGGAAATGAAGAGATACTGAGGCGTCTCCAGCACCGCCGTGGTCGCGTGAATGGTGCCGCCCGGGCACTGGAGATCGGCGACCACCTTGCCTTGCTCCGTGAAAGCCACCACGTGGCCGTGCGCCACCGGCTTGGGCCTCTGCGTCGCGCAGCACGAACGCAGCCGGTGTCCGACGGCACCGACGGCGGCATGAAACACCTGCTGCAAGAGCAGGGCAGCCAAGAAAGCAGCACGCGTGCTCACCACGGCCGCCGGCAGCCGCTGCACGACCTTTCGCAGAGCGGGGTAGGGGGCGAGGGTGTCGAGGAGCTTGTTGCGTGGGGACACGAGTCCCACCCAGAGGCGGCCGCTGCGGCCCCGCTTGATGTTGTCGGGGAAGCCTGGGAGGTTCTCCAGCTGCGAGGCACGAGACCGCAGGGTGCAGCAATCACTGCGCTGGCGACGCCAGGGCCCAGCCGACTATACCAACCCGCGCAACCAACTGCAGCGCGGCCGGTGAGGGTGACTCACCACGACTTCCTTGTCGGCCTTCTTGCCCGCTCCCCCGAGGCGGATGCGCAGGACGCGGTACTCGCCGGTCTCGGCCACAAACAGCGACCGCTCGTCCGACGACAGCGCCAGTCCGTTGGCGAACGCCAGCCCGCCCGCCACCTCCTGCATCTCGCCCGTATCCAGGTCCACGGACAGGACCCTCCCCGTGCTGCTGTGCTCCATCAAGTCCCACACCGAGGCGGGGAGGGTGCCCCCGAGCCTGCGTCAGGCCGACGGGCGTGCACGGGCGTCCCCAGGGTGCCCCCAGGGTGCCCGCAGCGCCAGCAGCGACGCCGCGCAGCCTGGACCGATGGACTCACTTGGGCGGGGCGAAGCGCTGCGTGGAGTCGGTGAAGTAGAGCTTCCCGCTGGACGACACCTCGACCGTGTTGGGGTAGACCAGCTGCAGGGCGCGGGGGTGTGCGGGGTCATCCGCCGAGCGTGCAAAGGTGATTCCTCGCATCCTTATCCACGCCAACAAGCCTCGCCAGTCATCCTCGCCTTCTTCCCCCGGTGGTCCTGCCCCGTCAGGAGACCCACGGATCCCTCGCGCGTGATGCGGAGGATGCCTGCTCCCCCCGGGAAGCACGGGTCGGCCACGTACAGGTCCCCCGTCTCGTGGTGCACGGTGATGCCGAGCGGGCAGCCGTCGGTGCGAGCCAGGACTCGGCTGCCTGCGGTCGTGCGGAAGCGAGGAGAGCGCGTCATCACTGTGTGGACTGCACGCCGGCCGCTGCCCTTGCTGCACCACCTCTGCTCCGGCTGCCCACCTCGTGCCGTGGGGTCGACGACGACCACGGCACCCCCGAAGTTGACCTTGTCGTCCTGGCGGAGAGGCGTCTTCAGCCTCGCTGCGGGCAGGTCCATGCGAGCTGGTGTATGCTAAGCGCATCGACCACTGGGGGATGCCCTGCGCCGTCTGCCAAGGCAAGATCGTTCAGCGGACAAGCCCCTCACTCGTGACGAAGAGGTAGCCCTCAGCATCCGCCGCCATGTCCTCCGGACCGCCGTAGCCCTGCAGCTCCGGGGTATTGAACACCGGCAGCCGCTCCGCGTCGTCGAGGCGGTGGTTGACGGCGTGGGGGCCCGTGTAGCCCGGTGCCACCAGGGGATGCCAGGCGACGGGCTCCAGATTGACGGGCCACGCGGCCAGGAAGGCCAGGCAGCCAGCCAGGGCCAGCGCGGGTGCTGCCGCCACAGCCCAGCGGCCGGTGGTGATGGCGATGCTGCTCCAGTGCCTGGGCGCCCGTTCGATCGCCCGCTTGGGCGGTGGCGGCGCCCGGGCGTCCTTCTTGGCCTCGGCCGGGGCTGCTGGGGCCGCAGGTGCCGCCGGGGCCTCGGCGGGCTTCTTGGACGCACTTGGCTCGGACATCGGGCCTCTTTCTCACGCCGTGGGTGCGATCTCTCGGAAAAGCCGGCCAACTACCCCCTGCTCAGCTCAGGATGACGTGAATCGCGGCCTCTCAAGCACCCTCGGCCAGCGCATCCAAGTCCTGCTATTGATTCCGTGCCAAGGCGATCCAAATCACTCGAGGATACCCGGCATCGGCGCGAGTCAGATCGGGTTTGACACCGCCAGAGCGGGGAGCAAAGCGATGTCGGTTGAACTGACTTCCGTGTATTTAATTTTCAGCCCCAAACCTCGGGGAACCTCTCACCCTCTCGGCATCGTTCGGAATTTGCTTGGCACCCGCAATCCATCTCCCTCGCCCCTCGGGCCCCGCGGCCCTTGAGGCTGGCTCGCTGGAATGGACGATGACGTAGTGTTCCCTCTGTTGGCGCTTCCGGACGACGTCCTCCACCTGATTTGCAATGCTTTGGAGGGGCGCGACCGGAGCGCCATCCGTGGCGCATGCAGGCGCCTAAGGTGCTGCGCGGTACCTTCCGTTCCCTCTAAAGTGTGTGAAGAGCCAGGCTAGAGGCACACACGCCATCTATCTGCCCCGCTTTTGCAGGACTGTGCACGACGCATCCGTGCGGGCCCTCAGCGTGTGGGCGGGCCCTCCCCTTTCGCGCCCGGAGCATTTTCCCTTTCTCAAAGAGCTGGAGATCATCTCCCGGTTGATGGACTTTCAAGCCGTCCTGCCTCGTCTCCCTCGTACGCTGCGGACGCTCAAACTCTACCTCAGCAGGTGACGGTGGCCCACCGATTTACCGGGAGCTCTCAGGCCTACGTGCGTGGTGCGTCAAACGTTGTGGCGCATCCACGGACGAATTCCCCGCCTGATTTGCGCAGGGAGCTGTGGGATCCCGACGACTCGTCGCTGGGGACGCTGACGCAGCTCTCGACCCTCAAGCTCGTCGGCAGCAAGTTTGCCGAGCCGCCGTACGTCGCCACAGACGACCACCTGGCCGGGCTGTCGAGTCTGACGGGGCTGTCCGCGCTCACCCTGCGCGACCACTCCAGCCTCACGGGAGCGGGCCTCGCCCACCTGCGCACCTGCACGGCCCTCACGTCCCTGGTCTTGTCCGGGTGCCGTCTCTTGAGGGATGAGCACCTCGCCTCCCTCGCCGCCGTCACTGGTGAGTGGCCAGCGGCCCAGCTCCCGGCGTGCCACACTCGCAAGGGTGAGTCGCGAGTTGATAAGAGTGATGGCATCCGAGCTTACTCATCCTCACAGGGCTGAGGTCCCTGGCGGTCCAGGACAGCGGCAACGCGCTCGGCTGCGAGTCGTTCGTGGGGGCCGGCCTGGCCTTCCTGTCACGCCTGTCGCACCTCACGCACCTGAGCTTGTCGGGCTGCACGCTCGTCAACGACGCCCTGCTGGTGAGGAGACGGTGGCGCCCGCCCTCTGCCCCTTGGCCGCTTGCCATTAGGCAGCTGCATGACGTCACCTGCCGCTCGCCCCCGCCCCCGCAGCACGCCAGCGCCGCTCCGGCGCTTCAGGTCTTGGACCTGCGCCACTCGCGCGGCATCACGGACGACGGCATCGCGCACCTCCGCCACGCCCCGTGCCTCCGCGTCGCGCACTTCAACCGCATGAACGCCGAGATGCAGGGCAGGATCCTGGGCCACGGCATCGCGCGGCTGCTCGCGTGCGCGACGGTCGAGGAGATGGACTTCTCCGGCGTCCACGGGGTGAGCGCAGCTGCGTCCCTGGCCTCGCAACGATCATCGCACTATCCACGCCTGCGGAGCCCACGGCCACCGGCGTTGATGCCCCGTCTCCTCCGCCACTCTCGCAGGTCGTCACCTTCCCCCGCGCGGAGTTCGCCGGGTGCCCCAACCTGAGGCGCCTCGTGTTGCCCCCGGGGGATGCGGCCAATGACGACTGCCTCGCCCACCTCGCGGAGCTGCCCTCCCTGCGATGCTTGGACGCGTCCCGGGCACGCGCCGTATCCGACCGAGGTGAGACGGTGCACAGCGGCCCAGTGCACAGAGGGCCGGTGCACACGTCAGGTGCCACGACCGCGCTGGCAATCTTGTCTCGGCGCTGACTTCGGTCGCTACGGTGCCTCGCTTGCAGGCGTGCAGTACCTGGCTGCCGCTCCGTCGTTGGAGACGCTCGTGCTTCCCGGGGGCCCCAGCATGTCCTCTGGCATCACAGACGCGGCGTTGGAGGCGCTCTCCAGGGCGCAGTCCCTCAAGCACCTCTCCGTGCTGGTGAGTGGCTGGCTGTCAGTGGCAAGCGCGAGTGCGGGTCAGTGTCACTTGCATGTACCAAATGCGTGGCCCCGGCCCTTCCTGCAGGCGAGCAGGGCGACTGACGAAGGCCTCGCACACCTCGCGCGCTGCAAGCACCTTGAGTCACTTGGTGAGCACTCGGGACTTGCTTCCCACGCGCCAGCACGCAGGGTGCATGCCTGACGCTTGGGCGACGCTCGATGCATGGTGCACACCCGGCACGGCTTACCACCTCACCTGCCCCGCACCGCCCCTCGCAGAGCTGCAGAGCGCCGACGGCATCACCGTGGCGGGCCTGAGCCAGCTGTCGTCCTGCCGCCGTCTACGCTCCCTGAAGGTCTTCGACTGCAGTCGTCTGAGCGAGCAGGAGCAGTGGCAGCCGCTCCTCAAACTCGTCTCTTCGTGCCCAGAGCTCCAGGCGAGGGGTCACTGGCTGGGCCTTTCACAGCCCGCCTGCCCATGGCGCAGGCGCCACCACGTGCAGTCGCGCGGGGCGGCGACCGCACGTGCCACGATGACGACCGCGTTCAGCCCTTCTCTCGAATACGCAGGCCATCGACGTGGGCAGGCGGCAGTGGAGCTCCTACCGAGGCTTTTTCACCTGGGTGCAATCGCAACTCGCCTCCTTGCCAGCCACCCAGGACCCCAGCGTGGCCCCTGCCCGGGCCATGAGCCACAGCCACGTGGCGCTCGCCGACGCACCGAGTGCCCGCGGTCCCCGCGACACGTGCGCTCCGACTGCGGCGGGTCCAGCGGCGCACGGGGGGCACTGGGACGTGGGGGGCTTGGTGGGAGCGTACACGGGGTCGCTGGGCACGTCACCCGCGAGCGAGGTCCGTGGCTTTGCTGGGAGGGATGCGGAGGGACGCTGGCCGGCAATGTCCTTTGTCGAGACGCCACCCACACCCACACTCAACCGCCCTCGCAGCCCGAGAGCACGCGGATGCGGGCGGCGGTGCGGCGGAGCGAGGCGTCGCCGCGGCGCGACGTGGAGCTCTTGCGGCGCGCGGTGGACATCATGGTCCGCAGCTGGAAAGAGGTCGGGTGGGACGACGAGTAGTTACACGTTTCACAGCTCCCGAGCTGGGACACCGCAGCGCTGCTTCTTATTGTTTTTTCTCATAGCTGACAACCGTGGCGTTGCTCTCTTCTCACTTTTCATAATTCGGCCGGCTATGCCACGGCAGACATCGCCGGCCATTTTGAAGGGGCGGTTGGTTCACGGGCGCTCGAGCGTCGCCGCGTGCACGGACGGGAGGTTTGGGTATCTACACAGGTCTAGAGGCGGAACGCCTGGGCGAAAGAAGCACTGGGGCCGGCGCGTGCGCGGCCCGTCCCACGCAAAACCCGGCTCAGAGGGCGGAGGTGGAGACGATGAGGTTCACGCTGATGGCCAGGAGGACCACGATGAGCCCCGCCCAGGCGATCAGGCCCTTGGTCCCCAGCGTGTACGTGTCACCCGTCTCGGACCAGATGTCCGGGGTGTAGATGGGCGAGTAGCCGTCCACGTTCGCCCCGTACTTGTCCGCGTAGCGGTACACCCCGTAGCCCTTGCCCTTGCGGCCCTGGGGGTCCGTCCAGCCGGCCTTCTTCATCGACTCGGACTCACCGCGCTGCGGGGAGCGGGTGGGGTTGGGGGTTGACAACCGGGATGCAGCGGCTGGCGAGCGACAGCCCAGCACGGCGCTGCACGCTCGATTGGATAGGTCCCGATCACCGCGGCAACTCACCAGGTTCTTGCGGACGACATCGTTGTCGATGCTGTCGAGGCCCTTGATGGAGATCTTCTTGACCTTCGTCGCCACGACCTGGGTGTTGACCTGGGTGCGGCGGCTGCGGGGAGCAGAGGGGGGTGTGGCTCACGCACGCCGCCAGGAACGACGGGGGGCCCGCGGCTGGGATCTCGGCGATGCTGTCTGCCAACTGCAAACAGCGCCGGGTTGTGCTGGTCCGTCACCGGCCTGACACGGTCCCCCAGGCCTCCGCGCAACGCTGCGCCCCCGCCTCCGCGGGAGCGCCGCGAGCGACTGGATGCTTTGGCCAGACACCGCGTCAACGATCCGCCGCGGGGCCCGCCGCCCACAACGACGCACGCTCTGCCCGCCCCCGCGCGGGTTACAGAGGGACGCGACTCCCCCCGGCTATGGCGAGCGTGCGACGCGGCGCCCGGAAAGCCCACGATCGAAACGAACGAAACGCGGCGAGGAAATCCCTCGGAGACCCCCGGGGCCGCCCGGGCGGAGCAGGGCGCTCGCATCGGGCAGATTCTGCCCCCCGGGAAGCGCCCGGGACGGGGCAGGCCGCGCGCCCGAGCGATTCGGCGTAATCCGCGATCGCTCTCGCCGGCGGCACCACAAGGTACACCGGCGGGGGCGCCCCGCGGCCGCGGAGGTGTCGAGGGGGCGGATCACGGCCCCGGCCCCGACACGACCGCGCGCGATCCGATCCGCGCGACCGCGTCGAGCACGCCGCGTGCGATAAACGAGGCCGAGGAACGCGCGGAGCACCTCCTCGGCGGGTCCTGGGACCCCCGCGCTCGCATGCAGGGGGCAAGCTCGGGGGGTCCCCTGCGGCCCCGCGAAAGGACGGCGGGCCCCGACGCGATCATGCCGGGTTGTTCAGTCACAAAAGACCACGGGAAGGGCGGTCGCGAGGCCAGGGCGGGGCTCCCCGGCCCGGGGAAGGCGAAACTCGAATCCCGACGGGTTGCGGTCGCGCGCGGCGCGTGGGGGCGTCCGGAGCGGCGCAAACGATGGAGGAAGCGAAACATCGGGAGCGGAGAATCCCCGGAGGCGGGCCCAGGGCCCGGGCAGGCCGGAACATCGCCATCGAGGGGGGCAGATCCACTGCTGAGCGAGCCCGTCGCTCCGGGCCCGCCGGATCCCCCAGGAGGCTCGGTTTCGCAACGAAGATATCGCAACCGGTAAGGAAGTGCAGGGTGAGGCTGCGGGGACCCACCTCACGGCCTTGGACTGGACCGCAGCCCCGAGGAAGGAGGACTGGGCGGCGAACGACATGGTTGCCAATGCGAGGGATCCCGACGAACAAGTGGTAGTGGAATTCACGCCCCGAACGGGCCCCGCGACCACGGTTTGGGCTGGATCTGCCGCCCCTGGCACATCAGTGACACGTCAGAGGGACTCGCCTTCAAAAAGCGGCTTAATTCTGCGACTCCTCCTCGGAGAGACGCCGCCGCAGCTGCTCGTCCGCGCTGGCAATGGCATCCAGGCACTGCTGCACGAGGTGGCCGTCACGGAGGCGTGCGGTGCGGATGCTGTGCAGGAACTTGTGCAGGACGGTGAAGAGGCGCGCCGGTTGCTCCGCCTCCATCTTCGGGCCCGATCCAGGGTCTGGGGACAGGGAACGCGGGCAGAGGTACAGACATGAACGAGCCTTGCAACGACGTCCAGCTCACGACCGCTCGCACCTTCGCTGAGGAACTCCGCCAACGAAAGGAAGCCGTCTACGCTGGACTGGAATTTGGCTCGCAGTTTCTCTCGAACCACGCGCGCCGCCAGGGCCTGGAAGTCCGCGAGCTCCTCCGCCACGCATGTCTCGCTGGCAGCCAGGGGCACACCCTGCGAGCAGCGCCGTGGCGGACGGGTCAGCGCTCCCCAGGCGTCGCGTGTGCGCAGTTCACCCTCTCCCGACCCCTCCGCCACGCCCCCGCGTCGCACGGCCCACCTTGGCTGCAGCCGCGCTCGCCGCATCTCGGGCGTCCCTACTCATGCTCTCCACTTCGACCTCCAGCGCCCGGAGCCCCGCCTCGAGGCGCCGCAGCTCGTCTGCCGTCCCCGCGAAGACCACCCGTGCCGCCCTCGTCAGCGCGGGCATGTCCTCCTCGGCATCCAGCAGCGAGGCGTCGGCCACCTGGGCCTGGGCCACCAAGAAGTGCAGCAGCGACACCTGCCAGGAACACACGGGAGAGGGGTAGCGTCGCATCACCACGTGGGCTCGCTGGGTGACTGACCACCTTGGGTGTCTCACACCGGAAGGTGCACCTGACAAAGCAGACCGCCTCGCGTCTGCAAGGCCCCAAGGCGTCTCTCTCAGCGCACTCGATTGCTTGCCTGGGCGTTGGCGAAAGTGCGCGTGTCGCCGAGCTTGAGCAGGGTGGCCAGCTTGAACCCGCGTGCCTTGTTCTGTGCACGCACGTTGAGCGAGTTGCCAACCTGCAGCACGAGCGCCAGCAGCCGGCCCAGGCGGCCTCCTTCCAGCGACGCCCGGACCTGCGACCGGGCCGCGTCCACCAGCTCGCACGCCTGCATCACCGACCGCGACGCCTCCATCACTCCCGCCTTGAACTCCAGCGCACGGAGCTTCCCGGCCAGGCGCTTGACCCGCGCGCACTCCAGGAAAAACCGCTCTGCCAGGCCCAGGGACGAGGGGTCGTTGCCCTCCCGCGTCGACCACGTCTTGACCAGGCTGAGCTCATCTAACGTCGGCACCGCCGCCATCAGCCGGGATATCACGTCCGGGCCCAGCTCTGCGAAGGCCGAGTGGAGCGGGTGCTGGGGCGATGGCGCACGCGCGCTCGTGTCTCTAGATGGTCTCTGCAGCCTCTGCAACCACCCAACCGAGGTCGTGACGGAGCTGTGGCTGAGACTGATGAGGCTTTCTGTGACTGAGTAGGGCCGCTTCACAGCGTGGGCAAACGCACCGTCCGAGTCCATGGCCGCCACGGCGTCGACGATCTCCCGGGCGGAGAGCTTGATGCGCCTCAGCACGATCTCCACGTTTCTGGCACGCGCCATGTCCAGCAGGCACACCCTGGGCCGGGGGGTGGCCGCGCCCTCGTCTCCACTGGTGCCCTCGCCAGACGCGTCCTGCGAGCGCACACCGACACAACGGCCTTGCTTGCGGCAACGCCGATACCGGCCAACTCGCAGTGCCCACCTCCCTTGGCGCAGCTGGGTGCGAGGAGGGGCGGCGCTGCGCATGTGAACAGAACGTGCTGCGACGCGGCGTGCGTGCCGCCTCGCCTCGTCTGCCACGCTGGTGCGGGACCTGCGGCCGGTCGGGGTCAGGCTGCGGCGGGAGCGGCTGGACTGGGGCCCGCCCGGCTTCTCCCCCGACAGCTTCGTGAAGAGAAGCGTGACGGCCGAGTCGCTGACGGCGGGCGCCGGTGACGCGGAGTCCGGACCTGGCGGCGTCTCTGCGCTGCCGGGCGGGGGCGGGGACGCCTGCGGGCAAGCAAAGAACGGGCCGCGTCGCAGCAACCATGTGAAGTGCAGCACTGAGCCCAGGGGTCCTCTGCCGATGGCGTGCAGGCATCTACGTGCCCTTGCATGCCTGGCGAATGCCTGGCACGAGCTGCCTCACCTGCACGAGGGCCCAGAAGGTCTTGGGGAGCTCACTGGGGCGCACGGGCTCCCAGTGCAGCGTGCGCCGCGAAACGCCCGACAGCAGCCCCCGGGGGTCCCTGAGGAACACCTCTGGGGCGTCGGGCGCCGTGTTTGGTGTCTTGGGATCGCCATCCTCGTCGTCCGCGTCCTGGGCCCTGGGCGCTGCGGGGCTGGGTGCCATGGGGCCACCCTTACCCCGCGCCAGGGCCAAGGGTGGCGGCGGGGCCTTGGGCGGAGCTGGAGGCGTGCCACGTGCAGGCGCAGCGTCCTCGGCCTTTGCTGGCGAGGGCTTGAGGCCCGGTGGCACGGGTGGTGGTGGGGGCTTGAGGCCCGGTGGCACGGGTGGTGGCGGTGGCGAGGGCTTCAGGCTCGGTGGCACGGGTGGCGGTGCGGGCTTGAGGCCCGGTGGCACGGGTGGTGATGCGGGCTTGTCGCCCTTCTGAGCCCCTCCCGGCTGCAAGTGGGGCGGCAGGGGCGGTGCCAGCCCGGGACTGCGTTCAGAGTCCGGTCCATTACTCGTCGCCTGAGACGTGGGCGGCGCTGGGTGCACAGTCGTCGCGGAGGCGACATCCGGGGGAGCTGCCGGGGGTGGCTGGGCATCCGTAGATGGCTGTGCACCCAGTGCAACAAGCGCAAGCCCCTTATCACCGTCCACCGCTGACGAATACGCGCCCTCCCCACCAGGCGCCGGCGCCCCGGGCTCAGTTCCGCCGCCGCCCGCGCGACCGCTGTGGCGCATGAGGCCAGCGGGCAGTGGCGGTGCGGGTGGGACCCCTGCGGCTGCCCTCGCCTCTGCTGTGGCCGGGACCGCAGAGTCCGCACTCGGACCCTCTCCAGTCACTGTAGCCCGGCCACTGGCAGCTGCATGGTCGGATGAAGTGCCGAGCGCCCCTGATACGTTTGGGCCCGTCCGTGCGGCGACCATCGATGCCAGGCGTGACGGCAGCGGCGGCGCCGCGGGCGCGGGTGAGGGCCGCGTGGTGCCTTCTGCGGCCGCAGCCCCGTTCCCCGTGACGTGGATGGATGCTCGTTCCACGCCCTCTGCGCCCTCCTCCACCGCACGGGTCCGCGTGCCCTCGCCTTTGGCCCTGCTCGGCAGCCTCAGCAGGACCGCCAGCATCGACCCGGGCTGCCCCAGCATGCGTGCGCCGGCATCCGGGGCGACACCCTTGACGGTGCCTGGGGGCGCCTGATCTGCATGGGCACCCGGATTGGGGTCTGCGCCCGCCGCCTCTGCACCCGCCACATCCTCTGCACCCGCCACCGCCTCCCCAACCACCACCTCTCCAGCCACCACTGCCTCTGCAGCCACGGGCCCTACGGCCACCGCATCACCAGTCATCATCGTCTCTACGCCCACCACCTCTACACCCACCGCTCTTGCAGCCACTGCCTGTCCCGCCACCGCCTCTGCACCCACCGCTAGGCCACTCAATGCCCCACCGCCCATTCCCATCCCAGGAGACACCCCGCCCACTCCCCTGTCTACGCTCGGCGTCCTGAACGGTCCTCCTCGGCCCCCTGCCTGCTCAGACAGCGCCGAGCTGCCACCCGCTGGCCGGGAAAGAGACGCCATCCCGAGGGCAGTGGTTTTGACTGCACCAGCCGGGGCCAAGGACGAAGCCTCGTGGGGTTGCGCTGGGGCCGCAGAGTCCACATGCGTGCCCCCAACTAAGCTCAGACGGACTGAGTCGGTTGAACCCCCGTGGACTGCATTGGTGGGTACCGTAGAGCCCAGAGAGCCCAGCTCCTCGGAATCCATATGAGCCCCTCCAGTTACGCCCACATGGGACCCTCCAGTTACGCCCACATGGGACCCTCCAGTTACGCCCACATGGGACCCTCCCGTTATGTCTACGTGACCCCCATTGGCCAAGCTCAGGAGCTGCCGTGACTCGGAGGCCCCGACGCGGTCAGTGCCATCCCCAAGCTCAGGCCCACGACCCGCCTGCACAACACCCACGCGATGATCAGAGACGTGCCCTTGCTTCCCCGGCTCAGGCCCCGTTCCCTGCATATTGCCGGCCCCCACCACCTCCCCTTCCCTCTTCGCAACTGCTCGTCCGCCTGTGCTCTCGGGCCCCACATCTGCGTCCCCAGTCCCGGCATCCCGCCCGCTGCCCACACCAACGACGCGCTCCCCACTCCCCGTGTCGACGACCCTCTTGTCAAGCGCGCTGTCCCCGCTTACGACGGTCCCTAGGTCCCCAGCTCCTGAACCAGCGACTTTGCCACTGCCAGGCCTCAAACTACAACCCTCAAACCCTTCCGTTACGTTCCTTGCTGGCACGCCACCAGCCGCCCCTTCCCTCTCTGCACCCACAAACACCGGCAGCCCCACCGCCCCACCCCCCGCGCCGCCACCCGCCCTCGTGCCCGACCCACTGCCCGACCCTTCACCCTCTAGCAGTGCCAAGAGGCTCGCCAAGTCCGCCGGCTCCTTCCCACCAAGCCCCTCCCATCCAAGCCCCTCTCCCGACCCAGCCCCCACACCACCCCCACTCCCAGCCTCCGCGACCGCCCCCGGGCCTGCCACCCCTCGCGCCGCCTGCGTCACCGCAGCCACCCCGCTCCCGACCCCGCCGCTCCCCTGCCCCCGAGTCAGCATTGCAACTCCGTCCGCACCCCGCACCCGTGCCGCATAAGAGCCGCTCCCCGGTGATGCTGGCCTGGGCCCTGGCCACCCGAACCCCGGCCGTGCGGAGGGCGACGCCCGAGCGACCCTCGACCCGGACCCCGGGAGCGGACGCGGGGACTCGCTGCCGAAGTCGAGCCTTCTGCAGGCAAGCGGCAGCAGCTTTTAGGTCAATTATTACAGGTACACATGCACAAACACGTGGACACGACATCACAGCACTGACGCGCCAGGTGACCCCTCCCACGCACCTCTGCGCGCTGCCCATTTCCCTCGCGCTGCCGCGGTCCTCCTCGCCGTGCGCGAGCTTCCACGCCGGCGACCCCTCCGCCGCGAACCGCGCCATCGTCCTCATCACCACCTCCAGCTCATCTCCGGAGCTGTCAGCCTTGCTGGCCCCCCCCCCTGCAGCCGCAGGGCCCCCGCTACCCCCGGGCGCTTGCCCCGCCCTCACCCACCCCGCCACCGCGCTGCCGGGGGATCGGCGGGGCCCCGGCGCTGCACCGGGCGACCCGGCAGGGGCCTGGGGGACCAGGGAGGCCTCCGCGGCGCGCCGCCACCGCTCCACTGCCTGCCCTCGCTGCGGGGTGCCACGGTCGCCTTTGCTGCCGGAGGGAGACACCAAGAAGCCATGCGCACGGCCTGCGGGCGACGTCACACGCAAACGCTCCCCTGCCTAGCAATGCTTTCTTGCCCAGCATTGCGCGTCGCTCCGTGCCACCCCGCAGCGACCGCCCTCACCGCGCTCACGCAGGGCCGCTAGCGCCGCCTCCTCGAAAGCATCCGAAGAGCTCTCAGAGCTGGATGGCGAGGCCGCGGGCCCCAACGTGGCCCATGCCCTGCCCCCCGCACCATGGCTGGCGGACCCAGTGACGGTCCGGCGCTGCGGTCCCTGCTCCCCCGTAACAGGGATGCCAACGCCGTCCCCACTTGCCCATGTGGACTCAAGGCGGCGCACCGACCTCCGCACGCCGCCACTTCCGTCGCGACCCACAAGCGCGCGACTGTGCGCATGCGCCTTGGCTCCCGCAACCCCGCGGGGACTCTCCCATGCCGCTGACATCGTCGCCACGCGCCCACCGCGGCCCGGACGCGCCGCCGCGGGCGTCGCAGGGAGGGACGCGCTGTGCCCTGCAACGCGATGCGCCCCGCTTGCACCGTGCTTGCCCCCCGGCGCCCTCAAGGGCGATGCCAGGTGCTGCCCGCCCTCTCCCAGCAGTGCCGCCGCTGCGTCTTCGTCTGCAGCACTGGGACTTGCCCGTGGTGCCGCGACCGCACCCAGGTCGTCAGGTGCCCTCCCATGCGCCCCATCCGCTCGGCCAGGCGACCCTCCCGGCCCCAATGCTTCGGGAATCAAAGGCCCCTCCGCTGCGCCGTCCTGGGCCGCTGCGCCGCTCCACCCTTCTCCCGTAGATGCGACCCTTGGAGTCTCGTCCTGCCCACCGCCGGAGCCCCATGCCAGAACCCCGACCTCGCCGCTCGGCGCCGCAGCCCAGTCGACGCCATCGCGAGACCGCCCATGCACCGCGGTGGAAACTCCGTTGGCCTCGCCTGGGACGTTGCACCCCACGTCGCTCGGGCCGTTCGTCTGGCCCTGAATGGAATGGGATGGCAGCACGCGTCGGCGATGGCGGTGTCCCATGGCGCGATCCCCACGCTCGCTTGATCCCTCCACAGTCCTCTTTAACGACGATTCCAGGGACGGTGCACGACTACCATTCGAGGCATCCGAGGATGACGAGTCCCTGCATACGCAGGGAAGGGAGGGGAGTCTTGACAAACATGGGGGCGGATGAGAGGGGCACAAGGGGGCGCGGGGAAGGGGAGGGATGGGGACATGCATCCACTGTGTCGGTGTCACCGACATGAAAGGGACTCAGTTACGCGTGTGCTAGGGAGGATCTCAGCTGCAGCGTGGTGCATCGCGACGCTCACCGGAGGATGCGGTCAATGCGCTCCCGCAACGTGCTGCCCTCGTGCGGGGCACGAGCAGTAATCGGTGCCGGTGCTCCCGTCGTCCCGGTTGCCTCCCCACCACCTCCGCCCGCCCCCTGCCGCTCCGCTCCTGTGCTCGGCCCCAGCGCAGTCGCCGTTGGGTTAGAATTCCCTGCTGCTCCCACAGCCACCCTGCGTGCGGCCCTGTTGCTGTGCCCCACGCCCCTGTCACCGATGCTGCGGCCGCGATCATCGCTGGCCGACGGCATCGGCGCACGGGCACCCTCCCCATCGCTCCAGCCGCTGCTGCCATCACTGGCAGACGACATCGGGCGGGACCAGCCGGGCAGGAACTCCACCGTTGCGCGCATGCCGCCCTCCGTGAACACCGCAGTCCGACCACCGATGCGGGCGCCCCACCGGCGGCGGCCCGGCCGCCCGCCCTTCCCCCCCGCTGCCCCACTCACGGCGTCGATCCCTGCCGATCCGCCGTGTGCGACGGGAGGAAAGGCCCGCGGTTTACCCTCGGTCGGTGAGGTCGCGCAAGGCGACGGTGCATTGCCTGGAGAGCCCTGCTTGGCAGGCGAGGTTGGCGGGGCGCCCGCAGGCACAGCGGCAGCATCGGCCCTCGCAGCTTGGCGCGCCCCTGCGGGCTTGGCTGGCTCGGGCCGCACGAGGTTGCCATCCGCGTTCGTCGCGTCTGCGAATGGCTCTTCGATGACCCCAGACACGCGGCTCGCAGGGTGGTACACGCGGCGCGAGGAGCTGGCCCGGAGCAGAGGCCGCGGGCGGCCGGGACCCGCGCCTTTGTGAGGCCCGGCGCCGCCATTGGCCTGCTCGGAGGAGCCGGTGGCGGGTCCGGTGGACCGCAACGCGCCGTCCTTCGCAGCACCCGTCGACGCACTCGGCTGGCCCGGCGGATCTCCGAGCGGGGCGTGCGCGGCGCTGCGGTCCCGCACCACCGGCTCGCCGAGCGACGCAACGTCCTCGTCGCTGGAAGAGGAATCGCTGCTCAGGATGCCGCGGTTCCGAAGCCTGGCTTTGGCGATGTAGTACAGGCCCAAAGTGTCGCGCTGGAGGAGAGCGGAGTGGAGAAACCTCTTCCGTCTTGACGCCAGGTTCACTGTTGATGAAAAAAGTGCAAGTATGGATCAGATACGGCTGCAATCAATCGCTTGGTCGACAGCAATAGACCGTGACGTCCTTCGCAGGCAACCCCTGAAGCCACGCGATGCTGGAGAGGGTCGCGGACTCGCCTGCCGCACGCGCCAAAGAGATGAAAGATGGTTGCGAGACGGACGGGCCGTCAGCCGTCTGGCAGCGAGCGGCCGAGGGGTTGCCTTCTTCCCTCATTGTCGCACGGGTTATTTCAAACCTGCCGCCCACCACGGCGATCCGCAGTTGCTGAGAGGCAAATCCGAGCCTTTGCTGCGCGGATCCCCTGTTCGGTTTGCCACTCGACAGTTCAACAGAGGGGGGTTTACCCAACCCTACCCAGTTCCGGTCCGTACGTTGCTAAAAGTCCTCTTCCGTGGTGAAGACGTGCTGGCGGCCTGCTCCGTCCCGAAGGGCCGCCATGACTCCGGCGCGCTGGTAGTCCCCGACCCGCCGCTCAAAGAAGTTCGTCTGCGAGAGGGACGACGGGGCGGCTGTGCTAGCTGCGGACGCTGGCGTGCGCCCCGGGCCTGTCGCGTACCGCGGCGGCATCGATCGCACCTTGCCCTGCAGCGAAATCATCTCCATCCAGTCGAACGGGTTGCGCGTGTGGTACACCTTGTCGTGCCCAAGCACGACCAGGAGTCGGTCCGCGACAAACTCAATGTACTTGGCCATGAGGTCCGCGTTCATGCCGACCAGCGAAACGGAAAGGGCGTCGCAACAGAACTCGCGCTCCAGGTCCACGGCGTCCCGAACAATCTCCTCCACCTGCAGCGCAGCAGTGCAGCGGGTCCAGAAGACAGGGTAAATGCAGCCGCAGCAGCTGGTGCGACGGCCCTTTGCTATCAAAAAAGTCTCCCACGGCCGGTTGCGGAGACCAGAGCGGGCACAGCGGCTCACCTCGGCCTGGGCGAGGGGCCGTGTCAGCTTGCGGTAGAGCAGGCAGGCGAAGTCGGTGTGGAGCCCCTCGTCGCGGGAGATGAGCTCGTTGGAGAAGGTGAGGCCGGGCATGAGGAGGCGCTTCTTGAGCCAGAAGATGGCGCAGAAGGAACCGGAGAAGAAAATGCCCTCGACGCAAGCAAACGCGACGAGCCGCTCTGCGAAGGAGCGCTGGGACCCAATCCACCTGCGAGGGCGCGCGGGGCTCAAATGACAAGTGAAGGACCTATCAAACGCGTCGGACGGGGGCAGGTGCCAGACCGCAGGGGCAGGCACAGGCCCCGCAAGCGCCCCCCCAGTCACGCACTTGAGGGCCCACTGCGCCTTCTTCTGGACGCACGGAATGGTGTGGATGGCGCGCAGGAGGTGCCCGCGGTACTGGGCGTCCTTGATGTACGTGTCTAACAGCTGCGGGCGACGGCGGGGTCCCTTCACGTCACGAGCGCACGCCCCTTGCGCCCGTGGTAACCGTGCCCGCACCCGCCGAAGGGCGCCTCACCAAGGAATACATCTCGGAATGGACGTTCTCGATCGCGATCTGGAACCCGTAGAAGGCGCGGGCCTCGGGTATCTGCACCTCCTGCATGAAACGCAGGGCGAGGTTCTCCAGCACGATCCCATCGCTGCCGGCGAAGAAGGCCAGGACCCAGGCGATGAAGTGGCGCTCGCTGTCCGCCAGGCCCTCCCAGTCCCGCAGGTCCTGACTCAGGTCCACCTCCTCCACCGTCCAGAAGCTCGCCACCGCCTGCTTGTACATCTCCCAAACGTCCGCGTGGTGGACCGGGAACATGCTGAAGCGGTCCGGGTTCTCACGCAACAGCTCCTCGCCCTCGTCCCGCTCCCTCGACGCGGACGGCCGCGCCTCGTCGCACCCCGCGCTGCCCTCGTCCCACGACCGCACCCACGCCACGTCGCCCTCCCCTCCGGACCCCCCATCCTCCGGGCCCCCGGCCCACGCCGCCGGCGCGCCCCCGCTCATGCGCGCCGCGTGGGGCTGCGGGCGCGGGCCCCAAGCCTCTGACCCCCCGGCAGCTCTCGAGCCCGGGGCCCTTGGTGGGGGTCCGGCGGGCTCCTGCCGGTCCATCCACCCGTCCGCGCCCATTTCCGGGCGACCTCGGGGGATAGGGCAAGACTGGGCGGAGGGCGCCCCCGGGTTCTGTGCCCGGAGCTCCGCTCTCGTTAACGGCTGCGTCTCGTTGGACGATGCGTCGTCGTCGTCGGGTCTGCGGGTGCGATGCGCCACGATCAGGCGCAAGAAGCCAAGACATCTCGCGTCCGCCGAGCAGCGACCCGGCCGCGACGAGACGGCGCGGCGCGGCGCGGGGACAGGGCCCGACTGGCCCGCAGCAGTGCCTGCCGCGGCGCGATGCGGCGCCCCCACGCCGCACCTCTTGGCGCACGTCCAGTCGCATGGGATCCAATCCGTTCCGTCCGCCCTGCGCCAGCCGGGTTTGCCGCTGCGGGGGCGCAGAAAAGGCGCTTCCACCAGCGACGACGACGGCTGCCGTGGCGGCCGCCACAGAGAGCGAACCCCGGTCCCAGACCTCCCTGCGCTACCGATATGCATGGAACTGTGCGCACGCGGCATGTGTGCGGCAAGAAGCTGGCCATCGGCGGCGCGGGACGGCGCAAGCGGGTGCCCAGGGCCAAACCTCCTCCGACACGAGCAGTTTGCACTCGCGAGGGCTCCCTTTGCGCGATCCCACTCTACTGCCTCATCACGTCCGCGGAGCTTCACCTCGAGGGGGCAACGGCCGCCGCTTCCCCAGGCCCAGGCGTCGCATGGAGAGTTGGGGACGCCGCGTCCATTTTTGCTGGCACGTAAGCGGTCACGGCACGGGCACAAGACAAGATGCGTATAATCTTCCAGGGGAACGCCTTGTTGGCACGAGAAAGCCAGTCGTTTGGTGGCCGCCACCCGCGTGGAAAGCCCCTGACCGCCGGGAGGGGACGGAGCAGCGGAGGAGCGAGGAATTGATACAGGGTTACACGTCAGGCACCTGAAGAGCAGAAGCCACTCGCCGTGACTCGGGGGCTTGCAAGAAAGAGCGAACTGAGTCAGCCTTGCCGGCGTCTTTCCCGGATTGGGCATCCCAGGACCTCCGACAGGCAGTCTCGGATACCCCGTTACGAGTGCTCGCGGTTGGACACCCTCTTTGCCATCCCTTTAAGAGAACTGGACCAGGGACACTTTCCAGCGGCAACAAGGCCCCCCTCCCCGACTGAGTCCACTATCTGAGTTCCGTATCGTTCGCTGGCGTCGCGCAATCGGCCACGGGGACCCCTCCCACGCTTCCCGCGCTCGAGTTGGTGAGGGCTTTGGGGCGATGGGCCCGCGACGACGCTCGGTGCCAGTTCTTTTCTCGCACATTGACCTCGTGTCGACCGCGAGCCTCACACGGCCCCCGGGTCGCTTCCCTCCCCGCTGACCCACGATCGCCGCTTGCGCAAGCGAGGGAAACCCTCCCTCCGTTCCCTCCTGCCCATTTTGTCGCGACACACATTCGCGGCTGACCCAGATAGCGGGGTACGGGGCCAGGATGCCCGTTCCAGCAGCGCATTGCATGGCATCTCACGCCAGCTGGCGCCCCTTGCGGGCGATTCTACCGATGTTTCCCGGGCATAAGCCATACCTTAGTCGAATTGTCTCCTTAATATCCGCATGCGGCGTCCCGGCCGGGTTTCCGCGGGCTCCCGGCCGCCAGGGGTCCCGCGGACGACGTGACCCGCACCGTGGCGCGCTCCGCGCGCTCGATGGCGGCGAGCTCCGCCCATCGTTTCCTCGCAAGCGATGCCGGAAATAGCACCCGTACCCTAGGCCCGCCCCATCCCCGCAGGCGACATGATGCGGGACGACTCGCAGTTCCGCGTGCCCTCGCTTCGGAGCAGCTTCACGAAGCAGCCGCTCTCCAACATGAAGACGTCTCCCGGCTACAGCTTCGGCTCCTCGGACCGCGAGGCCTACTCCCGGACGTACGCCTCGCCGGCAGCGGACAAGTCCGTGCGGCGGTCCCGCGGCGGCAACAACTCGATCGGGCCCGCCTTCAACCCGAACGTGTCGTCCTTCGGTCGCCAGACCCTCTCCAACACCAAGACGGCGATGACCACGAGCTTCGGGACGGAGGAGCGCGGCCGCAGGTGAGACCTCGGAGCGCGGGCACTCGCACCCTGGGGTCACCTGCAAGCCTTGGGCGCGGGTCTGGAGGGACGGCGCAGACGGAGACCGCCCGCGACGATCCTCACAGGCCCCGCTCCGAGTCTCCCGGACCCGGCGCCTACAACTCGATGGGCACCCTGGGCGGGGCCCCCGTGTCCAACAGTGAGCGCCGCGTGCAGGGGCCTGCCCGCTTGCTGGGTAGGGTAGGCTCGCGCGGTCACCGCCGTGTCTCACAAGCCCGCCGCCTCGTCCCTCGCAGTTAAGAACGAGCCCAAGAGCGCCTTTGGGACATCGACACGCGACCAGTCGGCGGCCGTGTTCATCTCCTCGCGCCACGAGAAGTCGCAGTTCGCTGGGAGGGTGTCCCCGGGCCCTGGGGCGTACACCTCGACCGGGAGCATCGGCAAGATGGCGGAGAGCAACCGCCCGTCGTCGCCGTCGTGGAGGTGAGGGGCGCGTGAACGGCCGGCCGGATGTTGTCCCATGCGTCCCCCGCAGCGTGGGCGGCTCGTGAGCCCGCGCTGTGGTTCGTTGCCGCAGGATCGGGAGCGAGGGCCGGTTTGTGTACGACTACATCAGGCGGGCGCGGGAGGTGCCTGGTGCTGGGACGTACGAGGCCGGCGGGTCCATCGGGCCCCAGAAGGAGAGCCAGAAGGTCAACACAGGTGCGACGCCGCGAAGCCACGACTGCTCTGCTCTGCTTTGCGCGAGGAGGGGCACGGAGGAGGCCCCTGCGTCGCGTGCCGCAGCTGCCTACTCGTTCGGTGGCGTCACCAGGGACTCGGCCTCCAAGATCTTCATCTCAAACCGGCACGAGAAGCATCAGTTCTCGGGCCGCGGCACGCCCGGGCCGGGGGGATACCACGCCTACGAGACGACGTTCGGCAAGCAGGCCCAGAGCCGCGCGCAGACCGCGCCGAGCGCCAACTTCGGCACGTCGGTGCGCATGGGCATGGGCAAGTCGGACACGCCGGGGCCCGGCTCGTACTACGCGTGGTAGACGCAGTTGCGTGAGGCAGTGCGTGACATGTGCCCCCGCATGTAGCAAAAGGGCGGCCTTGCCGGCGCGCCAGCGGAGCGAGTCTGCCGGAATAGTCTAGATGCATTTGTCCCTAGCTTGAAATCGCCTTGATCGGGTCCTCAGCGCTGGGTCAAACGTGTCAGGAGTGGCAGTTGGGCAAATTTTGGCCGACCGTCACCCCGACGACCCCGGTGACGCACACCTTTTCCGCTGCACTGGAGGAGCGAAGGGCTACTCCCTCAGATATGGACACCTCACCTGGTTTTGCTTCCCGAAGTAAGCGCGACGACATTTCGACCGCCCCTGGCACGAGCCGAGATGACTTGCAGGCGGAAGTGATGCCCGCGGGGGCCGCGGCGCCCGCGGACCGCCCCACGCGACCGGCGGCGCAACACAAGCGAGCTCCGCCGGCGAGCCTCCGCGCCGAGGACGCGGAAAGGACCGACAATGGGCTGCGGGGTCCTCCGGAGGGACACGCGGGCGCTGGGCCCGGGCCCGGCTCGTCTGCGTCCGCGTCCAGGTCTGGCTCCTCTGGAGGAGCCGACTCGTCGAGCTCGGAGGCCGCGCAGCAAGGCGCAGGATCCGGAGAGGTCGTGAATCAACCGGGAGGACCCGGCCCGGGTGAAGAGGACGAGGATGAGGATGGCGACTTTCTGGACGTCGCGGAGATCCTCGTCGGGGTCAAGCGCGCGGCCCGCGTGGCCGCCCAGCGCCCGCGGAGCGCGCGTGCGCCGCGCTCGACGGCAGGGAAGCACTCCAACGGCCGCCATGGCGGCCAGTCCAAGAGCTCGAAGTACTTGGGGTGAGGCGCTGACCGGAGCGCAGAGGGCCGCCGCCGTAGCCGCACCCGCCGCAGCCGCCGCAACTGGTCTTAAGACGATGTTTCCGAACTGTCACGGGCCTGTGGCGCCTTGGTACCTGCCGTGGGGAAGGAGCTCGCCAATTTTCCCCTCGCAGGGTCCGGCAGCGGCAGTGGGGCACCTGGGCGGCGGAAATCCGCGACAAGACGACCGGGCGCCGGCACTGGCTGGGCACGTTTGACACCCCGGAGGAGGCCGCGCTCGCGTACGGTGCGTCCCGGGCCCCACGCATTCCGCTGCGGCTGTCGCACATGCTGGCCGCTGATGCAGACCCTGCTCTGGGCCCCTCGCCGCAGACGAGGCGGCGCGGCGCATCCGAGGCCCCTCCGCCAAGCTGAACTTCCCGCGGACGGGCGAGCGTGCTGCCAACTTCGAGCTTGCGGCTGCCATGTCCGCGTACCTTCGGTCAAGGGGCATCGTGTCGAGGAAAAACTCCTACGAGGACGCCGTCGCGACCGGCATGGCGGCTGCATCGCCGTCTGTCCCGGAGGCGCCGGCGCCGGTGCCCCAGGCGGCCGCCAGCCCTGCGCCCGTGCCAGCGCCGGGCCCCGCGGCCCCTCTGGCGGACGGCGGCGGCGAGGGCGACGAGGGCGACGACTTCAACCCCCTCGCGGAGCTGCTGAGCCGCCGAGCCGAGCAGGAGCGCAGCGAGGGCCTCAAGAAGCGGGGCCGGCGCCGCATGTCGGGGCACAAGCTCGCGGCCCTGGGCGTCAACATCCCCAACTTCACGCCCGCCGCCCCCGGCCCGTCCCAGGCCATTTCCGACGTCATCAAGGGCATCCTCCACCCGCCCCAGCCCACGCACACCATGTCCCTACGCCCGCGCCGCGGGTGAGTGGCGTTCCTGCAGAGGGCTGGGGACTCGTGTCTTGTTGGAAGCAAGTCCAAGCAATCGGAACCCAGTGCCCCACTGCTATGGACCTCTGGTCCTCTTTCATTTCTTACCTGGCCAGATGGCGCGACATCACGCCGTGGCTGCCCGCAGGTCGGTCGGGCAGGGCGAGGAGGCCAGGCGGAGCGTCCCTACGTCCCGCGCAGAGCACGCCCGCAGCATGGCGCGGGGGGAGGCGCTGCACCCGCACGCAGAGCCGCACCGCGGCGCACGCACAATGGCCCCGCCAGGCACGCCGCCCATTCCCAGTCGCATCAACGGGACGCTCTCCCCCGAGGTGCCCCACCCAAACAACCCTGGCACACTGAAGCGCGGCCGGGCGTGCGTGGGTGCGGGCGAGGACCCAGCGGAGGCAGAGCACTCCGCGCGGATGGGGTGGCCTCCAGGCACCGTGGGCATGCCGAGCTTTCACGGCCCTCCGAACCCTGGGTTCTGGCACCCGCATGCCGGGTGCGTGGAGGGCGAGGGTGGCGCCGTCGGTCCTCGCCGCGTGCTTGGAGGCGTTGGGTGTGGACGCTGGGCTTGGGTTAGGTGGATGTCGTAGACGTGTCGTGGCCGTGTCCTTCCCGCAGTGTCCCCTCTCACTACGGTCTCTACGGCGGCCAGGCGCCAGGGGGTGGCTACTCCCAGGGGTTCATGCAGGGCATCCCCAACGGGGGTTACTACCCCGATTACGCGGCCCGCGCAGCCCAAGCGGCACACGCAGCACAAGCGGCTCATGCAGCGCAAGCCGCCCACGCAGCGCAGGCGATGTGGGGCGGCTACCCCACAGATGTGGAGATGGCCGTGCACTTTGCGCAGTCCACGGGACAGGTGAGGCGCCATTCGCGTGCCCTCCCCGTTTCCGCGAGTGGCCGCTTTCGCTATATCATCAACCCCCCACTTCCCTGCCTGCAGCTGGGCCCGCTCCTGGCCCTCCTGAGCGCAGCGGGGCAGACGACCCACCCGGAGGCCCTGGCCGCCCTGGCCATGCACGGCGCGCCGCCCCAGCGCGCGCCGAGCGGCAACGGCGTCATCGTCTCGGGGACCGGGGCTGCGGGCGGCCCCGCGGGCGGCAGCCCTGTGCCTGGGCGTGGCAGTGCCCACACGACGCCCCAGGTCCCAAGCGACCCTGCCGCTGACTCTGCCCTCGACCCCGCCCGCGAGCGCCGCGAGGCCGTCGGCGCGATGTTAGAGCGCATCCTGGCCGCGGCGGCCACGGGGGACCTTTCGGAGGAGGTGGCGGGAGACGTGGTGGCGCTTCACCGGGCACGCACACGGCTGTCCGCGGTGTCTGCCGAAGCGGACCTGCTGCTCCGCCGCACCGTGGAGCTCAACTCGCTGTCCCGGGGCGGCGAGGCCTACCTCGGGCACCTGATGCAGGTGAGGGAGCGGGGTGGAGCGGCTGCCGAGGAGGCACAAGGCGCCTGGGGGGAGGGATGCCCCTCAGCTGCCCCTCTGCAATTACTCTAGATGAAGGCAGGTGTACAGTAGTTTGCAATTCTTTGCAGCCCGCATGCTATTGTGCGCACTTCACCTTTGTTGTGCTTTGCCCCTTTCCGCAGTTGGCGCATGTGCTAAGGGAGGTGCGGTCGGAGCAGGTGGCGCTCGAGGACGCAGCGGCGGCGCTTGAGTCCCGGCTCCTGTCGCACCCGGAGGTGCAGCGGCTGAGCCAAGTGGCGCCGCGGGGGCAGGGGGCCTGCGTGACGGGGGGCGAGCCTGGCGACGCGGCGGCGGCTCAGTCGGGGATGGGCCGGCCGAGGGCATCCATGGAGGCGCCGGGGGCAGCGAAGGCGGCGGATGGTGCGGTGGGGGAGATGGTGGGCAAGGAGGAGGGAGGGGAGGGGGTCGCGAGGGGCGCGGACTCTCGCTGGGCGCCGCAGGGCAGCATGCCGCAGGGCAGCGCGCCACACAGCAGCGTGCCGCAGAGCAGCGTGCCGCAGAGCAGTGCTCTGCCCCCTGAGGCCCTGGCGCTGCTGCGTCAGAGCATTGCTCCCGAGGTCCTGGCAGCCGTGCTGGCGTCGCTTGAGAGCAGAGGGGTGCACGGGGAGGGGCAGGCGGGGATGCTGGCGATGGCTGCCGCCGGCCAGGAGCACGGGACGGCGAGCGGCGACCGCGTGCGAGGGCGGGGCTAGGAGTAGTCCCTGGGAACGTCCGTGGCTGGGACTGACCTCAGCTCCAGGGCTCCCGCAGACTCATTCGCCACGAATTTTGTGACGCAGTTTTCTGTCGTCTTCATCCTCCTCAGTATACACTGAGGAGGATGAAATGCTTTTGGGGTTTTGGGTTTTGGGGTTTTGGGCTTGCCAATTAGGGAGGCGAGGGAGTGGTCTGCAGGGTCCTTGTCTGGCTCGAGCGGTCCCTCCTCGGCCTCCACGTGAGTGCTTCGTCGATATGACTTATTAGCCATCTCTTCAGCGGGGCCCCAGCGCGGCACCGCACATTGCCGTTGCGCCTGGGGCGCACCACCGCGTTTTGATGCGGTTTCCAGGCTTGAGTGCGCTTTTCCGACGTGCTCTGCGCGTTTTTCTTGCCGCCAAGAACCCAACACCTTAGCTAGGCATCGATATCCAACTGCATTCCACGACTGCTAGGCTGCGACTCGCTCCTCTTTGTGTAATAGACGTTCACCATTGCCTAGTCCTTAGCTTCGCCCTATGCCAGACGCCACGACTAACATAGAGCGCCGTGAAACAGAGAGAGGGGCACAAGCTCGCTGACGTCGTGTCACAAGACGGCCCCGTCCTTGCTGCCGGGCGCCGCGATCCGGGTCAGTGCCCTGAGGATATCGTACCGAGTCAGGATGCCGACCACTTCGCCATTCTCCACCACAGGCAGGCGATTCACGTGGTGCTCCACCATCAGCGCCATGGCCTTGCTGATGGTCATGGTCGGTGGCTGCAGGAAGGATGGCGATTGGGTGGGTGGATGCGCGTGCGCTGTGCCACGCATGCACACATCGCGTCACGCCCTGCCCACGACCGACGAGTCTCACCACCAGCAGAGGGTCCCGGACCATGTAGGCCTCGACAGGCTGATCCAGCACCTGCTCAAACGCCTGCGAGCATCACAACCAAGGTCGCACCGTCGCAGAGGGCTTTCGACAAAGCCACACCCACGTGACCGGGTGCTGGGTTGCACCCGAGCCCTCTCGGCCCCCTCTGCATTGTTCCCCGGCACGTCGTGCGTTCGACCCCCACCCGACTCCCACCTCCAGCATCTCCTTTGACCGATTCTCCATAAATGGAATATGCATGGCATTTATCTGCGAGCGGTACGAGGAGAGCGCGTGTTCGCGATGCTCGAGCGCTTCAACAAGTGAGTATTGGCGCCGAGCTCGCGCTGACCTGAATCTCTCGGCCGTCCGGCGCCATGAAGGGCACCGTGAGGTCGGACTTGCAGAGGACGCCGCGCACCTGCCCGTCCGCCGCGACGACGGGGGCACCTGAGATGTTGTGGGTGACGAACTCGTGGGTCGCATTGCGCACGGAAGAACCCTCGGGCAGCAGCACCACGTCCGGGTTCATGGCCTCCTCCACCAGAAAATCCTCCTGCGACACACGATAAAGGCGCTGGGAGAGGGGCGGCCCGCGCGGCGGGCTCCCGACGCGACCCCGGGCACGAGAATCCGCACCTCCATCGACGCCTCCCACATCCCCGTATAGAGCGCCGAACGCCACGCGTCGCCCTTAGCGCGACAGAAGACGCTACGATGGTCCCTGCCGACTGCGGACGCCGCGCCACGCCGCAAGCGTGGCACCGCGGCGCCCCTCCACGTCGACGAGGGCACAAGGGAGACCGTGGGCCCGCTCCGCTCGGTCAGCGATGGCCCCGGCGCGGCGCGAGGAACTGCGGACGGAGGATTGGGACGGCAGCTGCTGAGCGAGCCGGGGCGCCCCATGCGGACCATTCGGCGAGACAGCAAACTGCTGTCGCGGCCGCGACGCCGCGCCCGTCGCTCGCCAGGTCACGTAAATTTGCGCATACTCTCTCAACGGCGACAAATAGTTCAGATCAGCTCCGCCACGGTCGCGCAAGGCCGCGTAACGCCCACCTGCGCCGCTGAGAGCTCCGGCCATGATGTCGACAGCGAGACGCGCCTTCCACGCGGGTGAATGCCCCACAAGCAAGACAACGCCCAGGGGCTCAGTTAGCGGCGGAAGCGGTGCGAGAAGGGATCAGAGATGGGCAGCTAGGAGGGCGTTGAAGTGCGTAGGCAGGTTTGATCGAGCGGAGGACTGTTTTGTGGAACGAGCCGTGCAGTACTTGACACAACACGAGGACGCATCCCTTCAAACGGATGCTGGCGAGTTTCACGTCAAACTCTGAGACTGACAAAAGGGTGGCGTCAGTGGCTGCATTGCTGTGCAAAATCCCGATTGCTGACCAGTGTCCGATGGCAGCACGACGCTAGCAAAACCCTCGGCACTTTTCCAGGCAAGAAAAGGCCCCTCGAGGGCAGAGATGGCTGTAACACGACACAAGGCACACGTCGTCGCGGAAAGGGAAAGTGTAGACAGTCACGAAGAATCACGCAGGGCAGTGGGAGCAGTAAAACCAAGTCATCCAATGGAGGAGTCCCCGCCCCCGCCCCCGCCCAGGAACTGCGACACCCGCGTGGCCACGCCAGACACGACCGAGGCCGCGAGCCGCGAGGGAGCCCCCGAGGCCACAGACCCAGGCCCGCCGCCCCCCGCCCGCGGTCCGTACCCAGCCACGCCCAGCTCCGAGGCGTCGTCGCCCGCCCCGCCGTCCGGCGGCGTGCTGTCCCCGCGCGACCCCCGCCGCACCCGCGCCAGCCGGCTTCGGGCCACCGAGGACACCTCTGACGAAGCCCGGACCCACCGGTCGCTGGCGGTGCTGCGGGTGCGGCCCAGGCTGCCCACGGAACCCCCCGCGCGCGCCGCCGGGTTGTAGACGGGGTTGTACGGGTCTTCCATGTTTGGCGTGTACCCAGACCCTCCAGCCTCCGAGTCCCCCAGCGGAGGGTCCGCCTCCTCCATGTCGAGCCCCTCCTCGTCGATGGGCTCCAGTTCGCCCTCCTCCAGCTGCGAGATAGCAAAGCGGGGAGCGGTGGGTGCACCGGGCGGTACGACATGAGCGGAGGTGGCATGACGCACGGCGCACGGCACATGACGCAGGCAAGCACCCTATGCGCACGGCACAGGCACTGCGTCGCGCCGCGTCTCACCTGCACGCGCTCCGCGGCCCTTCTCGCCCGGAACTGCAGCAGGTACTTCTGCAGGACTTGCTGCACCTGGTCCACGCGGGCCTGGTGCCTCTCGGCCCCTTCCTCCCCGTCCCCAGCATCCACGTCCGGCGCACCTCCCTGCAGGCACAGCGGCGAAGGTCTTGGTGTCTTGGCGTGGCGGGGCTGGAGCCCTCGCGGCCCCGCTTACCCCCTACCCATGTGTGCCTTCCACCACCACTACCCCTTTGCAAATTACAATTACAACGCACGACAAGATGGACATGCTACCCACCCATATCCCACCCCTCACCTCCAGGAACTGCTCCTCTGCCGTCTTCCCCGTCGCCGCGTTCCGAATCGCCTCCCCGTAGTTCCACAGGTCCGGGTCCAGCGTGTCCCCCAGCAAATCATCCACCATCTCCAACACCTGCATAGGGATCAACCAACACATAGTCACAGTCAAGCGGCTTCTTGGGAGGTCTCATGCTGCCCACAGCTCCCCTGCCCCTACCCCCGCCATCAGCACCACCCAACACCCCATTCCCACCCCATTCCTCGCCTGCGCCGCCTCGACGTTGTCCGCGCGCGACTCCCGCTCGATCATGAACCGCAGGAGAGGCCCCCGCACGTTCTTCCTCAGCTTGCTTTCCATGGACGTGACCGCCGCGTTCTCCTTGTCCACGCGCATCTTGAAGTCCCGATACTTCAGGACCTTCAACAGCGTCTTGCCCACCCACGCCTTGTCGACCAGGACCCCGTAGTTGCTCCAGGTGTCCTTCAGCACCGCCCACGACAGCAGCTGGTCCATGGCGTCCGCCACATGCGGCACAAAGAACGCCTGGGAGAAGGCCTTGAAGACCAGGTCCGCCATGTGCGTGGTGGGCTTGAGCGGACGCCCCTGCGCATCGATCGCGTCGTCTACCGCCGCGTCCAGCACCCCCATCTCCCGGCCCAGCGCCCCCACGCCCGTCGTCCCGCCCCCGAACGCCGACGACATGCCGCCCCCGCCCGCCACGCTGCCCCCGCCGCCCACCACCCCGCTCAGCGGAGTGTCCTTGTACAGCCACGAAAGCGGGTTGAACTGCAGATGCGGGGGCGATGAGGCTCTGGTCAGCAACTTCACTTGGGTCATCGCAGGGGCCTGGGCGATGAGCCGGACACGCATGCGTCGTGTTGCTGCACAAGCAACCAACCACGCCCCCCCTCGCTGCGATCGTTCCGCTGCCCCTCAACCCTCCACTCGCCTGCGCCTGCGGCGCCTGGGCTCCCTGGGGTGCCCCCATGAGGTCGGCCAGCTTGTGCGCGGCGCTCTCGGTGTCACGTTCTGAGATGCGCATGCGGGCGATGAAGCGGGCCTTGGAGATGGCGGCCGCCCAGCGCTGCGCCGCCAGGGACCTCCGCGCGCGGACCATCTGGGGGTGACGAGGGGACGTCAGGTCTGAGACCGTGTAACTCCAACCCCACCCTTCATTTAAAGGTGCGACAGTTACCCCCATCCCTTAATGTCAAGTTCTGCAATCACTCCACCCCTGAATGTCAAGTTCTGCAACCACCCAACACCCCCACCCATCTCTCACCGTGCGGTACCGGTACTGCAGCATGCTGAAGAAGAAGAACGCCCTTGTGCGCAGTCGCTGGATGCGCTGCTCCAGGTACTCGTACGCCACACTCCACACGGTGAGGATGCCGACGGCGAAGGCCACGGCGCTCTCCGCGAAGGCCACCACGGACACCAGCACCGAGACCTGGCTGGTGGCCCCGAGGAGGGCGGTGGAATTCCAGACCGAGAGGGCGTTGGTGAAGTTGAAGAACTGGTGGAGGTACTGGAGCTTGTCGTCCAGGAAGGGGTTCGAGAAGGACTCGAGGAGGAAGTAGGGGAAGACGCTGAGGAAGAACATGGCGAGGAGCTGCAGGGTGATGCCCTCAGTGCGGAGGGAGTTGCCGAGCGTCTGGCACAGGAGCGCCAGGAACTGCAGGACGGTGGCCAGGGCGAAGAAGCCGGTCCAGCGGGGGGAGTAGAAGAAGGAGAACTGCGCCAGCATCGCCTTGTACCACAGGTGGTGGTCGGGGCGGTCGCCCGCGGCCTTCTTAATTCGGTCCTTGTGGCGGCGACTGCGCCACACGAACGTCTGGTCCTGCCGGCCCAGGCACGCGCCCACGAGCCAGCACGACACCATCAGGAGCGGCATGCCGGCCACCAGGGCGGGGAGCTGCGGGACAGGGGCGCGGGGTGGGGCGGTGGGGCGGGGGCGAGTGCGACAATGTCCCACCCGCTACGGCAAAGTGGGACGGCAGTTCACTGGTTGGATCATGTCCAGGTGCGTTACTTGGCATGCGTGCCCTCTCTCTGCCACTCACCATGATCCACGTGTACCGCTGGAGTATCCGCCAGTCGCCGTCGAACTCCGCCCGGATGCCGTATCCCCAGAGGAGGGACTGCCGGGCCTCGACCTCCGCGGGGGAGGGCGGGCTGCACCGGATGTAGGGCGCAGACTCCATGAAGTGCTCCCCGGTCAGGGGGTCTGGAGGAAGGGGCGATGGCGAGACCTTGAGTTGGCTGCATAGGGAACATCGACAACACACAACGCTGCACGAGGCGGCATGTGTCGCTGCAGCCAGGCGGACCACAGCAGGGCAGGGCTCCGGGCTGCGGTGTGGGTGCAGTATTGGGCAAGCGAGGGTCATGTGGCAGCCGCGTCGGCCATGCGCACGTAGCACCCCACGGCCCTCACCGCGTACGCAGTCGTAGGGGCTGAGGACCTGCCTCGCGACGCCCGGGTAGATGATCTGGACGTACATGAGGAAGATGCCCAGGGCCAGCGGAACGAAGGGCGGGTTGATGTGACTCAGGCGGTAGTCCTCGACCCGGCCACCCTTGCGCTTCTGGATGGTGAGGAGGAGGTACTTGAAGCGCTGCGTCTCGTCGGTGCGCATGAAGTCGAGGCGGCGGCGCTGCACGCGGATGTGCAGGATCTTGGCAAAGGCGCCGACCACCGACAGGCCCAGGCACAGGACGGGGATGGCGTAGGCCACCGTGATCTTGGTCCTGGCGTCCACCGCGGGGCCGAAGACTGCGGGCGGAGGCGGAGGTGGGGTCGGTGACGGGTGCAGAGCACCGACATATGATGGTCAGTGCAGTCGGTGCGGTTGGTTTGGCATCGAGTGCAGGTTGGTTGCACCAACCTGAACCCACTACAGCTGGTAGAAACACCAATGTAAGAGACACAGCAGGAAGCGCACTGTCGCGCCACTCACTGCACTCGAGGTGGAATGCTTCGACATCGAACATGAAGAGCGACTGGAACTGCAGCAGGGCCATGAGCTTGGTGGGGTAGCCGACCCTGGGGGCACGCGGGGGGCATCGGTGAAGGGAGTTAGCCTCCCAGGCCCTGTGGCATGAAGACCCATCGTCACTCAGCGTGATGCAACAGCACGCGGCACGCCTGCCGCCCCTGCTGCTCACCTGAGCTTCTGCAGGAGGCCGTTGAACTGCATGAAGATGAGGGCGACGTGGAAGTAGGCCCACTCCTTGCCCGTCTCTGACATGTAGACGCGGAAGACGATGGGGGCCAGCGCCAGGGCCGCCAGCACCGCATAGTACAGCACCAGCAGGGGCACGGCCGGGCAGCGGGTGCAGCTGCCGCCGGTGCGGAAGTGGCCCTCGCGGCACTGGGAGCAGGCGCGGCCCTGGTAGCCCTGGCTGCCCGAGACCGCGCACGTGTCCTCCTTCCACACATCGGTGGCCGTCACGTCGCTGCCGCCGCGGCAGGCCTCGGGGGGTATGCAGCTCCGGAGCACCTGCTGGCGCGTCTGCCAGGTGGCCCACTTGTCGAGCCAGATGCCCGGCTGGGGGCGCGGCAGCTGCTGCCCCTCGGCGTCGCAGATGACGCGGCCGGTGAGGCCGTCGTCCTGGCAGGCCTGGCACTGGGGCCGGAGCGAGAGGGCATCCACGGTGCGCACGAGGCCGAAGTAGCCGGCCAGGCAGAAGCACTGGGAGACGTCCGCGGCACCCTCGTTAGAGGTGGCGTTCGCGGGGCAGTCCACGCACGCGGACTGGCCGGTGAGGGGGTTGTACTGGCCGGTGGGGCACTTCTCGCAGACGCTCGAGCCGGCGACGGAGTAGGTGCCGGCGGGGCAGGGCTCGCACACGGTGATGGAGAGGCTCTGCTGGGAGGAGCCCGACCCGATGACCTCCTGCTGCACCACGGCCTTGGTGCCCGGGGTGCAGGTGACGGAGATCTTGGCCGTGGCGGGCGCGGAGATGGCGTTGCTGCTGGCCACCTGGAACACGATCCCCGTGTCGATCTTGGCCCCCACGGGCGACTGCGAGGGCGACAGAGGGGCAAGGATGTGGTCATCGGCGCAGCGGGGGGCAGGCTGGCGGGTTGGTGGCAGGGATGCGCATGGTATGTGCAATGCATGAGAGGCATACCAAAACAGGCAACGGCTCGCCTGGTAGTAGACGTGGACGGCGTTGTCCGACTGCGTCGTGAGGTACACGAGCCCGTTCGAGTCCGCGAGGCTGAGGAGGTTCGTGGAGGGGTCGGGCACGTATGCCGCGCTCCCCGCCGCCACGTCGGGAGCCTGCACCTGCTGCAGCCCACGCCGCCGGGAGGGGTTGGGCATGAGCCCAGCGTACTGCGGAGGAAGGAGCGGGGGGTCGCGGGTCAGCGAAATTCACACCACCCGCCACCCCTGGGTGCCCGCAGGTGACAACGAAGCAAGTGTGTGCGATAGTGATGGACCAGGGGCGGCTCGCACGTCCAGACACGTTCGGGCGGACGCTGCGACGCTGGGGCCACTCGCCATGTTGCCGCGGAAGCCCAGGGAGAGGGTGTCACCGACGTTGACGACCACTTGCAGCGGACCCGTGGTGTCCATGGAGGAGACATTAGAGAGATTCAGGGGGATGTCGGCGTAGGCGTTGTTGGGGACGCCGTTGGGGTTGATGAAGACGGGGGCGCGGAGGGTGGGGGCGCTGATGATGACGGGCGGGACGGGGACCGAGTGGACCTGGAAGGTGAAGACGGCCGTGTTACTGCCGGAGAGGTTGGACACCGACAGCGTCAGCGAGTCGAGGCCGTCCTTGTTCGGGATGGGCACGTAGCGCAGGTACGCCGAGGCGCGCGGGCCGCTGCCGCTGAAGTTTGTCGGCGGCGTACACTCGACTGGGTCTGTGACCTCGAATCCGTTGCATGCCAGCTGGGCGATGCCCAGGGAGGGCGGCGTGGTGATGGCGTAGACGAGCGAGGTGCTCTTGGTCTCGTCCGTCATGCTCGTGCGCTGGATGGCGATCTGGTACGACTTGCCCATGATGGCCACGCCGCTGTACGGCATTACCATGGGGACTGTGAAGTACTGCCCCACCTGCGGAGAGGGGTCGAGGGTCGACGGCTCACGGCGGATCGGGCGCGGGGTGGTCAGCGGCCGCGCTCATGGCGCCTGCCAGGGCCCGGGGCAGCCGCGCGCGTGCCTGGATGAAGACCGTGGACACGGTGCTGAGGGCGTCGGTGGTGTGGGGATGCCCCGGGGTGCCCAGGTGGTCGTCGACGGTGATGTCGAACTGGTCGATGCCGGAGAAGCCCTGGTCCGCCTTGTACGAGAAGCTCTGGGAGTTGAGGATGGTGACCGTGCCATGCTTCGGGGCGGCGGTCAGGGTGAAGGTGAGCGCGTCGCCGTCCACGTCCGACGCCGGGAGCTCGTAGACCTTCGTGCCGTTGATGGGCACCGCCTGGCTCGCGGAGTTGATCCACAGCTGCGCCTTCCCATCCGTCGTCACAAAGGGCGCGTCAAACTGCGGCGCCTGGTTGACCGGCTTGATGTACACGTAGCTCTTGCTAACGTCCGTGACCTGGACGTCGCTCGTGGTGCCGTCCGAGGCAGTGACGGACTTGACGCCGGCCACTGCGGGCGGGTCGGATGTCGCGCACGTGAAGCGGGGCAACATCGCGCTCGCGGGGGCGAGGTGGGCCGCGCCGCCTCACCTCCAATAAGGTCCATGACGTCCTTGGTCAGCGTGTTCATGTTCTTGCCCGGGAGGTACGTGAAGGTGCCGTTGCGCGCCACGCTGAACGCGTTTGGGCACCCCTCGCACTTGAGGGGGGCGCAGACCAGCCTGCGGGACACCAGCCACGTTATTTATCAAACGATCATGCGGAGCGCTGCGGGAGAGGCTCCTGCGGGCTGGCAGGCGCCGGAGGAATGGCATTTCTCGGCACTGCGAAGTGGCTGACGGGCGTGGCGCGAAACGACGACGCGACCCGGTCAAAACGTCGCTGAACAATCGCTGGAGGGCAGAAGCCTCGGCGCTGGTCAGTGGTCGGCCTCGGAACGAAAAGGGCACTTGTCGCTGGGAGTTGGCGAGGGTCTCGCGCGAGAGCAGGCTTACCGCTGGAAGCGCTTTCGTTAGAAGACTCAGCCACGAGCCCCACAGCGTCCGCGTTCCGCACCTCACTCCATCAGCACCGGACGGGATGGGAATTCTGCCGGTGATGGCGGGCCCGTTCTCCACGGCGTCAAACTCGAGCAGGGAGGTCTGCGCCGCGCCCGTCCACAGCAGCGAGAGGGCGAGCGCGACGCCCAGCAGGGCGTAACACCTCCCGGCCCTCATGCTCCACCCCGCTCGCCCCTGGCCCACGACCTTCCGCAGAGCGCTGCGTCCCAGCTCTAGCTAGCACTTCTACGCGGGTAGACGTTCCATTTTTAGCTGCGAGCTAGCGGTGTCCACACGGTGCTCCTATATGCACATTTAGCTCCTATCGGGTCGCTCCTCTAAGGCTAGGTGTGCACGGAGAGAAACTGAGACGATGCAAGCGCATCCACGGAGGAGACGACGGCGTTCCCCGGACGACATCTGCCAGTGCCCCGGCACCGCCGTCCTGCTCAGGCTGCCGGGAAATTGACGCGAAGGAGCTGCCCGCACGCATTCGGATGGAGTGACCGTATCCCCGCGCACCACTTCACGGAAGGGAGAGCGCTCTGACTCGCGCTTTCGTGGTGCACATGTCTAGCACCTAGCAGCAGCGCTTAACACCGTGGCGGACCGCGCCGTTTCCATCAGTCGTGTACACGTATAATCACACAGGCTGAGGCTGCTCTTGCAGAGCCACCCTCGTGGGGATTGGCATAGACGAGACGGTGGGGGGGGAGGGCACGGCGCTGGCGGCGCGCCTTCCCCGACCGGGGGGTCAAACGTCCTCTCTTAGGTGAGGAGGAATGTTCGCGTACGGAAACTGGACGCGGCTGCGCTGGCCGGGAGCGTGGGAGCCCTTCACATGTAATGGCCCACTGCTCTGCTCAAGCATGGCAACGTCGCTCCGTGCAGCCCGCTATGGACGTCACGGACTCGAACACGCTCAAGACCGTAGGGGAGACTGTCCGGATATGCCGCGAGGAGGGGTTCAAGGTGCAAAAGCAGCTTGGTCGCCTTTCTGCAGGGCCCCGCGCCGCCGCGAGGGTCGTGGTTGACATGCCCGTGCTTGTGACGCTATGCAGGTAGATCAGGCAATCGCGGCGTTCCTGGCCAGGGCTCTGGACCTCGTCGGGACCTTCCGCGTCGAGTGTGGGGAGCAATGCCGGCTCAACAGCCCCTCCCTGACGGACCGGGACGTCACTCTGATGGCGCGAGTGGCGGCACGAGAGCTCCTGGTCGCGGACTCTCCGTTCCTGTGCACCGTCCGCATGCAGGTGCGTCGCAGACCCGGGTCCAGGGAGGGACTGCTCGCGGCGACGCCGGCGCCGGACGCATCGCGTGCCCGCCGCCCGCAGATCGGCATGGAGCAAACGATTCGTGCGGAAAAGGCCTTCGTGGAGGGAGAGCTCACGGAGAGGGACAACCAGCTGGACAAAGTGCTGCGCGCCATCACGGGTCAGGCGTCGCTGGCTGGGGGCTTGCGCTTGGTGGCAACCAGACTCGTCGGTCTCGCGTGCGGAAACTGATCTGCGGAGACTTCTCGCCCGCAGACCCGCACCTGCATCAGGACATGGCGCCACACGACTTTGAGCGCCTGTGGCAGAAGGTGGTCGACTACGTCTGCGTGCAATGCAGCATGGACACGGCCCTGGACAACCAAGAGGCCCGCGCCGAGGTTTCTGCGGCCCTGGAGTCGGTCCTGCCCCAGGTGGGAGCGCGTTGGCACTGCTGGGAGCGCTGCATGGGGACCCACGTCGCCCGCTCCCATCCGACCCCGGCTCGTTCCAAACGATGCCATGGACGCTCATGTGCAGTACTCGATGCCGCGGTTCGTGGGGATGCCCTCGGAGGAGAAGGCCGGGCACTTGGAGGAGGTCTGCTCCATCGTCCTGGGCATTTGCGCCTTCAACCAGAGCATAGGCCGCGGGGGTCTCTGCCTTCCCAGCCTGGCTTCCGTCAGGTGCCGCGCCGCGCGTTGCCGGGGAGCTGCGGGGGCACACGCCGTGCTGCGAGGCTCCTCAGATGTCCCGTGTTCATCTGCCTCGCAGCACCTATATGCACCAGGCAAACCGCCTCGCGAACGAGGTGGAGGGCAAGGCGTCCGACTCCCACAAAGCCATCCAGGAGTACTTGGCGCTGGTCCGCATGGAAGGCGCGTCTAACCCTCCGCGGACCCCCCGGGTGGCGCGCCTGCGGCAGGAACTCACCAACCTGCAGCAGGAGCTGGCGTACCTGATGCAGCTCCGGGAGGACATCCTCGGCGGCATGGACGTCGTCGCGCACTACGACGCGGACCGGCAGCAGCTCCTGGCGCAGCTGCGCGGGGTCGTCAGCGGCAAGCAGGCCGTGCCTAAGGAGGAGATTTACCCGCTTTTCGACCAGCTCGGCGGCGTGACGCTCTCCCTCATCGAGCAGTCCAAGCTCCTCGAGGTCCGGGCCAAACTCTTCCACGCGCTCCTGGGCCTCATCGGCGGCTACTCCCGGTCCTTGCGCCCCATCGACGTCGACAAGGCACAGGACTTCCTCAGGCGAGATTGCCGAAAGGGTTTGCCGCATGCAAATGGTTCGCCGTCGAGCTTGGCGGAGGTTGCTCGTTCGCACTGCAGTGCTGGCGTGACCCCGGGACCCATGCGCGCGTCCTCTCTCCGCCAACAGGGGCAACCCGGACCCACCCGTCAAGCTCTGGGACCGTGCGCCCGCCCCTCCCGAGGACCTTGAGGCCGCCGCGGCCAAGTCCGGCGCCGTCCTGGTTCCGCCCGACGCAGACGCCCCCGCACTGCAGCTGGGCGGCTACTGCCCCGTCAGCCTCGTGCAACGCGCGGGTGCGTGCGCCATGCACGCAAGCATGCGCGGGAGCCACGCGTGGCATCAGACTCACGCCGCTCCCTGCTCTGTGCGTGCGCAGGCGTGTTGATCCCGGCAGACGCGAGCCTGGGCGCGGTGGACGTGCAGGGGCGTGTGTTCGGGTGCTCGACGCGAGAGGCGCAACGCCTGTTCATGGCGCAGCCCATGGAGTACATCGCGGCGGTCGAGCTCGCCGTGCGGTCATCGCCGGAGGTGACAAAATTAGGGCGGCCGCCGCGCACGTCTCTGCTACCCAGCGGGGCGTTCGAGTTACCCCGCCGCCGTGCATCTTTCTCGCAGCTCGTCAAGCTCCTGGGCATGAGCGAGCTCTTCCCGTCCCTGTCTCTGGCGCACCTGGTGTCGCTGGCGGACAAGGGGACCAAGTGCGACTTCGGGACGCAGACGCTGCGGCACGTCAAGGACCGCAACGTCGACGTCAACTACGACTGGAACGTGTGGTCCCTGCGGCGCCGCGCGCTCAACCTCGCCAACCTGGAGAACAAGCAAACCAAGTCGGGCCAGACGGGTGCGTGCGCACCGCCGGGCGTGCGCGAACGAACCGCCCACGGCGCAGCGTGTGGGGCCCGGGGCGGCGATGTCACTCTCTGCCGGTGCTGTGACGCTGCGCGCCCTGCTTCCTCCCTCCGCAGTGCTCAGCCACTTCCGGAGAGAGAACGAGACACAGGTGTACCTCCCCAAGAGCCAGAGCACGATGACGAGGGCGGACAAGGGGCAGAGCATGCCCAAGAAGCTCCGCTACATCGCCGGCCTGCGGGGCGGGTCCAAGACCAAGATGGCCGTCGTGCAGCTGGAGCTCGAATTGGGGCAGCCCCACCAGCACTAGGCGCGGGCAGCGCGGGTCCGACGTGGCGGTTTCAAAGCTTATTTCCCTCTACTGAAGTGGGCTACGACTGGAACTGAGGAACGGGGGAGACGTAGGACAAAAGGATGCCCCCTGGGAGCAAGCATACATGCACGCAGCGCGAACATGGCTGCGTCATATCTTCTCGATGCGCGCGGCGCGGACCTCCTGATTCTCCTCTGCAAGTCGCTGCTTCCCCTCGGCCTTGAAATCTGCGGGCGACGCGACGGGCAGGGCTCAGGGCTCGAGCGCTGGCAGGGAGCTCGACGCGCTGCACTGCATAGCAGGCCCTCCCGCCCGCTCACCGTACGCGCAGTTGTGCTCGTCTGGCATCCTGTGGCTGCTGCAGAAGACGTAGCCGCACTTGCACTCGAACCCCCCCACCAGGCCGACCTTCTTGCGGCACTGCGGGCACCACGCGAGCCATGGGTTCGGCAGGCCCGAGGGCGCGAGCCGTCGGCGAGGTGGCAGGCCGCGCACGCGCTCACCTCGAAACACCGGTTCCGGTTCTTCCCCTTCTTGGCGTCCTCGGCGTCGGCCGAGGCCCGAGTCTCGGGCTTGGGCGACGCGACCTGGAAAGCCAGCGGGCGCGAGCAGGGATCGGGCCTCCCGGCATTCCCAAACACCCCAGACACGCGTGAAGGACCCGTATCGCACAAAGACGGGAGGCCCCGAGCCCGGGCCGCGCGGGCGTCGGGCCCCAAGACTCACCTCAAGCCCCGCGGACGCCTCGCGCGAGGGCGTCGCCTCGGAGTTCGTGTCGGCCTTCGGTACGAGAATCGCCGATTCCAGCTGCGCCACCTCGGCTAAGGGAGAGGGCACCGCAGCGGGCTGCTCGGCCTGCACCATCCCGACCCCTTCCGTCGCGTCCCGGAAGCACTTGGAGCACATTTCCATGCACGCCGGATTCCTGCGCGACGAAGAGTCGAAAGCTTTCGGTCGGCGTGGCGGGCTCGCGGCCAGGCCGGCGGGCGCGCGCGCAGGGGCCCCTCCCCCTGTCGTGCCCCTCCCCGAGGCCCTCGCGCCCGCGCCGGCCAAAGGGGGGGCGCGCGGTGCGGCAAAAGGGCGCGCGTGAGGCCGGAGATGCCGCTGGGAAAGCCGGGGCCCCCACCGACGCGCACCGGCGCGTCCAAGGCCCCAGGGCAGAGAGAACCCGCCCAGGCGCCGGGAGGGGGGCGAGAGGGGAATCCTTCGCGACGCGACCGATCGACGCAACGTCAACGCGCCGGAATCCCTCGCTAAGGGGCCCAATGCGCTGCGGGCGCGCTCCGGCCCCCGTCCACGACTGGGGGCCCCCGACTGCCCGCGGGAGGGCCCCGGGACGGCGAGAGGCGTTCCCAGGGCGTCTAGGACGACAATACGATCCAGTATACCGCGGGCTTCGAGCGGTTGCGGCTGGCCGAGAGCAGAACCACCCGGCCAAAGCCCGCGACAGCGTTACCGGGCCAAGCGGCGCGAGCAGGGCGCGAGGGTCCCCCCCCACCACACTCACGCGAAGAACCCGCAGCCCTTGACGCAGAGCTTCGGCTCGTTGGCCGGCTCCGGCTGCTGCTCGCGGTTCATGATGTTGGCCGCGCTCCAAACGGCGCGCCCGCAGTCCCAGGGGCCAGGAGGTGCTGTCGGTCGCAGACGGAAGTTGCGGAGGGCGCCCTCGTGGACTTGCCGGCCACGGAGCGGCGCGGGGGCTCCGACGACCGACGTGACACCCAATTCTGGCATGTCTGCCAGAAAAGGGCTTAGCTTCAGGGGCGCCCCTCGCGAACCCTCCATTCCGATTCGTTCACAAACAAAGCTCGTCAGTCCCCGCGGGCGAGCCGGCAGGGGGCGCATCCGGGGCTCTGCTCTCGCCGGGGCGAGAGCTCGACAACGACGCTGGAGTCCATGTCCTGTTGACTTGCCAGCATGCAGGGCCCGAAGGACGGCACACCGGGGGATCCGGGGGGTTCCAGGTGACGTGTGCCGCAGCCACGCACCACGTCCCCTGGAGCCACGGCATCCCCAAAGGGCGGTGTCGTCCAGGCGGGGTGCGGTGGGGCTTTGATCTCATCGCCGAGTCACTCGCGCCCGCGGCATGTCGCGGGCTGCGCGGGTGGCCTGCATGTTTGCGTCGCCGCAAATGGTCCGGGGCATCGGGGGATCGCGCCCCGCATCTCCCGACACCCACGAGCTCTTTTCGCTGCTGTCAAACATATCGCGCCCTTTCCCCTTCCCACCGCAGCAAGCTTCTGCGGTACTACTTCCCCGTCCGGGATGCGGCCGCGGAGGGTTTTTTCTCCCCAGGAGCCCAGGCCAGACAGCGCGCGAATGTAGCACAGGATCCCAGGTGCGCCGCGGATGCTTGGGAGCGGCCAAGCCCTCAGCCCTAGTCCCTCTCGGCGCTGGGGGCAGCTGTCGCTTGGGGCGCACCTCCACCCCGGCGGCCCCGCCCCGCAGGCGCATGACCGCGCCCCCGTACCTCGAGCCGGACCCTTCCACGCATTCAATCCACGCCGAGAGCAGCGCCGTCGTCCACGGCAGCCCGAGCCAGGCCGACGCGCGGTTTACCCTGCCGAAGATCCGACTCTCGGGCGGCGCGCCCGGCGCCCGCGCTACTGAGAAGACCTATGTCCTGCGGCCGTCTCGAGGGTCCGCGGTCGGGGTCCCTGAGATGGCGTACTTCGACGTGGTTCCCCAGGTGCCACTTTCGCATTCCCGCGTACCCTGGCTTGTACCCTTTGGCCGCCCCGCCCGCGCCGCGTTTTGACGCCTTTCGCCCCGCGATGGCTGCAGTGGGATCCGGACGCGGACGACCTGGACACGAGCGCCCTCTCGCCCCACCTGCGCTTCATGCGTCTCAAAGTGGCCAAGGTCGCTGGGCCTTCGACCCCGGGCGGTGCGTCCTAGGCGCGCTGCCCGTGTCGTCGCCCCCATCAGTGCTGTCTTACTCATCAGCCCCACCGGTGCCGCCCTCGCAGCGGCCTCACCTGAGCCCGGAGACGAGGGCAGCGGGCTGAGGCACAGCCTGAAGGCCACGGTGCCGTTCACCATGCGCAACCCCAGCACCGTGGGCCCCGCGGACGTGAGCGTGGAGGACCCCGTGAGTCTCTCGGACCTCGCCACCTTCGTGTCAAACATTAAGCCACGCAGCGTCATGGACCTCAAGCCCCTGCTCCTGCTCTGCCAAGGCCTCCTCACCAAGGTGCTGAGCACGACGAGGGCACCGGATGAGACACCCTTATGCCGGAGCTTCCTCCGTGTTTCGGCAGCTGCACCGCGCAGCACGTTGCATCGCACCGTGCCTTGCCCCTCATGCGGCAAGGCCAATGCTCTCTGCCCATTCGCATGCGAGGCGCCCTCGCAGATCATCGGTCATCAGCTGCGCACGTACAACGCGGACAACGTCATCCTGCGCGCCGAGTTGGAGGGCCTGCGCGAGCGCGTGCACGAGACCTTTGAGAAGCTCCAGTCCACGTCTGCGCTCGTGGAGCAGCTGCAGAACCGCAACCGGTGAGGCGCGACCGCGCCTGCCAGGTCACTTCGCAGCCAGGCCTCGTGCGCCGTTTAGTGGGGAGCAGCAATCACGTTCGACCCTCGCTCACTGCGGGCGTGCTCGTCACCTTGACTTGGATGAGCTGTGCAAGCAGCGTGTGTGCCCTCACTGGCATGCTCCGATGATATGACGTCATACCGACGCAGGGAATTGGAGTCCAAGTCCCACCATGAGCAGGAGCTGCACAGCGCTGTGGGTGACCAGGCAGATCGCACTGCCAGCGGGGAGGCGGCGCAGGGGCGGGGTCGGCCCAAGAGCTCGAAGGACAAGGAGGCCGGGGCGGATAGATCCAAAAGCACCAAGATGCCAGAGCCAGTACAGAGGGCGGGGTCAGGGCCGGGGTCGGGGAAGGTGGCTGACATGGGCCGGCAGCCGTCTCACAACGCAAGCGCGGGCGCGGAGGGAGGGGCCGCGGGGGTGGGGAGGGCGGCGAGCGGTGCGGCCGCTGCAGCGGGGGACGGCGGGGCTGGAGAGGAGAGCGCGGCTGCAAGGGCGGCACCGAGCGAGGCCGCCCGCAGCGCCGACGCGGCATCGGCTCAGAAGCCTGCAAGCGAGGCGGAGGCTGCAGACGGGGGCGGCGAGGAGGCGCCTGCGAGCCGGGGGGACGTGAGCGGGGGTGCAGTGCCTGAGGGGTCACGCGGGGTGGCGAAGGAGGTGGCGTTCCGAACTGCGCCGATCGTGGAGCCTCGGTCGCGGCCCTCGAGCCAAACGGGCGCGGCGGGGCTGGGCCGGAAGTCGGGCGGGTGGGAGTCTCGGAGCGGTGCGCTCGGGGGCGATGGGGAGGGGTCGGAGGGGGCGCCTTCAGTGGGCGAGGCTTCCCTGGGCCTCAGAAGCATCAGCAGCGGGCTGGGGGTGCTGAAGCCGCAGTCCAAATCGAACAAGGAGTTGTCGCTGCGGAGCGGGCGCAGCGCGGGGCGCGGGAGCGTGTGGAGGTCGGGGGACTCGGGGGCACTGGGGTCAGGTGCGTGATGGGGGGGGGGGGGGGGGGGGGGTGCGTGTGATGGAGCGCATTGATTAGGTCGTCGTCCGTCGCAGCCAGGAGTGTGGGGGTGCTGCACCTGTGCTGCTTGTCAGACGGTCGTGTGGCGACCATGACGCTGCGCTCTGACCCCAGCGTCTGCTTGTCTTTGCTCGCAGACGGGCTGAGTGAGGCGGACGCGTACGACGAGGACGAGCTCAATGCCCGTCTGCGCATGGACATGCAGGACCTGATCAGCAACGTGCAGTCGCTCGAGGGCCGTCTCGTGCGCCGCCAGCCCAGCCACAAGGGCATCAGCGTGCACCGCGTGATGCAGAGCGAGGAGCTCAAGGACGCCCTGGCGCGCATCAAGCACCTGTCCACGCAGCTGAGGCAGGAGAAGAAGGCCGTGGAGGAGGTGAGCGTGCGGGGTGGCTGCGGATGTGGTGGGAGGTGAGGGTGCGGGGATAACTGTGGATGAGGTGGGAGGGTGGAGGTGAGGGTGGGGATGGCTGCGGATGGAGTGGGAGGTGCGGGGATGCTGGACATGAATGGGACGGGGTGGCTGCAGGGGCGATGGAGGTGGGCGGACATCGACTGACCACGCGGTCGCACAGTTCCCTGCAAGGATTCGTTTCCTTAACCACCTTCGACTTCCTGGGTGTCACTGCAGATGGCGCAGGCCAAGGCCAACATGGAGGCCCGGGTGGCGGCGGCAGAGAAGCTCCGGGAGCTGAAGGCACGAGAGGCAGAGGAATTCGATGCACAGAGGTGACTTTTGGGTGCTAACACAGGCAGGGTGCTGACACAGGCGGGGTCATGCCATCACGTGCCTGGATCACGGCCGGTGCATCACAGCCGGTGCACGGTGTTGCAGTGGTTGCGCCCCAGAAGGGATTACTGAGCAGAAAGCTATGGTCATGACCGCCTGTACCTGTTGTGCAACTCGCAGGAAGGCCCTGAAGGCGCGCCTGCGGGAGCTGGAGCACCTGAACGAGCAGCTGCAGAAGCTGGCATCCCAGAGCGACGTGTCCGTGTCGCACGCGCTCAAGCGGCTATCCGAGGAGGAGCTGGCGGCGTGGGTGAAGGAGTTCGACCCGACGTCGTTCGATTTCGACTACTCGGAGGCAAGTGGCCAGCCTGCCGACCGCGCTGCTCACCACCTGAAGATTGGCTGCCCCGCACACAGCCACACCACACCCTTGGCCCCAGCCAACACCGGGCCCTGACCCCTCACCGCCGCATCCCCTCCCGCCCGCAGCTGTCCCTGAAGAACATGCGCGATCTCCTGGCCATCCTGGGCCCCGGCACCGCCTGCCACATCGTGGCCCAGAGCAACCCGGGCGACGCCTGCCGCCTCCTCCTCTCCATCGACGTCAACGTGTTTGAGGAAATCGTGTCGAGTCTCAACGTGGAGGCCATCGCCAGCTTCTTCCTCGTCAAGGACAAGCAGCTCTTCAGCTTGCTCGACCACAGGCGAGTGCACACATGCACCCATGCCCGCACGCATGCACGCGTGCAATGCAGGCCTCAGCCTCGCCTGCCCACGACTCCTGTACATTAAGTACTGTTTGTGCCAGACAGTGCGCTCCATAGCCCGCCATTCCCGGCCCTTGGCTGCAACCACCGCACTCCCCATGCCGCCGGCCCTCTGACCCGCGCCCCTCCGCCCCTCCACCCCAGGCTCGCCCAGAGCCAGACGTCCTCGAGCGTGGGCGTGTTGCAGGCGGTTGCCGTGGCCGTCAACGCCGCGGAGCTGGCGGAGCAGGTGGCTAGGGGAAAGAATCTCAAGGATCTGCGCCGGTGGCTGCCGGGGTCGACGGGGGGCGTGCCGCACGCGCCGCTGTTCACCATCGCCGCGTGGAAAGGGGGCCAGTTCTACGCCATCCACTCGGCTGCCAAGGGCACGGACCCGCCGATCGTGGCGCAGCTGCTGCAGCCCTTGCCGGCCAGCCTGCGCTCGGCGGTGCTGGCGAGGGTCGAGGACGCGGAGGCGGTGGAGGTGCTGAAGGTGAGGAGGCAGTGGCTGCGGAGGTGCTGAAGGTGAGGAGGCAGTGGCAGTGGTGTGGGCGACTCGGCCTGGCACAGTTCAAGTGCACCCGCCATTGAGGTGGTTGCGGGATACTTGTCCATGCCAGCTTGCATCCGCGGCCGATAATGCCATGTTGCAGTTGGTGCTGAATGCCCATGCTGTCGGCCAGAGCGCCTCGGCTCACGCTGTTCGGCTCACGCTGCGCTCTCTGCGCCCTCCTCCGCAGCACATGGACGAGCAGCTTGTGGGCCACACGCTGGTGGAGATGGAGGAGGCGCGCGTGCACGCCGTGGTGCGGGGACTCGCGGAGAGCGACGAGAGCAACCTGCAGAAGGTGTTTGCGGCGTGCGCCGAGTACCAGCACGCGCGCAAGGGGCTCTACCGGGCCACGCACCACAAGATCCTCGGCCAGCTCACCAAGATATTCGACACCAAGCCACCCGCGACGTCCGGTGAGCGACGGTGGATCCACGTAATCGGAGTGCTTACGTGAGGGGCCTTGTTAGTGCTTGCGTGGGGGTTCCTTGGTTCTTTGGCGTCCCTCACGGCGACTCTCTCAGCCCACACTCGGCGCCGAGAAGAATGGCTACTGCTAATCTCTTATCTTCTATGTCATCTCTCATCTCTCACCCCTGCCCCTGCCCCGCGCAGAGGGCGTGAAGGCGAAGGTGGAGCTGCCGGCGGTGATGGCGACGATGACGGCGAGCGAGGCGTCGCTGGAGACGCAGTACCGCGCGGCGCTGGACGACATGGGGAGCGCGAACGAGATGGCCGTGTGGATGCTCGAAAACGGCCCCGTGGCGTCCGTCCTCGCCATTCGCAACTGCCGGACCCAGACCATGGTGGCCAGCGCCCTCATGTCCCTGCCCGGTGAGCCACGCACCGGAGCCAGAGTGGCACTGCGCGATGGCCTGGCCTCTCTTCTGTCGAAAGACCACAAATTGCGATTGCGACACCTTCTTCGCTACTTTGCTAACCACTACTGCTGACCCTATCCTCCTCTCGTTTCCCGCAGAGACGCTGCTGCTCCAGATGCTGTCCTTCTTCCGGCTGTCCGACGTCACCTTCGCCCGCGAGTGGCCCATCGACCGCGCGGTGTGGGTTATGCGGCAGATGAAGCCCGCGCGCGTCGGCTCTCTGCTCGCGGAGATGCATAACCTCATCGGACCCAACTGGACCTCGCAAATCCTCATGACCCTCCACGTGAGAGACTCGTTGGTGTTGCACGCGCATGCTGCCCGCATGCAGTCAATCACGCCGGGCAGGGCGCAGCAGACCCGGCCATCGTCGTGCCTTCCCTTGCCCGCAACGCTGGGCTGCCGGGGACCAGCGTGCAGCGCTATGTCGCATTCCTGACCAGCTGGTGCCGTCCTCAACCGCACCGTTTGCCCCCGCCGCAGCGCTCGGACGCCCCCACGCGCTTCGTGGAGGAGGTGGACATGGCGATGCGCCTGTGGATCGCGGCGCGCGACGTGGCGCAGGCCTGCGAGGCGATCGTGGACACCGGGAAGCACAACCGCATTTTGAGAGACTTGGACGCGGAGGCGGCCCTGCGTGCGCGCGTGTCCCTCACCGACCTCAACAAGCGCATGTCGGTGCAGGAGAGCCTGCAGAAGTTCCTCGCGGCCGTGGGGAAGAAGAAGACCAACCGGCGCGTGGACCCCAAGTGAGCCAACTGGTCCGCCGGGGTGTTTCTGTGCGTGTGGGTGTGTGACAGGCTGCGCTTGACCTCTGCTGATGCTTGGACCCCAGTGAGGACTGCCGGGGTGCTCGTGTAGGTGCGGGTGTGTGACGGGCTGCCGTTGACCCTTGCCGCTGGGTGGAGTCGCTTGGGTACCCCCAAGTCAGCGGTGCGCTTCTGCAGATAGCGGAGAAGGACATGACTTGCATAGAGCAGATGCGATATGAGCAGATGGGATGTCCGCACCCCATCCTCTCAGGAAGGACAAGGACACGACTCTTGCGTATGATGCAAATGTGATATAACCCGCACCATCCTCTCCCTCAGGGCGGAGAAGGACATGACCCCCGAGGAGGCCACGCAGATGATGCTGCGGGACCTGGTCACGTCGGGAGAGATCGCGGAGGCGGTGCGCGTGGCGGAGGAGATCGAATTCCGAGTCACGAAACTCGCCAAGGAGTCGCAGGCGAGACAGACACCCGGGCGCCGCTGCTTGCAGCGCCCGTGACCGGTCACTGTCGCGCTGTGATTGTCGCAGACACCTCCCTAGACTCGCTCCCTCCGCCCCCGCCCCCAGGTCTCCGTCCCCGAGCGCATCATCGTCCGCAAGTCGTCCTCCCACTCCAACTCCCAAGTCGGCGACACGACCCCCAGCTCCCGCAGTGGCGCCCCGAGCCCCGTGCCTATGTCCAGCGCCACCCCGGGCCAGGGGATGCCGCTGCCGAGGCCATCCAAGGTGCGACGCGAACGCAATCGCAGCCCACTTGTTAATCACTTACAGTTAGCCCACTCCTTGCCTGCCATGGCCCAATCGTTGGCACTCCCACCTTGGAGTGGCCCACTCAGTTGCCCTGGGATCGATTAGTTGGTTGAGCAAGGGTGACTGTCGTGGAACCCGTCTAGCACTGGCATTGGATCGCCACCTGCCTCCGCTTGCTCCCCGCAGGCTTCCTCGGGCGGCAAGGGCCGCCCCCCGCTCGCCAAGGTCACGTCCATGGCCATCCGAACGGGGCCAGACCGTGCCATGCGCCGCGCCATCAGCGAGCGGGAGATGCGGGACCCGCAGGAGATGGTGCAGGAGCACGTGGTGAAAATGTGCTCCGCGCTGGTCCAGATGGACCCCGAGATGGCTGCGGAGTTCGTCGTGTCCCTGGCGCGCAAGCGGCCGGACCTCGCCGCCCTCACGCTCACCCGGCTGCCCTCGGAGTTCCAGGCGAGCGGACGGACGAGAATCGTCATGTCGGCGGATCGCTCACAACGAATACCACTCGGGCAGCATTGGCATGCCAGTATCAATGTCGATGCGTGTCTCACCCGCACAACACTGCGCCCGCCAACCCAGCCGGTAATCCACCCTGCGACGCTCTCCTCGCAGGGCCGCGTGTACGGATGGATCGGCGCGCGCTCGTCGGTGCTTTCGCGGTTCGTCCGCGACACAGCAGAGGACTCGGCCCTCACCGCCACGGAGCAGCTCATTGCAGCCACGTCGCAGGCCACCTCGCCGCAGCTGCTGCTGGAGCACCTCGACGCCGTCGCCAGGCAGATGCTGCGGGACTTCTCCGTGCGCCTCACCGGTGAGTGGCTGGTGTGGCGGGGCTGGTGCTGGCGGGGCTGGGGTTGGTGTTGGCGTGGCTGGGGCTGGCAAGGGTGGTGTGGCAAGGTTGGCGTGCGGATGGCACTAAGATATGACGAACATAGACTCTTGCGAGCATACTACAAGTCCTTCTGCCACCCCGCTCGCAGTGCTGGAGCTGCCGGTCGACGGCGCCACGACCACCAAGCTGCGTGGGGAGTTGGTGCCCAGCAAGCCGCCCCCCGAGGTCATCAAGCTGACCCAGCGCCTGGGGCTCGCGGCCGTGAACCCTGCCGACGTGGTGCAGGTGGCGCCCGAGGTGGACGTCATGTACACGGGGGAGCTGCTTCCCGTGTCCACCAAACGTGCGCGGGTGAGAGTCACTGTGCATGAAAGCAAGGTTCCTGGCGCGTAGGGCATGCGGATGGCTTGGCAATGCGCAGGACGGTCGGTACCGCAGCCGGGGGAGTGCCGGGGCCGGGCGCAGCTTCTGTGAATCGCACGCATGAGCCCAGCCCATTCCCCTCGCGTCGCTTCTTGCAGGAGCTCAACGCGGCGCTGACGCCGGCGGAGGAGCTGCCGGGGGACTTCGACACCTCGTTCGGTAACCGGGTGAGCCTGACATGCCAAGTCACTCAGCGTCCCTGCCCCCCCCCGGGCAGTGGCGGTGGCGGTGGCGGGGGGGTGGCCCGCTGCGCTGCTATACACGTTGCTGAACATGGCGGGGCTGGTATTATCAGGCTCCTCGTGACAGCGGATGTCGTCCAACAAGCGTGTCTGCCCCACCGCTCGCAGTCACGGTGGAATCGCAAGCAGGCCCGGCAGCGGAGCTCGGCGAGCCTCGGGTCGCTGGCAGATGCGTCCACGCAGGGCACCAAGACACCGGGGCCACCCCCGACGCCACCCAACAAGGACGGCAGCGGCTTCGGGGGCGCAGTGGCGCAGGCCGTGGCGCAGGCGCGGCAGTCCGGGGGAGAGGGCGGCGGCGGCGGTGGCGGCGGCGGGGGCATGAGCGTGGCCCGGCTGCACGAGCTGACGGTCCTGTACGGCGCCATGATGCGCATGCAGGTGCGGTGGCACGGCGTGGGATGCAGTGGCGTTGGGTGCGGTGGTGACTGTGTGTGACAAGACACGCTCCCAACGGCGCTTGCCCCGCAGCACGTGCCCCGCGTCTTCAAGACAATGGCCAAGCGCATCGAGTCGGACGAGTTCGTGGGCCTGGCCGTGCGCCACGGCGTCTCCATCGCGCCCATCTGGCGCCACCGCCCGGGCACGGCCAAGCACGCCACGGATGGCCTGCAGATCCTGGGCGGGGTCGTGGCGACCGCGGACGAGGGCCGCGATCCCTGCGAGCTCTGCGCCTGCCAGAAACGCGCCGATCACTACCCCGAGCTCGACCCGGAGCCCCACGTGGACTGGCGCGTCGGGGCGCTGCTGCAGCAGCTGGCCCAGGAGCTGTCGACGTGGGTGCAGCAGCGCGGGCGGCGCACGGAGGACATGGTTCGCGTGGAGAAGGAGCTGCAGGAGAGCCCGGACGGGCTGGTGACGCTGCGGGACGACCTCCCCGGCAACCGCGCCCTGTACGGCACGCTCAGCAAGCTGGTCGTGTTCCAAGTGCGCGCGCTGCAGGACCTCCAGAAGCAGCTGATGGAGATCAAGAGCTACCGGTGAGTGTTGAGAGGCTAGGAGCAGCTCATGAAGATCAAGGGACATCGGTGAGTCCCGAGAACGCCTTGGCAAGGAACGCGGCGTGAGGAGGGGCGTCTGCAACACGACTCGCAGTGTTAGCACTCGCTCTGTGTGCGTTGGGTAGTACTCATTAGTGTACTATATCCCGGTTGGCGTCCGTTTGCGTCCGCAGCGAGCCGACGGAGAAGGTGACGCGGATCCTCGCGGCCATGCACTGCCTCATCTTCGCGGGCGACGTGCGCGCCCTGGGTCAGCTGGACCTGACGGACGGCTCCGGCCGCGAGAAGGCGTGGTCGCTGATCAAGTCCAAGCTTGCGTTCGAGTCGAGCGAGCCCCGCAACGCCCTCGTCCTCATGTCCGAATGTTCCAACGATGTCAAGCTCGGCGCGCCCGTCACGGCCATCAAGCCCTCGCAGCTCTCCACGGCCCTGGCCTTGCTCAGCGGGGTGTCCCACGCCGAGGCGCAGAAGTCCTCGCCCACGCTCGCGAGCATCCGGCAGTGGGTGATGATCGTGATTAACGGGGCCAGGGTCGCAGAGCATTTGGACAGCCTGGCCAACGCCAAGGACCGAGTGCTGGCGTCCGGGTGGCTGCAGAAGTCCAACAGCAAGGACTCCATCGCACCCGTCTCCGTTGCACCATGAAGCGGCGCTGGAGTTGGGTAGCCGTGCCTGGTGTGGTCTGGTCACAGCCGACGATGCGCCATGCTGTGGTGTCATGGTCGGTGGTAGGTGTTGCACCCCGGCACGCCTGCTGGCAGTCCCTGCGTGCTGGCACAGCGTGCGTCAGATCCCCACGATCCTCAGCAAAGCAACCACACTTTGTGGCAATCCTTGGGTAGCAAGAGTACTTGGCTTGCCGTGTTTCACTCCCTTTCCCACGCATCGATGCGATTCACATAGCGTCTACTCGCCCAGCCAGCCTAGTTCCGCCGGATTCACAGGATAGTCGTATTAACAGTCCTTGAAGCGATTGTGACGTCTTAGTGATTTGCATGAAGTGCATTTGGCGATCACTCACAGCCTCGATCGCAGCTCCGCCTGGGCGATCGTGCCCCAGTGCACCTCATCGGGTCCATCCGCCAGCCGCAGCGTTCGCGCCTGGGCCCACAGCCACGCCAAAGGGGTGTCCCCGCTCACCCCTGCCCCGCCGTGCACCTGCATGGCCACGTCGATCGCCCTGCAGGAGAGACGATGGCGGGCGACGCTGGCGTGACGCATATGTGCACGGTCCCACAACACGCTCTGCCAAGCCTGCATCGCACGTCACAGCCCAGTACCTCTCTGGTGCTTCAGCATTCCAAAAAGCACCACTCGGACACGCTTCCCTCGCAAACTGCCTGCCTCACACACCCATTCCCACATCCCCTCACCGGAGGCTCGCTTGTGGGGCCGCGACCTTGGCCGCCGCGACCATGACACGTGCCTCCTTGGAGCCCAGGCAGTCGATGGCACTGGCGGCACGGAGCACCAGCAGCCGGGCCGCGTCCAGCTCCACCCGCGCCCTGCACGGGCGAGCGCAGGGCAAGATGTGACATGGCAAAGAGATTTGGACAGGCGAGCACAGGGCCGGGTGGGGAGATCAACCCCTTCACAGATCCCTCACAGTCACCATCACCATCACAAATGACCCATTCCACTCACTTGGCGAGGTTCTCCCGGAAGCTCCCCAGGTCCGCCAGCCGCTTGCCGAACGCCGTCCTGCCCAGCGCCCGCTCGGCCCCGAGGCGCAGCGCGCGGTTGCCCGCCCCGATCAGCCGCATGCAGTGGTGCAGCCTGCCCGGGCCGAGCCTCCCCTGGGCGATCTCGAAGCCCCGGCCGAGGCCCAGGACGACGTTGGACGCCGGCACGGTGACTTCCCGGAAATGGACCTCCGCGTGGCCGTGGGGGGCGTCGTCGAAGCCGAACTGCGGTGATGGATGGGGAGAGAGAGGGAGTTGCTTTGTGGGTAAAGAAGAGAGCGGGCGGACTATGCTGGTGGTGGTAACAGACATGAAGGAGTAGGTGTGTGGGGTGGGCGTGGTTTGACTTGGTAGGCAGCTACGCAGGCGTTCCTTGGTCATGACACATCACACGTCACATGTCCTGTGCAACGTCGTGCAGCATTGACACACCCTTCTCCACTCACCACGGTGAGTGGCCTCACGACGCGCACCCCCGGGGTGTCCATGGGCACAACGACGATGCTCTGCTGCTTGTGGGGCGCGGCGTGGGGGTCGCTCTTCCCCATGAAGAGGCACACGCGACACCGGGGGTCGCAAGCGCCCGAGATCCACCACTTGACACCGTCCAGCGTCAGCGTGCCCCCCGGGCCGCCCTCGCCTGGCGCCGCGGCGCCCGAGGGGTCCCAGTGGATCGAGGCGCATACGTTGGTGGCGTCCGAGCTCGCCACGGCCGGCTCCGTCATGGCGAAACACGAACGCACCTCGCCCCGCAGCAGCGGCAGCAGCCACGCGGCTTTCTGGGCCGGGCTGCCGTACCGCCCCAGCACCTCCATGTTGCCCGTGTCCGGGGCCGAGCAGTTGCACGCCTCGCTCGCCGGGCCGCACTCCCCAAGGATTTCCGCGCAAAACGCATACTCGACGTTACTGCGATGAGGAGTGGAGATGGGGACAGCGTGTTAACTGTCAAAGAATGGGGGGTGATGGAGAGGGCTTGAAAGGCATAGCCAGCATCACCGCTGCCTCTCGCCTCAAGCCGGCCCCCAGCAGACCCCCCCAGGGCTCGCCCCGGCCCTCTGCCGCTTCGCCATCCCCACCATCTCCGCGCTCCACCCTGGCCAGGTCCGACTGCAATGCAGGCACCCCGTTCGCCATGGCTGCTGCCAGATCGGGGCTGATCCACAAATTCCAGAGTCCCAGTCTCTTGGCCTCCTCTTTCAGTGCCTCCTGGGCCGCAGGGATGGTCCACCGGTCCGGCCTGCGGGCAGGGGGCCATGCAGGGTGCGATGCCTGAGGTACCTCACACTGCGCTGTGTTATGCACATAAATATGAGACATGGTAAGCATTGTGGATCTTTTCCGTGTCACGCAAAGCTGCCGTGCCACGCTGTGCTGCCCGGCGTCCGCAAGGCCCCTTCCCATGCGCTGCCTAGCACTGTCACAGCGACTGGTGCCCCTCACCCGCTCGCGTGGTCGGCGAGGGTGTTCTCGACGGGCAAGACGTGCTCCTGGAGGAAGCGGCGGAGTCGGGACAGCAGGGGCTTGATGCGCGAGGGTGGCGCTCCCAGGACGGTCGAACCGGACAGCACACCGGGAGGGGCGCTCATCTGCGGCAAGACGGGGTGCGGGAGCTACAGTCATTCATGCACGTCATGTGGCCCTGTCTCACAGCCACCTTGCAAAGCCATCGCTGCGGTCGCCAGCCGGGCCATGCATGCATATGTGATCATTGTTGTAAGCTTCGCCAACAGTGGTGCCACCACCGACGCACCACGGCGCGACCCAAGACCCCGTGACGCCCTTCTGCCCCCCCTGCCACGGCCCCCGCTGCCCCAGCACCCTGCCCATGCTCGCGGCCCCTCAATGCGCCCCTCGCACCGCCCGCCGCTGCCTCTTGCGACGCCAGGGTCGGCGTGGGGATCGCCGCGTGGCCCCGCTCCTCGCGGCCCCAGGCCCCGCCCCCCGTGGCGATCCCCACGACCCCCAGCGCCGCGACGGCGATGGCGCGCTGCACGCTCGGTGCAGCGAACTCGAGGGCGCTGGCCGAGGACGCGTTACCCTGCAAGGCCCGCGCGTGCACGCCCGCGAGGATGCCGCAGACGCGGAAGAGGGACTGCGGGCGCGGGCACGCGGTGTTGTACGGTGTTGAACAAACTGCAGAGACAGAGTTTCAGTGACAACGCAGCACGTCGCCTGTTCAGGAACGATAAGTGCGATGTGAATTTGCCCACCCCAGGTGCCGAGCCACTGAGTACAGCGAGCAAGGTTTCGGATGCGTGCCGTCCTTCAGCCCTCACCAGCCCAAGGTAGAACCTCCACACTTGCTCCGGGGGCCTGGGCACTCCCCGTGCCTCACAGTACGCATCCACCAGCTCGTCCTCTGTGGGGATGCCCTGGAGGTCCATACCGGGCCGAGTCAGGCTGGGTAGGATCTTTGAATGGGGCAGGTGGAACACCGTGCAGAAGTAGGCAAGGTCTGGGGGCGAGGAGCAGCCAGGCGGTAAGTGCGGGGTTCACACCCCAGCGCCTGGCAGCGCCGCTCACGCAGCGACCGGCGCTGGGCTGCTGTCTCGATGCACCTTGGCTGCGCCGGCATCTGCAGCGGCACCTGAGAGCGGGTCCCCGAGGGTGGAGAGCTCCCAGTCGAGCACGGCCAGGACGCGGGAGGGCGTCGTCTCCTCATAGATGACGTTGTCGAGACGAAAGTCGCCGTGCACCAGGGTGCCGCCCGTCCCGGGGTGCGCGTAGGGCGCCAGGTCCGAGGCGGCCGGCACGTGCGCTCCCAGCCACTGCACCAGGCGCATGACCTCGTGCATGGGCTGCGGCACGGACCGAAGGTACTGCTCCCGCCACCGCTGCACCTGCCGCCCGGCGTACCCTGGCGCGCGCCCGAACTGGCCCAGGCCGACGCCTTCGGGGTCGACGGCGTGAATGGAAGCCAGCGTCTTGATGGCGCTGCGGTAGATGGCGTTGCGCACCCCCGGGGGCACGCCGGGGAGCGACGGGTCCTTGTGCACCACGCCGCGCACGTGCGACATGATATAGAAGTCCGTGCCGAGCACCTTGGGGTCCTGGCACAGGTAAATCGCTCGCGGCACGGGCACGCCCGCGTGGCCCACAGCTGCAATGACCTTGAACTCCCGCGCCACGTTGTGCGCGGACTCCAGAAGCTTTCCAGGAGGCTTCTTGCGGAGCACTGCATCGCGAGGGTACGGTGTGGTGTCGCATAGGGTGCGTTTGCGAGCAGCAAGAGGGCGATGAAGGGCACCCTCCCAGCAATCAGCTCACCGAGCGCTGCCCCGAGCGACCCATTCGACAGGGTCGGCGTCAGCAGATAGGTCGGATTCGATTGGCCGTGGGCGAACTGTCGGATTGAGATTTCTTTCACCGCATCCGGCAGGACATGGTGCGCTCGCAAGTGCTCCAAAAGTCGCTCAGCCTCCAGGCGCAGGGCAGCTGCGACCACGAGCTGGCACGTGAGATTGTGAGTATTTGAGGAACACGATTACCAGGTGCTTGCTGAGCAGCGCGGGGTGCGCCAAGGACCGCGCAAAGTTTGCTGATGACGAGACGAGCGATTTTGTTGCCTGGCGCGCACCGGATGGAGGCACGGTGGCCGTGGCTGTGTGGAGAGTCCCCATTGTAGATGGTGGGGCCACTGGGTGTCTCGAGCCGGGACACGGCGAAGGTGGAAGGCGTATCGGTCACGCCAGCGCCCCTTTATCGTCTGATCACTGTGACGCCCGACCTAGCCCCTCCCCTCGCTTCAAGCGTAATAAGCGCAGCGTGGTCGCTCTGACGAGCCATTAATCTCGCTCGCTCGCTGGCCAGCTATCTGACGCGTGCATGTCAGCTACGCCTTTAGCGCATCGCCCCTCCGGATGCTCTTGGGACCCGATGCCATGGAGTTGGCGCTGCGGGGCCGAGTGGTGGAATGGCGCATCGACTGCGTGGGAAGGAGAGGGACCCAGAAGAGCGTGGTCGTCGGCATCGCGACGCGCGTTTGCCATCCACCACGGCACCCGAAAAATAGCGCCCCTCACCAGCAGCGCAAAGTCGGCCTTCCCACTTGTCACGGCCTCCAGCAGGTCCTCCACGCCCGGAACGGTGCCGTACATGATCTCCGATCCACGCTCCCCCTTCAGCCACTTGTTGGTCGCCACCACTCTCTGCAAGGCGTTGAACACACAGGCCATCCCGGCCCCGCTCGCGCCGCACCCAGCCCCGCGAGCGGTGGCGTCGCGCATTCACTCGCCTTGGACGACGACTTGCGCACATCCGTGTCCCCTGCGTCCCCCATACCCTTCTGCGACGTGCCCCGGATCTGCCGCATCGACATCTTGGTCCGGGAATGAGTCACGGGTGGCAGCACCAGTCGGTCCACCGTGCCCGCCTTGCCGGCGCCTCCCCCGCCCATGCTGGGGTCGACCACCTGCGAGGTACGACCACACACACCGGTCTGGCACACACGCGGCAGTCCACCGGCCCAGGCTGGCCCTGCTCCCAGCTCCCGTACACACATCCCTCACCTGCATCGACAGCAGGAGCTTCCGCAGCAGCGCGGTGCGGTCCTCGGGCGTCATGGAGGCCCACGACTCCTGGGCTCGCGTGGCCAGGTCCCGCATTGAATGGTCCACGTGGTCCGGCTCCAGAGACGCAATGTCCTCGATGCTCTGCATCAGGAACAGCGCAGCGGCGCCCTGCGGTCGAGGAGAAGCACATAAGGCTCTGGTTTACCATGAAATAGGGCATGATCAGGATGCACCCGAGCGGTGCGTCCGGTACCATCGTGACAGCAGTGGTGACGGCCTGCCCACCTGTCGCTGCATCCAGAGGTCGTGCTCCTCCTCGAGCTGGACGGCGTGGTCCCTCGCCGCCCTCAGCTGGTCGTTCAGCTCCTGGCACGTGATGCTCAGCGCGTGGACGCGGCTGTCCAGCAGCTGCGGTCCAGGGAGAGCCCGAAACGATGCAGGATGGGTCACAGGGACCCGCCGAGCAGCTGTGCCGCGTCGAGTGCATGTAAATCACCACGAGGTGCTCCATAGAGGCGCTGCATAGACAGACGAGCGCGGCGCACGCAGCCGACGTGCTGCGCACGATGCACAAAGCACAAAGCGCGACGCGCACCTCGACGTGGGACTGCAGGCCGTGCGCCTCCTTCTGTTCCGTCTCCGCGACCTTGGTCTCGCTACGGATCTTGGCCAGCAGCGTCTTGATCGTCTTCTGGTACACGTGGTTGCGCTTGGCCAGCTCCACCTGCGTGACCCAGGCGCCAGGGCCGACGGCATTCGTCGCGCAGTACATGGCAGGGCCCATGCCAAAGCCACGACAAACCATGTTCTCCACCCCGCGTCTTCTACTCGCCTCGGTCTGCTTGGCCAGCTCCACGCGGCGCCTCAGGTCGGCGTTCTCGTCGCCCAGCTGCTTGTTGCGCGCGGCGATCTTCTCGCTCTGGCGGCTCTGGTAGGCCAGCTCGGCGTGCATCTGCTCGTTCTCCATGATGGTCCGCTTCGTCGTGATCTCGAGCTGGTTGTCCATCAGCTTCATCATCTGGGCCTGCAAGCGGAACGCCAGACGCCCGCAGCAGCGTCGACACATGTGCCACCCAGCAGGGCAGGCGTCCATCAGCCGACTGTCTCCGCTTCCTCGCCTTCGTCTCCTTGATCTGGTGCTGCAGCTCCTTCTGCCAGCGGTCCTTCTCCTGCACAAAGTGTCGCTCCATCGTGGTCTTCTCCTCGCGCCACTTGCGCTCGTCCTGCGCACGCTGCTGCTTCTCCGTCTCCAGCTCCTTCTGAAGCGTCTCCTTCTGACGCGTGAACTCTTCCAACTCCTTCAGCTTGTGCTGCTGCTTCTCCGTCTGATCCTCCAACTCAGAAATCCTCGCGTCCTGCAGAAAGGGCGACGTCCCCAAACGTGCGCCTGGCGCTCCCGTGCGGCGCTCCGAGGGCTGCAAACTGCCGTATAGCAACTAAATAGCTCGCGGCGCGCCGGACCTTCTCCGCGCGAAGCTCCTCCAGCTCCTTTTTCATCTGCTTCCGCACGTCCTCGAGCTCCTTGGTCAGCTTGTCCTTCTGCGCCGTCATCTCCTCCATCCTCTGGGTGGATGCCTTCGCCTGTTGCGTCAAGAGATCGATGATGGCTCTGCGGGAGCGGGAGCGACGGGCGTGTGCGCATGCAAGCGACGGCATCCCATGCTGCGAGACGGGCTTCACGCGGCCCGCACCGGTGGTCCGACTTCTCCTTCTCCAGCTCCGCCACGAGATACGCCACCTCTCCCGCGAGCGAGTCCCGGCTCTGCTGGTACTTGCCGAGCTTGCTCTTGAGGTACGCGATGGCGAGCTCCCGCTCAATGAGCTCCCGCTCCTCCTCCCCCTCGTCGCCCTGCATCCACGCGCGGCGGGAGAACAAGCGTCGCAAAATGTACCGAAAGAAAGGCCAGCGAACGCGCAGGCGACGCGTGCGGGGCTGCTGGCCCCACGATGCCCTGCAACGGGACAGGACGGCCCCGCGCCACGTCGACAGCTCACCTCTGGCGCCGTCCCCGGGTCATCCTTTTTTGGCGGCATGACGACTCCCTTCCCAAAGCCTGGGGGGGCTCCCCGCCGTGCCTAAACCCTCGCCCGCCCTGCCTACCAAACCAGGGCCCTAGGCGGCCAGTGAGGCTCGATTTCGGTGGCACAGGCGAAACCGCCGGAGTTCTGGGTTTACTTTACGTGCGGGGAGACGTCCCTGCGTCAGTTCCAAGACTCTCTGCGCCGCTCTTCGGCCCGACATGCGCAGGTTATGGCAGCGGCTTGCAGCGCGGAAAGAGTCCTTGACGCGGCTTTTCGGTGCTGAGCTAGGACAGGTCGGCGCTCATGAATATGTCAGCGAGGCGCTGACCCTTCTCGGCGCAGGGGGGCCGGCGAATGCTGAGTCGACGCCTCGCCAGAGGACGGTGTCGCTGCTCTAGTGGGCGACCATGCCATCCTCTGCTCCCTGTGCACGCGAATGGTTTTGCAGTGCTGGATAGCACCTGCGCATGTCCAGTGTTGGCGTTGATTTTGTTCGCTGAAGTGATGCACGCGTGAACTTTTCTGTTTGCATTACAGCCTTGACGCTTCGTCTGCTCTTCGTCGCCATGCCGATGCGTGTTAGGCGCGGGGTGACTCGGTGTCCAATTTAACGCGTCCCTGGGGCTCAGCTCGTGCTGTGGAATGGGCCGCAGCGGTGTGGAGGCCAAGCTCTCAATGGCGAGGCGGCTGCTGTCCGACAAGAAACCATTGGAACCTTACATCAGTGAGTGAGGTGGCGGACACCATGGACCGAGAGCGCAGGCGCAGCCCTGTTGTTACCACTGTGTTGCAGGCCATCGCGCCGTCGCCATGCGTCGTGGCATCGCGCTTGCAGGCCGCAAGAGACTTTCCGACAACAATCCTCGACCCGCTAGTCCACACGACTTCCTCAAGCGGGACCGCACCGAGCTGACCCAGCACACGATGCCAGGTGACCATTCAACAGCTGATTACTCGTAGCTGCCTGGACACCGGGACGTACATGCGCGTCAAACAGCAGCCAAACGCTTTTTCCAGATGTGCGCAACGCACTCGTGCCTGCTAGCGCACGCAGTGCTCATCAGCCGGAGGCGTGCAAGCTCTGCCGTCGAGGGCCCTTGCCCCCCGCCCCAGCACCGGCAGGGTGCGCAGCATCTCAAGTATACGGTCCATGGATCACGGGGCGCACGTTCGCCCAGCCCGACCCGCTCACGGGAGCCGAGTCCGGGCAGGTGCGCAGCCGAGGGCGGATGAGCTGGGGCGACAAGCTAAGAATCCCGATGCAGCGCAGAGTCTTGGAATCTCTCGCTGTCGTATCTCCGCAGGTCCCGATCGCGGTCGCCGTACCGCAGCCCCGCCTCTCGTGCTGCGAGGAACGTCTACACGTCACCGAAACGTGCTGCGTGGGAGTCTAGCACAGAGGATGACTCGGCCGCGGACAGGTGAGGGCGCCATCACTCGCACGGAACGCCGGAGTGACTCGCGGAACGAACCCGACCACCCTCGCCGTTACGCGGCCCTCCCGCAGGGCGCGGCAGACGGCGCTGGCGGGCCGCATTTCGAGCATCCTCCGGGGCGGCAAGGTGGACGCGGCTCTGAGGGCCTCCAAGGGCATGGCAAGCACGTTGGCCAGAGACGTCGGGGAGCTGCAGACGTTGCTGGAGAGGGAGATGCGCCGACGCATCAGGTAAGCCTGGGAAGGGTCACAGCCGTGGCTGGCAGGAGGGTGCATGGCGCCATGCGTCGCGGTGGTGTGCAAGATGGTCCTTTCCCGCCTTTCTCTCACCCCGACTCCCTCTCCCTTCGCCTCAGGGCTGTGGACAAGCAGCGTGAGCTGGAGCGGATGTTCAAGGAGGCAGACGCCAGGGGCCGGGCGGCAAACTACAGCAACCGGAAGATGGCCATGCAGCTGTCGTCACTGCAGGAGGCGGCGAGCAAGGAGAAGTCGCGAGCCAGGGCCGCTGCAGAGGTGGGGTGACATGGCAAACACAAATTGCCAGCCTGACTGGGCGGTGTCAGAGCCACGCAGCGGACTGCCAGGCTCGGCCGGCACAGCCAGCGAGTGCGGTGTGGCCATGCCGTGTGCTGTTGGTCCCTGCAGGCGGCTCGGGAGGACCTGACAGCGCTGCGAGAGGCGGTCTCAGCACGCGCCACCCAGTGCCAGGCACTGCTGGACGCGGCCGGGACGGTGCTGGCCGAGATCCCGGGGATCGCCCGCGTGCCTGGAGCCGTGACTCCGGAAGCGGCCACGCTGCTGACCAAGGTGCACGCGGAGGCCACGCGGTGAGTCGCGTTTTTGTGTGGCACAGCGACAGTAACCTGGCATGAGGTCTGCAAAAGACGACATCATGAAAGGGTGATTCAGGTGCTACCAGCTCTGTGCCATGGTATTCGCAGGCATCTGGACCGCAGCACGTTGCAGATGGCGGACTTGCTGGCGGCGGTGGCGGGCACGGCGTCCGATCAGGCGGACCCGGGCCCGGCCTTCGACACGGACAGCGATATGGATGACGACTTGGTGGGCGGGGGTGGGCGGCAGGCGCGAGGCGGCGGGAGAGCACGTTGCGCGTGCTGCCGACCCAGGGCATCGTCCCCAGGGGGGTCCCCAGGAAGGAGTGCAGGGGCGCGGGGGTGTGCGTGCGAGTCGTGGGAGTCGGGGGTGGCTGGAGCTGGGGCGGGGATGATGGCTGGTGAGGCTAAGGTGGTGCATCGTGCTGTGGTGGTTGTGACATGTGCTGTGCTGAGTCGGCAGGGTTCCCTCGCGGTGCCCCTCAACTCGCAGAGAAGCTGAGGACGTTGATGGACGAGAATGCATCGCTGAGAGAGGAGGCAACGCGATTGCGGCGGGAGAGCGCGGCAGCGCGGCAGGCGCAGGGGCTTGCGAGGCAGGCGAGGGCAGCTTTGTGACCGTCAGCAAGGGGCATGGCACCTTTGCTGCAAGACGTGTCTCTGAAGCACGGAATTCCTCTCCTCTTGCATCCTTCATCATCGTCATTGCTTCTGCGCAGGTCGACGACGTTGTGCGTCGGTCCGAGGCGCAGCTGGGCGGCTTCCAGGCGAGGGTGCAGGCGTTGGAGAAAGCACTTGAGGCGTCGGAGAGCGCGAGGAAGGCCCTGGAGGTGCGGCTGTCGGCGGCGAGGGGCGAGGGGCGGCGGCTGGCAGAGGAAGCGGAGAGGTCGGCTGCAAGGGCCAGGGACGCAGAGGCGGCGGCGGGGGTAGCCAGAGAGGAGGTGAGAGGGTTGTCGGTGGCGCCGCAACGTGCCAGGGGTGGGGTTCATGCCTAGAGGAAGACCTGGGTACCCTGGCAGTGGTACATGCATCATCGCTGAGAGTCCATGTTTGGTCAGCCCAAGCCACCTCAGCATTCGTGCCGCTCTCCCTCAGGTCGTGCGGTCGTCGGTGGCAAAGGACGCGGCGCACGCCCGCACCGCCGCTGCAGCCGCTGCGGAGGCGGAGGTGGCGCGGCGTCAGGCGGAGGCGGTGGAGCGGCAGGCAGAGGTCGCAAGGGCCGAGGCCGAGCGACTGCGAGCGAGGGTGGCAGCAATGGACCGCGCTCTCTCCGAATCTGCCGCCCAGGCGAGCAGGAGTAGGGGCCTCTACCTTTCATAGCTCTGTGCCCACCGCTGGCACCATCAGGCCCCATTGCAGTTACCACCGCACCCAGTGCTGCCAGCTCTCACTCCCACAGCGTGTGCCGTGTTTTCAGGTGGCGACCCTCGAGGCTCAGCTGAGGGAGGCAAGGGCGGACCTGGCGGCCCCCGTCTCTCCTCCTCCGGAGCCGCGAAGTCCGGGCGACGATGCAGAGGGTTCCAGAGACCTGCGCGAGCAGAAGGCGAAGCTGGCGCGTGCCGCGCGGCAGCTCCGCGACCGGGCGCGGGCATGCGCGGACCGGGAGGCCGCGGTCGCGCGGCGCGAAGCGGAGGTGCATCGGGCAGGGGCGTCGATGCGGGAGCGGGAGGCGGAGGTGGCTGCTCGCGAGGAGGGCGTTAGACGCAAAGGCCAAGAGCTGAGCGCGGAGAGGGAGAGGGTGGCAGCAGCGCAGCGGGGGTTGGAGGAGGGGCGGCGGCAGCTGGAAGAGGCCACCGAGGCGTGGAGACGAGAGAGGGAGGCGCAGGGGCACCGCGTGCGACAGGCGCTGGCGGTGATCGACTGTGGGGTGGTGCAGGAGACGGGGTGGGTCGACGAAGCGTGGGGCGGGAGGCTGGCGGATGGCTGCGTCGGGGGCGCTCATGACTGCGGCACGGCGGGGACGCGGGCGCTGGCGGGGAGCAGAGGCGCTGCTGTGGCAGCCGCACCGCCGGGTGGGGCGCGAGGGGTTGGGGGCGCGCGGGTGCGGGAGAGTCGCGGCGGGACTGCGTTGCGGGGCAGTGGCGACGGCGCAGGGAAGGGCACGGGGAGGCGGGGTGGGTCACATCCGCGCCCTGACAGTGGCAGAGCGGCGGTGGTGCATGGTGCAGTCGGGGCCAGCGCTGACGCACGGGGTGCGCGGCACGGGGTGGCAAATGCAGGGCGGCCTGCACGTGGCAGTCGTGGTGGTGTGGGCGCCGGTGCGGGGTTGTGGGTGGGTGATGCGGGGGAGGCGCCGTGGAGCGCAGGGGACTCGGCTTCGTTGCGTGACGACGTCCCTTGGAGCGAATGGGGCGGAATGAGCCTGTCCAGTGACACGTCCGCTGCGGTGTTGGCTGGGCTGGGCGGCGAGGGTTTGGGGTGCCTGGAGGGTGCCGGGGGTGGCAATCAAGACCTGTTGGAGTTGCTAGAAGGGGAGAGCATGGATGGGAACGAGGCAGGGCGTGGGTGGGGGGAAGGGGCGGGTGGGGCGGGGGTGGCGGGTGCCGTTGCGGGTGCGGATGCGTTAGACCAGTCTTCGCTGCTGGCGGAGATGGAGGCGCTGGGCGTGGATGTCCGAGACTTGAGTCGGCAAATGGAGCAGTTAGAGGAGGAGCTGGGCAGGGGGGACGGTGCACGATGACCTGACACGAGCCCGCAGTCCAACTGCATTTGGGCGTGTCGATAGCTTCTCAGCCTGCGCACCCGGCTTCTTATAGTTCGTGTCGCTGGGTTGGACTAGATGCCCGTGATACGGGGCCAGTGCCATGTCCCACGCTTGAAGAGCTAGAGCTCGCGGCTGGCGCGGGAGTGAGAAAGAATGCCCGCGCATCTCGCGCAGGGATGGAATGGTCGCTGCTGCTACCTGTCGCTGCATGCGACGTGCGGCGTGACGAGGCGCGAGAGAGACCGCGCCGGCACGCTCGCCGCGCCCTCAGGCCTTGCGTGGGCCGTTGCGCACAATCATGGCCACCACTGCCGTGCAGTCGTCCATCTTGCCGCCTCCCATGGTGGGCCGCAGGTACATCTGCCACGGCAGCTGCCCCTCCTCCTTGGCCCGGTCCAGGATGGGGCTGTAGTGACCCTCGTCGTAGGCGTACTTCTGCGCCAAGTCCACCAGGCGCTCGGCCAAAGGCTCGGGGTCCACGGAGCTGTGAAGAAGGAGACAGATTCACTTGCAAGTTTTGGGGATGAAGGCGTTCTTATCACTCCTGCCCCACATTCCACGCCCCATCAGCCCATGTCCCACACCTGACGTCGACAGTGAGCCCCAACACCCACGCCCCTCAACCCATGCCACTCACCTGAGATCGACGACGGGTCCCTCGACCTCCTCTTCCGACTCCGACTCCGTCGTCTCCCGGTCCTCATACGACCCCCGCGTGCCGAAGAGGCTCCCGAGCCCCAGCGAATCGCCCACGGTGCCCAGGGGGCTCGTGGGGCGCTTGGGGGTGCGCGAGCCGGGGTCGGGCCCGTAGTTCGCGACGCCCGTGGCGCGGCGCACGTGGGCGACGATCTCGTCCCCGATCTCGTAGTGCCAGAGGTTGTCAAAGAGGCCGTCGGACCCCGCCACCACCACGTCGCCCTCCCGCACCTCAAAGGTCATTGCCTCGGCGCGGTCGGCCGTGTCGGACTCGGGGTACACTGCGGGGAGAGGAGGGGTGGGAGGTGAGTGAGCATGTGAGGTACTCTGCGATTGGTCAGGCGATAGGAACGATGAGGGTGCACTGAAGTGGGCTATTGGAAAAACACTGTGGCCGAGTTACTAGTAAGTCAACACGATAGAGTGCGGCAGCGGCTGCTCACTGGACACTTGGGTGAACTGGTAGGGCATGTTGAAGCCGTGGCTCTGCGTGGGGCTCTCAAACACACGCCGGCCGTTGCGGAAGACCATGAAGGCCGAGTCGCCCAGGTTGAGGCCCTGAAGGGTCGCCGAGGCGTCCGCGTCGCCGCCCGACGGCGCCACCAGCTGGGCCATCACGAAGGTGGCGCCCCCGGGGATGTCTGTGGCGCGGTGGGCAGCGTCCATCACGACACGCAAGTCGCTGCTGCGGGGGCGACGTGCGATGCGCGGCGGTGAGAACGTGGCCGCCCCATGCATGCCCGCGCACTTAAGCCAACTCGCGGACTCGCCCGCACTGCGCCCGTGCCCTCCGCGCGCCCTCACCCCTTCTCCGGGCCCTTCTCGATAATACCCCGCGCTGTCTGCGCCAGCATCCGCGAGAAGTTGCCCGGATTGACCCCCTCCTGGTTCCAGCCCCCGACGCCGTCCGCCACGCCAATCGCGCCCCGCCCTCGCGCCGCCACAAAGAAGGCGTCTTCCCCGCGGCCCTCCTTCTCGACGTGCGGCGCCATGACCCCCGCCATGCGCATCACCAGCCCCGGCGCAGACGCCTGCACCACCTTCTCTCGCACCCACCCCAGGGGAACGTCCTCGGGGTCAAACCCGGGCGTCTCCTCCCCCTCCGTCAGCGACTCCTCTTCGTCAGAAACACCCCGGCGGACGGTCTCGCTAGGGGCGCGCGGCGCCGTCTGCGAGGCAGCAGAGGCGGGGAGGGGGAGTCTGGCACAGCCACCGATGTGCGGCACCGGCACAGAGTGTGGAAGTGTGAGGAGGTGTACGCGGGTGGCACAAGGAAAGGCGCAGAGAGGGCGGGCGCAGCGGCGGAGGTCAGCTGCATCGACGCGGGCCGTGAGCGAGCCCGGACCAGGGCAGATGGGTCGCTGTGGCATGGCACCCCACCCAGCGACGCTCGCCTGGGTCGGGAGAGGCACGGCGCTGCCACCCGCGTCCAGCTCCGCTTCCGCCTCCGCGGGCGTCGTGCGGCCCGTCCGCGTCTGCGCCAGCTCCTCGACGCGCTTCGCCGCCACCACCACCGGCGCGGGCGCCGGGGGGCCGGGCATCGGCATGGGCGTGTCGGAGATGGGGAACACCGTCCCCGGCGACAGGGGCCGGGAGCCGTTGCCGTTCGATCGCGTGACCTTCATGGCCTTCTGCGGGGCGGCAGAGGGCGGCGGGGGTTGCGACAGTCCCAAGGCACAACGGCGTTTGCACCAATGCCCATCGCCCCCCTGTGCGGGCTCACCAGACTCTCCCGCAGCTCCTTGACTTGGGTGTTCAGGCTCAGCGCGAGTCCCTCCAGCTCCTCCTTCTCGGCAGCCGCCTCCGACACAGCCTTCATGACCTCCATCAGCTTGGTGTTCATGCGCGTCGTCTCCGCCTGCACGCGAGACGTTTAGCGCGTCCCCATCCGCTCCACGCGACAGGCAGGGTTAAGACGGGAGCGCGGTTCCCCCCCCTCATCGGCACAAAGCCTTTAGTCTAGCCCAATGGTACATGAACCTTTCATCGGCACCCAGCCCTCACCGCATGCTCCGCCTTGGCCTTCTCGAGCTGCGACTTCATGGTCGCCATCTGCGTCTCGAGCCTCGCCTTTTCCACCTGCGGACAAGCCTCGAGAGCGCAGTGAGCCCTGTGCACATAAGCGGAATACGCGCCCGCCATCGCCCGTCACGCCCTCCCCCGCTTGCCTCCCATCGCGACGACGCCAGCTCCATCTCGACCTCCATCTCTTCCTTGGCGATCGCCGCGTCGTCCAGCGTCGACTCGTAATGCGCACGCAGCTGCTCCATCTCCTCCGCGTGGAGCGCGTTCGCCTCCTCCGCCATCTGCTCGAGAGCGGCGATCTGGGACCGAGAACCAAACGAGACTGTTAACGTTGCATGCGCGCCCACGATCGCTGAGCTGCGGCCGCGCCGGACGGCAGCAGCTGCACGCAGTCTGCCCAGGTCCCCCGGCCCCTCGCCTGGCTCTTGAGATCCGCGATGGCCGCGGCGCTGGCGGCACCCGACGCTTCGCTGGACTGCACGTCATCCTGCCGGAGCGCCTGGAGCTGCGTGAGCTGCGGCGGGGGAGGAGAGCGGAGCTGCACACGGGCGACGATGGAGGACAGGGCAAGCATCAGCAAAGCGAGTGACATGGTCAGCAACAGAGCGCACGGAACATATCGCGTACCTGCTGCTCCAGCTCCCGCGCCCGCGCCTCCATCTCCGCCCCCCGCTCCTGCCCCGCGTCCTTCCCCGCCCGCGCCTCTCGGAGGTCCGCCTCGAGCCCCCGCGCCCGCTCCTCCAGCTCCGCGATCTGCCGCACGTACGCCGCCTCCACCTCCCCCATCCGGGCCTCAAACGACGCCCGCGCCTCGCGGCCCTCCGCCTCCAGCGTGGCCACCAGCTGCTGCAGCCCCGCCACCTCCGCCCGGCTGGCCTCCTGCGACCCCTTCACCTGCGCCTCCAGCTCGCGGATCACCTCCCCCATCCGCTGCACCTCCCCCTCGTCCCCCGCCCGCGCCTCCCGCAGCTGCTCCTCCAGCGCCGTCGCCGCCGAGCGCAGCTGCAGCGCCTCCTGCCGGGCGCGCTCCTCCGACGCCTGCAGCCGCGACTCGAGGTCCGCCACCGCCGCCTGCAGCCGCGTCGCGTCCGTCCCCGTCGCCCGCGCGTCCGCCAGCTGTGCCTCCAGCTGCGTCACGGCGTCCTGCAGCCGCGCCGTCTCCTGCCGGTGCGTTGCCTCCATCGCAGACACCTGCTGCTCCCGCTCCGCGCGCGCCTCCACCTCCCGGCCCAAACGGGTCTTCACGTCCGCCAGGTCCGCCTGGGCCGAGCGCTTCGCCGCCTGAAGCGCCTGCTCCGCCTGCGGAAAGCGGCACACCACGCCCGTCGCCCATCGCGCCACCCAGCCCTCAGTGCCCTCGGCACCGCCACCCGCGCCGGCGATGGCACGCACCTGCTCCCGCGCATTCTTCGTGCGGACGAGCTCGGCCTTCAGCGACGTCAGCTCCTCCTTCAGCTTGTCGATCTGCAGCAGCGCGTCCTGCCACTGGCCTTTGGAGGGCAGCGACTTGATCAGCGCGTTCGCCCGGGCCAAGTCTGCCTGCGATTAGCAAAAAGAACGGCGGGCTCAGACCCTGCGGGCGCCACTGTTCTGTCAGCGGAATCGCCCGGCCGCGACGCTCGCCTGCAGCGACGCAATCGTCTCGGCCTGCATGTCGAACTCGACGCGGCTCGGGGAGTTCTGCAGCACTAGACGGCGCTCCTCCAGGTGCCGGGAGCGCTCCTCCCCGAGCCTGTCCCGCAGCCGGTTGGACACGTCACGCTCGGCCGCCAGCTGAGACACGAGCTTCTGCACGCGGGCCTCCTCGGACCGCAGGCGGTCGCGGAGACGGCTGAGCTCCACCGGCGAGATCCCGGCGGGCGCGGGGGGAGCGAGCGGTGCCTCCGGCGACGACGGCGACTCCACCATCCAGCGCTCGCGCGACGCGGCGTCACGGCCGCGGGCGGCGGCGACGGCGGCGACGGCGGGGCCCACACCGAAGAGCGCCGAGAGGAGCGTCATCGCGGCCCGCGTCGCGGCGGCGCTCGCTGATGCTAGGCTGGCGCGGGCCGCATGGGCCCACGAAGTGCCGTCCTGGGCCAGAGCCGCCTCGCCGGCGATGCGCTGGCCCGACAGACGCTGCACTGCGTCGAAGGCCCACCAGCTCGCCAGCGCTGCGCGCACCCAGCTGCCCACCAGGGCCGCGGAGATGGCCAGGGCGCCCCACCCCTGCGCGGCCAGCGGCGTGGTGGGCACCGCGGCGGGCGCCGTGCTCCAGACGGCGTGCGTGCGGGCCGTGATCGCGCCCCGCAGCGAAGCGAGCGCACGCGCCGCGGGGTGCGAGGGCCGTGCGGAGGGCGCGGGGGCGCCAACCGCGGCCATGCGGGCGGCATCGCTCGTCCCCGCCTTCGCGTTGCCGCGATGCTGCGCTGCCGGCGATCTCGACGGCTGCTCGCGTTTCTGTAGCGTCTGCCGGCCCCCGATGAGCTGGGAGGGCGCCTCTGTCGACGCGGCGCGCGCGAACTGTGGGGGCAAGCGGGATCTCCTTGCCCTTGCGCGTTGCGAGGCCGACGCGGGCCCTCGGCGTCTATCCGGCTCGAAGAAGAGGCCGAACCATGCAAATCGCGCGCTTGAACGTGGACGCAGCCCTCTCACCAGGGGCGAGTTGAGCCAATCGAACATGGCTTGGAGCCGCGCTTGCGAATGGGCATCGCTGGCGACGACGGGGGCCGGGCCGCTGGCTCCTGCACAGCATACGTCAAGCGAGACGTCGGTGCGCAGCCGGCGGAGCGGGAGTGCGGGCCAACGACCAGGGAGGCAGGACTGCTCGGCCCGCGCCGCTCAACCACCCCGAGCCCCCTCACCCCGAGCCGCGCGGAGAGGCGGAGCCCTCATCCCGATGTATGCATTTCGAAGACGTGCTCCCGGTCGCCGCGCGCACGGGCCCAACGGGGGCGAGCACACATTGATCTCCATCTCGTTCTCGTCTAGGGCACACTCTCAGCCATCCAGGCCAGGCTGCGGCAGCCAAGACGCTTGGACTGCCCGGAAGTCACGGGGATACCTGTCGCTCTCCCGTTTTCATGCGTGCGGCGCGAAAGCAGTTCAACGGGTCCAGTGAGCCAAGCACCCTTCCGTTGGGCGCAATCCCGATCCACACTCGCGCTACAGAGCAAGCAACTGTCACGAGCGGCAACCTCACGGCGCCAAGGCACCTTCTCAGACCGCTTCTGGTCGCCAACAGAGAAACGCCAGCGGGCAAACCAGAACGACGAATCCGCGGGAAGTGGGAATCAAAGAGTTCGCATCCTCTGTGGTACCTACCGAGTCATGCATGCACGTGTCAAGACGGAGCTACAGTTTACTTGGCACCTGGGGCGTTGTGCCCAGCCTGACGCCCTGGACGCCGTCCCTGAGGACGCTGCGGGTGTGGTGCGGGCGAGTTCGACGTCATCGCCTCGCGTATGCTACTGGCTCGCACAAACAGAAGCGGCCGCAGCGCACGAGGCGGGGCGCACCGCATCATGCTGTCCACCTCCTCCGTCGTATGCGCCGCTGAGAGGGAGATTCGCAGCCGGCTCGTGCCTCTGCGTGCGCGAGAGGGACCCGCTCGCAGCGTGTCGCGACCGCCAGCGCTTTACAAGGCGCGCTTAGCTCTAGCAGAGCCAGGGGCACCTGGGCACGGTCGGGGGCCGGATCGCCGGCACGTGGAATCCCGCCCTCAATAGCTGTCCGCTGATGGCCAGAGCGTCCTGCTCGGCCCCCACAACGACCGGCACAATCGGGGACGATGCCGTGCACCCCAGCCCCTCGCCGACCCGGCGCACGAGGGACCACACGTGCTCTCGCCTCCACTCCTGCAGGCCGGTGCAAGAGAGTCATCCGTCACGCTCTTGCCTGCGCGCACGTGTCATCGGATCAGCTGCGGCAGGGCCAGCGTCCGCACTCGCCTCCTCCATGCCGACGCGAAGGGCCGCCTGGGCAGCTGCGGCCACGGGCACGGGCAGCGCCGTCGAGTACACAAAGCCCCTCCCCCGGTTCGACAGCCACGCCTTCATCCCGCGCGTGGTCGCCACGAAGCCCCCCAGGCACCCGACGGCTTTGCTCAGGGTCCCGACGTGGAGGTCCACGCTCTCCTCGACGCCCAGCATGGCCGCGGTGCCCGCCCCCCGCTCCCCGCACACGAGCGTGGCGTGCGCGTCGTCCACGGCCAGCAGGAAGCCGTAACGCCGCTTGAGGGTCGCCAGGGCCCGGAGGTCGGCAAAGTCCCCGTCCATGGAGAAGAGGCCGTCGGTCACGACCATCGCCCGCTTCCCACTCCCCGACGCCGACCTGCGCTGGCGGACCGCAGCGGCACCCGGGTGAACAAGGGGGGCGCATGGCCCTCGGCAGCATGGCACGCGTGGTGGTGCAGCTAGTCACCTGAGCAACTCCTCGAGGTGGCCCATGTCGTTGTGGCGATACACCTTGGCCTCCGCGCCCGCGCGGGACCCGAGGCGGGCGCCATCGATGATGGACGCGTGGTTGAGCTCGTCCGAAAGCACCACGCAGTCGCCCCCGGCCATGCAAGCAGAGACCGCGGCCAGGTTCGCCGCGAAGCCCGTGGGAAAAAGTAGGCAGTCCTCCGCGCCCTTTAACGTCGCGAGGGCCACCTCCAGCTCCCGGTGCGCGGCCGAGTAGCCAGATACGATTGCAGAGGACCGCGTCCCCGATCCGTGCGCAGCCCCCGACGAGCCGTAGGCGGCCTGGACGGCAGGATGAGAAGAGAGGCCCAGGTAGTCGTTCGTGCTGAAGAGCGTCAGCGCCGCGGGCTCCACGTCGAGCGGTGCCTGGGAGGTCGAGGGGCGTCCCGTGCCGTCCAGCTCCGCCAGCCACGCGAGCAGCTCCTCCCGCGATATTGTCACGGCCGTTGGTCGCTCTGACAGATGCATCAGGTGCAAGCGTCTCTGCGCGAGGAGGGAGGGAAGGTGGATGGCACGTCCTAGTCGTGGCGCCCTCTCGGCGGCCTGCGCCCGGATGGATGCCCCAGACGTGCAGGACGACTGTCAGCTGCAGCCGCACAGCGCTGGCGCACGCCACCGGGCGGCGCCTCGCGGGTGCCGTGCGCATTCGTGCTGCCCGCACCATCAGTCCCTGTGAGCTCCATCGAGCGAGTTCCCCCTCCAGCCACTCCCGCCATGGACCCGGCATTCCCTCATCGCAACCCGCAGCCATTCGCGTCGTCGGCACGCCGCCAGGTCGAGGCGCGCACTCCCTGGGCTGTCTCTAAGGGGAAGCAGCGTGGCGCCAGGCGAGGCGAGGCAAATTTAGGTGCGAATTTTATGGTGAGGGCGGCCTTGCATGCTCGCAGAGGCGCTGCAAACCTTGCCAGTGCCCGGGCCAGAGCGACGGCGTGTCGACCTGTCGTGCTGACCCGCCCCCTCCAGCCTGCGCACAAAAAATGATCAGAGTCGATAGGGAACGCACAACGGGGCGCGCCCCGCATGCACAGGGGTGACGTCTAACTTTGACACGGTCGGTGGGGGCGCGAGCAGCGCAGAGAGCGAGGCTTGTCGCGTGTTGCGGAGCGGGAGTGTTGATCGCGAGGAATGAGGCACGTTGAATCCCTGCCTGTGCGCGCAGAGAACGCACACGCGACGACTTGCTCAGACCCGGCTTTCGACGGCTCATCTGCATCGCGAAGGAAAAAGCTGCAGCCACTGGGATGTGACATGCGAAAAGATTCAGCGATCATGGCGACCAAGGTGAGGGCGGGGCTAATTGGGGCTCACAGGGCTCACAAGGCTCACAGCGCTCCTTGAGCCACTGCGACTCCCCGCGCCGCCCGTCAGTTGCGGGAAAGGTCATACTTTGTCCGTAAGAGTTGTGGAGACCTTGCACGGGCCCTTCCTGAGCGCGTGGGCGTCGCTCCAAATGCATCGCATCGTTGTCGCCACAGGGCCTCTCCCGCCAGGCGTCCCCGGCTTCCCTTGCGATGCCCGTGAGCAAGTACTCGAGCAGAGAGACGGTGGATTTTGGAAATGGCGCGGCCCGCGGGCGGGCCAGCGAGCCGGGCGGCTTGGTAAGCCGGATGGGCCGCTGCCTCTTCACGTGCTTGGCGCCCGAGGTGCGGGAGGAGGATCGGCGAGTGCAGCGGATGCAGCAGATGCAAGGGAGGAGCTCGCAGTCCATGCTGCAGCAGCAGCGGGGGCGCGCGGACTCGGGCGCTGACGGGGCGACCTCGGCCGACGCCTTACGCCCGGTGGGGTCTCGCCGGGCTCGCCTGGCCCACGCAATCAGCAACGACCTGGCGGGGCACCTGTCGTTCACGGGGCCCACGCAACCCCGGCCCCGCCCGGCTAAGACGCTCAGCAACGACTTTGTGGCCGACGACGACGCGGCCGAGCTGGGCGTGCACCTCGACTTCACGTCCTTGTTCGCGAGAGGTTCGCGGTAGCAGCACTACGTGATAGCAGTTGCAGACTGGGAGCTCGTAGCGCGCATTCACACCCCGCCGCGCAGTCGATTTTGCTAGTTGATTGGCTCTCTACCCTCGTTTGGTGCCCGCTGGCGCCGACCACAGCCACACAGCCACCCACCACCCATCACCAGCTGATGCGTTGCCGGTCTGCCCAAAACTGTCCCGTCTGAATGCTTTCCTCTGGCGCCACGCACAGCCACACGGCCGTGTCCGCTCCCTGGGCCGCGCTCCGCGGGCCTCGCCAGCTGCTCATGTCCGTCGCGCACCACCCGGGGCACATGGCCGCCACGAGGAGCCCCGGGCAGTCCCTCGCGGCTTCCCGGGCCACCACACGCGTGTAGGCGTTCTCCAGCGCCTTGCTCACCCCGTACATGGAGCGAGGGAAGCCCTTATCTGCGTAGCTGCCGTCCGCCACGGACCTCAGGAAGTCCTCGGCGACGCCGTCGACGTCCTGCACCGAGCCCTCGCGCGCGATGCGGTCCGTCGCCTCGGCGCGGCCGGCAGCGAAGATGCTGAGCAGCCCCGCGCGCGAGCTGACGTTCACCACGCGGGCGTGGGGGGTCAGCAGGGGCATCATGGCCTCGGTCATGCGCCGGGTCCCCCGCAGGTTGGTCTCGATGGTCTGCCGGGCCTCCTCGGCGCCCCAGGTGTCGCCCTTGAAGGCAATGCCCGCGTTGTTGACGAGCACCGCCACCTCCTTGCCCTCGCGGGCCCGCAAGTCGCCTGCAGGCCACCGCCGAGACCGGCCACGTCGCACCGGCGCATCGGGCGAGGAGGGCAGCACGTGATCGATGCTCACCAACTAGACGCGTGACCGTGGCCTCGTCGGTGATGTCCAGCGCGGCGCACTCGACTTTGGCTGCGCTGTTTTGCAACGTGATGTTCCGCACGGCCTCCTTCCCGCGCTCAGCGTCTCTGTGCGAAGTCGGACCGCGCACGCAGTCGCATCGACGCAAAGTCCTCGACACGGCAAGGACGAGATGCTCAACGCGACCCCGTGAGCTCTCCTCGCCTGGATCCCAGGACGACGTGCATGCCCAGGTCCGCGAGCTGCCGCGCGATCTCCAGGCCGATGCCTTTGTTCGCTCCAGACACCACCGCGATGGTGTTCTCGTCCCACCACCGGGGCAGCTGTTTGAGGTCTTGGGCGGTGCCGGCCATGGTTTTCACGGCTCGCAGGGTCGACGGCGAGCGCAAGCCTGGCCGGAGGACGCAGCGCATCGCGGGAGACGGTGGGTGCGTTAAATGAGCATGGCGAGGCGCGCGGGACCCTCATGCCACCAGCTTTCGCCAAAGCAGATACAGCACCACAATCGTGACGAGGGCAATCCCCCCATAGACGATCACTTGGTCCCGGAACTGCCTCCGCTCGATGACGCGCAGGACTGAGTCCGAGAGGCCCAGCGAGTTGATGACGTCCAGCGCCTTCCTGCGCGCGTGACGGGCGGACGGAGTGCACGAAGGGCCAGCCACCGCACCCGCGCCGAGTTCAACCAGCATCGAAAAAAGCGCATGCCGCGCGCCAATCGCTTCCGCTCACCTCTGCGCTCCCTTGAGCCGCTCCCTCGTCGCCCCCATGCGCTCCAGCACGGCGCTGCCCGTTGCCAAGGCCTCTGCCAAGACGCGCTTTGAGCTGTTCACGCTCTGCATCATCTGGCCCTCCACGTCGAACTCGTGCCGTGCTCTGCGTGGAAAGGTGCTTGGAAAGCCCCTGTGCTCTCTGCTCTCGATATGAGCCTGCCGACATGCGTGCCACAGGTCTGCCGCCCATGCACCGCGCACCTCTCTGCCTCCCCGTTGACGTCCACTCTACTCAGCAGCTCAGCCCTCAGCTTCTCCTCTGCGCGCCTCCGGTCGACCCGGCGCGTCACATGTTCCAGCTCCGCGTGCAAACTTGCGTAGTCCGCCCGCACCTGCTCCACCTTTCGCTGCCACACGTCCCTTTGACTCGGCCCCTCGGACACAACCTGCGGCGAACACGCGGGGCACTTTGCCTCCCTCCTCTGAACGGCCGCCCCTCTCATGCAACGGCTGTGCGCCCACCTGCTGCCTCCAGTTCCCCTCCAGCGTTCTGCATATGGCGTCCAGGTGCCACAATTGTTGCCTCGCTGTCTCCTCCGTTTCCATAAGTTCTTTATCGGTTTTCTCGATCCCCACGTGGCTGGTCACCCCGCGTGACGTGGGGCGGAGGCCGGAGGTCGCGTCCCACGGCCGCCCCGGCACGGCCCCCGCCCACCCGTCGCCGTCCGGCGCGGATCCTGCCATGCCATCCCGCGCCCGCCAAGCGCCCTCCAGGCCTTCGAACTTGTCGAGGTTGCCCCTGATATGCAGCACGAGGCGCCGCGCCTGCGTGTGCATGTCCGAAAGCGTTGCCATGGCTGCGGCTGGCCTCTGGCGAGGTCACGACCGCCGTCCGGATAACAGGAGCTTCGCAGCCGCGACGCTACGGGAGGCAAGCGTCCGTCGAGCTCATGCCAGCGCGTCTCGGCAGCAATGGCGGGGGACGAGCGCAGGCATAGGAGAGGGGGCGCCTCAAGCACCGCGCCCCTGAACCTCGAGGATTAAGCGCTGCGGTCGGCCGTAGAGGGCCTGGACCAGGACGCTGCGCCGGACAAGCGCGAGCTGGTCCTTGCCAAAGTCGAAGAGCTGCTGCACCCTCGCCGGGTCCGTCTCCCCAGCTGCAAGGCAAGGAGAAACAGAGTTTGCGAGCAGCGCTTGCAGTGGGGCGGCTGTCGATGCGGCCTGTCGCAGCCATCGCCATCACGAGCCAGCAAACCCTGGAGAAGCGCCAGCAGAGTCGATCCCGACGGCCCGGCGGCGTCTCACCGTTCTTCTTGAACTCTCGGCTCACGCTCCTCCTGACGTACGCGCGGATGTTGTAGTTGGAGTGCTTCCGGGCTGCGAGCAAGCGACGAACACTCGGTCGCCCTCCCGCCGCGCCCAGGCGGCTCCTGCGTCGCAGATTCGCTCGAGTACAGAGCTGTCTCGCACCTTCGCGGAAAAACGCCCGAAAAAGGCTCTGGACCTCCACAGGCGATGGCATCATATGCCGTGGGGCATGCACGTGATCCGCAACGCACTCCTAGCCAGCGGCTCTTCGGTTGCTAGCGAGGTTGCCAGATGTGACGCTCTTCTCTTCTTGCTGTCGAGCGGCTGTGCGACTCGTTTGTGCAAGAGACAGTTGCTGGCGTTGGCGCCAGTGCCGGGCCGACCTGGCGCGATGCAAGATTTCAAGGTCCTGACGGAAGCACTCCCACCGCCCTCGCGTCATGCAGCGATTAGGCCTCAGTCGTCGTGCCGCGTGGCGTACTTGCCCGCGCCCTCCCGCGTCTGCCCGGGCTTTATCTCCCCTTTCACAACCGTGAAGGCCCCGCCCTGTTCCCTGGCCTTCTGCTCCTTAACCTGGGCCGTGCTGCTCACCGCTAATGAGCTCGCGGCCTTCTGCACGCCAGGAGGGGTCAGGAAAACGCATTAGCGACGCCCCACCCTCGCACCCAGCCCTCCCGACACCCCGCATGACGACCGATGCATCGTCTTACCTTCGACTTAAGATCCTCGACGTACTTCTTGATGATCTTCTCCCGCTTGTTCTTCGAAGCGCCCCACCCGTGGAAGCTGTAGTTGACCTGGCGCCACGCCTCCTTGGGCGTCAAGATGCGCCCGAAATCGTCCACCTTGCGCAAGGCGTTCTCGATCCGGATCTGCATGTACGTAAGCCGCAGCTGCTGAGCGGCGCTCGCGAGCCAGGGACGGCGCCGAGGGCTCTCTTACCGCACACTGAACGCCCTGTCGGGCTGACACAACTCTAACGTACAAGGCCCGGCGGAGGCTCACCTCCATGCTGTCGCCTCCACGCAGGTGCGACGCCCCGAACAGAGCGTCCTCCACCTCCTGCACCGCCACCTTCTTCATGTCGTTGTTGCGGCCCGCCCATTGGATCTGCTCCGACAGCTCCCCCTTCTCCCTTCGGGCAGGGCGGCCAGGGGCAGGTCAGTCGAGGATTCTGCGACAAGGCGCCGAGCAATGCCAGCCGCAGCCATGGCAGGAAGAGGCGATGAGCAGCAGTGGTCCGTCGCAATGCTTCGCAGGCACCCTCTGCCCTCACCGCAGCAACGTCAAAGCGGATCCCAGGCCCCGGCCGACCGCCCTCTCCGCCGTGACGGTCTCCGGCGCGCGGCTGTGCGGCGGCGGCATCTCTCCGGGCGCGTCGGTGCCCTCGGCCTTTCTCCGGTACTGCCTTGCCCTCCCACCGCCTGCAAGGCAACCAAGAGACAGCGGGGCGCGTAAGTGGGCTGCGTGGCTGTGAAAGGCCACCGCCGGCGCGGCTGAAAAAGCGCATCCGCTGCCCGTCAACAGGCACGCCGCGCATGCACCATCCCCGCCCCTCGCCTGACGGCCCCGCCTCGTCGTTCGCACCGCCCTCCATGTCGACATCCTCCGCCCCCGCGAACCCCTCCTCGTCCTTCACTCCCCCCGACGTGCCCGCGTCCGCCGCCTCAATGCCCCTGCGCGCGCAACACGCAAGAAACGATCCAGCACATGGCCAGCCCCGTTGTTCAATACGCATCTGCCACGCCCGTCCCTCGTGATCGCGCGATCCGCAAAACCCTTTTGTCATCCACACGCGGCCTCGCTCACCGCAGGAACTCGACAGCGTCCGTGAACACCACGCCGCCCGCCGTGACTGGCCCCGCATTCTCCTCTTGCTCCCGCTTGGCCACCAAGCTCCGCGCCACCCCCGCCAGGCTCTCCTGCGCCCTCCCGGCCTTCTGTGCCGCCAGCCGCGCCCGCTCCAGGCTCGCTTGCAGCTCCTCGTCCTCGTCCGCCACCCCGTCGGCATCGGGAGCTGCCGGGGCGAGTGACGACGTCGGCTTGAGGGCCCGCGACGCTTCGTTGGCCTGGTCCAACGCGCGCTGGAAGCGGGCCTTGCGAGCGTCGCGCTGCGGCCAAGCACAGGCGGAGGTTGAGACTGCAGCCGACACTACACGCGGCACAGCAAAAGGACGCGCAGCGCGGGGCGAGGCATGGCCCGGCCAACTCCTCACTTCCTCCGCCTCCTTCCTGGCCCGCTCCGCCACCATCCTCTCCCGCTGCGACCGCGTGCCCAGGTCGCTCTGCGTCTCACCCTCCGCTTGGGCCTCGAGCTGCGGGGGCGCGAGCTGTGTCGGGCATCAGTCACACATACCGCCGTCCATCGCCCAGCCCCCGCCCACATCCCCGCACGCCCCTCGTTTCATTCCAGCCATCCCGCACGCCAGTGCCACCCCCACGCCTCGCCTGCGCAATGAGGGCGTCCGTAGCGCCCTCCTCGCCCTCGTCGTGGTCCTTCTTCCGCAGACGCCTCTCCTTCTTTGACTTCTTCTTCCGCTTCCTCTCCCGGATCTCGTCCATCCCCACCGCCTCCTCCTTGGACATGTAGTCCCCCTGCTGCCGCGCCCGCTCCTCCACCGACGCAAGCCGCTCCGCCAGCCTCGCCTTCACCTCCTCCTCCTCCCGAGCCTGCGCGCGCAGGGAATGGACCGCACTGACTTGTCTCTAACTCCGTCACGAACCACACGGCCACATGTGGCAGCCCGCATGTCCGCCCCCGTACGTGGCTGCGAACGGCACCGTGGCTGCCCCTGCGCTAAGCTGCAACCCCTCGCCTTCTTCGCCGCCAGCGTCCCGTCGCCGTCGAGCACCAGAGCCTCCGAGGTATCGCGGAAATCCTCCTCCTCGTCATACTGCGCCAGGAGGCCCGTGTCGCCCTCTTCAAGCGCCTTCACCCCGGAGTAGCCCTTCCGCGCACGGCTGATCTTCTTGGCGTGCTCCCGCTTCTTCTCCTGCGCGATATGACACAACGGCACAGGTGATGTGAGGTCATGTGAATGCTCACGGCAGCTCGGCTGCTCACGCCTCACGGCACGAAGGGCCGCGCAAAGCAGCCGAGCTGGCTTACGGCCGAGCCGACCTCCGCCTGCAATGCAAGCAGCCACGGCCCTCTGAAGCGCGCCAACATGCCCTCTCGCCTGCAGCCGGACCGCGTCGACGAGCTGCTCGTCGTCGTCCTCGACTAAGTTGCCCTGCTCGTCCAACACGCCCCGGTCGTTGAGCGTCAGGATGGCCGTCTCGCCCAGCTCCAACTCCCCCGCGTGCTTGACCTTCATCCCAGCCATCTCTTTCGCCGAGTAGCCCCCGCCGTCTTTCTCGTCGGCCCCCTCCTCCTCGTCAGCCCCCTCTCCGTCCGCCTCCCGCCGACGCTTGCGGGCACGCCCCCGCGCCTCCGCCTGCCGCCTTGCGTCCTCCTCCTCTTTCTGCTGCTGCGGGTCACAAACGCTGCCACGCTGAACGTCACGCAAGCGTTCCCCAGCGAACTGCCCCGGGCTCCGCAGAGGTTCCTCAGCGATCCCGTCCCTGCGGCGCCCTACGACCCGCGACAGCTGGAGCTTGCACCGCACCTCGTGGAGCTTCCGGCTGCGCTGCACCCACGCCATCACGTCGTCCTCGCCCCCGCTCTCTGCCTCCCCCAGCGTACGCACGCTGCGCAGGCGCTCCTCGACCCTCCTCTTGTCGGCCATCTCCTGAAGCTTTGCCCGAATCTGCGAGATAGATGGCGAGGGAGAAGCCGCGCTCGCGGGGACGCTGCGCGGCGTGGTCACGCGCACGCGCTCTCCAGTTCCCCTGCCCTCGCCTTTGCCGACGCCTCCTTCTGCTCCCTCTCCTCCCGCGCCGCCATCCCACGCTCATGTTCCTCTTTTGCCTTATCCGCCCTCGTCTGAGTGGTCACCTGCGGCGAAGGCGGGGCGAACGCACGCAGTGCGCGTCGGGAAAGCCTTGCTCACAAACGGCCGCGCCAACAGACCCTGCCTTCCACCAGCGCGTTCGTTGGGAATATGAGGCTCGACTGACATGCTCCGGCAAGCCAGCGCGTCGCGCATCTGCTCACCGCCAGCGGCTTCAGCCCCAGCGAAGCACGCAACCGGTTCGTCTCCTCGATGCTCATGCTCAGCTCCCCATTCTCCTCTTGGACGACGGGCTTGTAGCCCGACTCGCCGTTCCCGTCCGCCATGGCTTCCGCGCGCCGGACGCGGCGCCCGGCCCTGCGCTTGCGGGTCTGTGCGCCGCTCCTTGCGTCCGGACCGCAGGTGGCCGCACCTGGACGGCGTAATGATGGGGATTCTCGCGTGGCAGGTGGTATTGGGCCCTCCATTTCCCTGACTCGATGCAAGTGACTGCGTGTGCGCGCTGCCGGAAGACCACAGAGCGTGGCGACGCCCGTGGCCGCAGACAACTTCGCGCGTTATATCACCGGGTCGCTCGCATCGCGGCATCTGCGATCCGGAGAGCCACGGACATCCCCAGCTGCGACGACATCGCCGATCTTCGGGGATTCACGGGCCGTCGCTGGTGCATAGGGGCACACAGGTCCTGAGGTAGCCCCTGTCGGGGCCAGGGAGGGTCGCGTGAGGGGGGGAGACCATGTCGTTCATGGACGCCCGAGAGCACGGCGTCAAGCCCGGGACTGGGTTTGTCTCCGAGGCTCAGGCCAACGCGGATCGGAGGGAACGTGAGTCAGGCATAGCACACGTCTGGTTGGGCCGGCGATGGCCAGCGCAGGCTGCGATTGCTTGCCCCGTCCTTTTTGCGCGTGCCGGCGCGGCAGTGAGCTGCAATCCCCCCCTGCTTTGGTCTAATAGCACGGTGGAAATGCGTGTTTACGAGCTGGGTGGTTTTGGAGGCGTCTGACCGCGCCTGGGGGCCACGGAGTGGCGAGCGCCGCCACGGGCCACACCGCGCCGGGCCCGCGGGCTTGACACGAGCACAGAGTGCCCGCGGCAACGTGTTGGTCCTGTCGATCGCCTGCAGGCCTGCGACGGCTCGCTTTGGAGACGATCGACCTGGAGAAGGACCCGTACTACTTCCGCAACCACATTGGCAAGATCGAGTGCCGCCTCTGCCTGACGCTGCACGACAACGAGGGTTCGTACCTCGCGCACACCCAGGGCAAGCGGCACCAGCAGAACCTGGCCAAGCGTGCCGCGCTGGAGCAGAAGGACCATCCCATCGCGCCGGTCGTGAAGGCGAAGGCGAGAGCCGCGCCCGCGGCGTGCCCGCGATCGACGTCGCTGCCGTCCGCTTGCATGGCTTGCTCACCAACCGGCCCCGGTCTTACTTGTGCCGCCAGATTGAGCCGACGCGGCGGGTGATCAAGATTGGCCGGCCTGGGTACCGCGTCACCAAGCAGATCGACCCGGACACGGGCCTGAAGTCCCTGCTGTTCGAGGTGGAGTACCCGGAGATCGAGGAGGGCAAGAAGCCGCGGCACCGGTTTATGAGCGCTTTCGAGCAGCGCGTGGAGCCCCACGACAAGAACTGGCAGTACCTGCTGTTCCACGCGGACCCGTACCAAATCATCTCTTTTAAAGTCCCCAGCCTGGAAATCGACAAGGTGACTTCCTTGCTTCCGTCACGCTGGGCCGCCCGGCGCGCCCGCCCACGGCAGTCTGCAGGCATGCTGGCGTTAGATCCAGTCCTGCTCTCTCCCCTGCCGTGTGCGTCTCGCATTCTCGGCTTATGGCATCCGCAGACGCCGCTTTTTATCACCCGTGCCCCGCAGACGGACAAGAGCCGCTTCTGCGCGCACTACGACCCCGACCGCAAGATCTACACGCTCATGATCACCTTCAAGATGCGCGTGGCGAACGCGTTCGTCCTGCCGCCACCGCCGCCGGTCCCCGAGGGGATGGCCCCCCCACGAAGGCAAGGCGATGGCTGCAGAAGCCCTGTGCGCTTACATGGAGAAACTGGACCGCGCGGCTTGAGGAGGCCGTCGACGAACATTCGCCGTCTCGTTCTCTTGCAGCGACGCCGGGCGCCCGCCGCTCCCCGCACCCCCCACGTCCCTGCCGCCCCCGCCCACCGCGCCCCCCCCGGGGCCGCAGCCGCCCAAGTCCGCCGACTCCGCCGGGGTCCCAGCCCCACCGTCCTCCATGCCTCCGCCTCCCATGAACGCCCCGCCGCGTCCCCCGCCCAACATCCTCCCCCCGCCACCCCTCCACGCCCAGGCCGGGGTGGCCCGCCCCCCGCCCATCAGTATGCCGCCCCGGCCCCCGGCCATGCAGGCCCCGGGCTCCCTCTCCGGGGCGTACCCGGCGGGCATGAACATCCCGCCGCCCCCGCCCATGCCCATGATGAGCATGGGGATGGGCATGCCCATCCCACCACCGCCCATGTCGATGCCGCCCCCGGGAGCCTTCCGCCCGGCCGTGCCGCCCAACCCCATCCCGCCTCCTCCGACGTTCGCCCCGCCAGGTTCCGCCCCTGGGCCCCGTCCTTCCCAGGGCCCGCCGCAGCCGCCTGGGCCCGTGCCGCCCCCGCCCCCGGCGCAGTAGGCGCAGGGCAGGTCCCGTGGATGAGCCCACCGCCGCGGGGTATCGCACTTGTGTTCTCTGCAAGCGCCAGCGGGTGCGCTGGCGTGCCAGCGCACATGGGCACTGGCATAGGCACTGGCGTTTTGAACCACGACTGGCAGCACTTCGCCTGCCGCCTTTTACCGCCCTTCTCGCTAGCCTCTCAGGCACAGCAAAGACTGCGCGGACTGGGTCGCCGACGCGCGCATCTCTTGCTCCCCACTCTCGTACGTCACCCTCGGCGCACGCAGTGCGCCTAGGGCCTCGCAGACGAGGGACTACCTGCGTGTGTGGGGTTCAATGAGATCGCGTATGCGGCCTTGGAACTGCATTGGGTCGCCAGTCTCGCACACCGTGCTCTCCTGCTGGGATCGGCCGCAGGGCATCGCGCGGGGCGCTCGCCGTGGCAGCCCTGCGAAGCTTTCCTGCACCCAGGGACCATCGTGCTTGACCTGAGTGTTGCGCGCGGGTCTCGCGATGGGATCGGGGGCGGAGGGGAGCGCGTGGACGGGCGGGCTGTGGGGAGACAATTCCCACGACTCCCCCGGCCAAGGTCAAGGGGATTACGAATGTCCCATTTGCAGCAACTCTTTCACTGATGACAAGATGGCGAAGGCGAGCAGCACGTGCGAGTCCCGCCTCCCGATGCAGCAGACGCATCGAGCCGCGCTCGGGGACCCCGATGGCATCGCTGGCGCAGCATCTAGCGATGCAGAGTGTGTTTCTGTTCCATGCGCTGGGAGCGCGACCCGACCAATTGCGCTCGGCACCGCGTGCTCCGCGCAGCTCAAGCCGTGCGGGCACACGATGTGCGTGCCGTGCGTGGACCGATTGCGGCGCCGGGCGACCACCACGAACGACATGGGTGTCAAGTGTGTCTTGGACCGGCGATACGTGGAGGGATATGAGCTGCTCAACACGCGCGCACCCTGGCCCCAGGTGCCTGCCGCACCTCGTGGCGCTCGCTCCGCGCGCTACCTGTACTGCATAATTGCGACGCGAGACCCGCATCGTGGCCAGCGCTCTGGGAATGCGGGAACGCTGTCTGCACATCTCCGCAGATGCTCATCGATGCCAACGAAGCAGCCAGGAGAGCTACGGAGGCGCGGAAGAGGGGCGAGTCGCGCGGTAGTGGGTCATCGACGCGCCCGGCCCAGAGGGCCCAGCAGGGAGGTGCGGAGCCGCTGCAGCGAGCTCAGCACGTCTCGCCGCGTGCGGTGTGGCGCACTCCTCGCACGACCCCCGCGCCCTCACGCAGTTCCCATATGCTCTTGGGTCTGTCCCGCGTGCAACAAAGTAAATCCCGCGGGCAACGCCTCCTGCATATTCTCCAAGTGCAACAAGCGCGCCCCGGCATCCCTGCCGTGGGGTCCACCCACCAAGGCCCTGGTGCGTGCATCGCGCACATGCGTCTGCTTCCATCGCCAAGCGATCCCTCGCGTTGGCAGTGTGTTTTGATGTGACATGTATCAGCCCACATTTGCCGCACGCAGGCCCAGTGCAGTCCGGAGGAGGTCTACCATTACTCGTGCCATAAGCACTTTCCGTCCTTCCAAAGCGTTTTGACGGAAGCGGGCATCGAGCTCAAGGACGGCAACGTCAACGTGCGTAGCGCAGGCACAGGCGCACAGGGCGCCCAGGCATTGGAGCCCTTGTACCGGCTGAACTGCATCTGCGCCCATGCCCCGCGATCTGCATTGCGCTCTCCTGACCGCGGGTGGTCCTGGCGCAAGTCCTTGGCTCCCCCGCGCCCCGCAGATGAGGCACGATCCGCGCTGCTTTGCGGCCACGATCAAGGCGGTCGCGGCCGGAAAGCACGCCAACTTCATGAAGCTGATGCATCTCCTCGCGCAGGTACGCCTCGTGCGCGCCGCCGCATCGCGATCCCGCGTCCCCATGCTTTCGTGCCTTGCTCCTTGCTCAGACGAATGGGCTCTGCCCGCAGTCCAAGCGCGTCGGGGAGCTCACCAGCGAGTTCTTTGGCAACTACACGATGCAAGCGTACCTCATGGCCGGGGCGTACATCCATGCCGCCATGGCACGGGTTACGGGCAGCACGCACGCCGTCAACGTGTATTGGGACCTGGACCAGGGATTTCGCACTGCCTTTGATGAAGTGTGGTATAGGCTAGGGGCAGAATACATGTCAGCCATCGCCGGTGAGGGTCATTGCGACAGGCACGCAACCCCCCTCAGTGCTGCCCTCCTGCTCCACCGCCGCCAGAGCCATGCTATCTTTCTGTGATGCTGCGGGTGGTGGTGTAGATGTGTGTTTGGCGTGCTAAGCATCCCTTCCCAGCCTGACCGTGCAGAAAAGCGTGGCGAGCTGGTTTTTCGGACGGTCCTTAGCCTCAAGAACCTGCCGCACATCGACACGCCCCATATCGACGCCCACTCTGCCGGCGCCATGTTGGTGAGGGATGCTGTGCGCCTTGGCCCACGCTGCTGGCTCTAATGACCCGGACGGACCCAGCCCATCATGCGCAGCCTCCTAGCACAGACATAGGCACCTCTCCTCTGTCCTCTCGCAGCGTGGCCTTGCAACCGTCATTGTGGCGGTTGTGAGGGGCCCAGGCGCCGACGGGGAGCGGGCCAAGGGTGCCATGGGTCACGTGGCTAAGCTTTGCGCCCCCATGTGCGAGTACCTGCAGCAGGTGAGCGGCCACTCGAGCCATGAGCGAGGTCCATTCATCTCGGCGCTGCCTGACGGACCGTCCATTCCAAGGCGGTCATCACGGAGCTTCCACATCACAGCCACGCATGCCCGACAAGCGCCCCCACCACCCCGTCACCTGCAGGTCCCCATGTCACAGCTCCACAGCGACCGTGAAGCGCTTTACCTGCGCTCGGCCCTCGACACCCTGTGCACGCACTTGGTGAATCCGGGGCTCGGGGGCTCTCCTGCGGTTGTGATGGACATGCTGCGGATGCCGGTGAGGGCTGCGGCCCTGGCATGTGCTGGCCAAAGCGTGGGAAGCATTTGATGCCGTCCCGGTGCAGATGGGAGCACGGGGCACCCTGAGTCGATACGCTTGCATGACATGACCCAGACGACGGCAGTGGAGGGTCCGTTGAGAGCGGTGCCTGTTGCATGGCGCGAGTGTCACCTGCGGGAGTGTCACCCTCGGTTCCCCCATGCAGCACGGTCCGGACATCGTCGCCGACCTACTGAAGTGGACGCAGCCCATGGAGGGGATGCTGGCGCTGGGCATCGTCGTGTGCGAGGCGGCCAACAAGTGCGTGCACCTGCCGGGGGGCATCGGGCTCCTGCGTCAGCTGCTCAGCATGCGCAACGTCTTCCTGGAGTCAGAGGCGAGCCTGGAGCACAGCGCCGCGTCCTCCTGTGGGGCAGCGGTGCTGCTGTGTGCGTGTTGCTGGGGCGCGTGACGCGTCGGCGACGGCACGGCGCTTAGGGATTTTGCTATACGGCACCCACCACGTTCCCGAGCGCGCAGACGTATTTCCGGAGCTTCCCGTCGCTCGTCATCAACAAGATCGATCCACACGACTGGCCCAAGCTGGTCACCATGGACCCCGACTTCGGTGAGCGAGGCCGGGATTTGAATAACAGCTTGTGCACATGTGGGGCATAGGCTGTCACTCTGTGAGCACAGAGCTTTCTGGCAACGCCTCTCGTGCACAACCACCGTCGCTTCGCAGTCCTTACCCGTGCTAGCGTCACCATTGCTGGAGCGCGCCCTCCGCCCGCAGTCCAGCTGGTGGTGCGTCGCGCAGCGGAGGAGGACCAGGCCACCGCCGTGCTGGAGATCCTGCAGGCGCTGGGGGACGCCTTCGATGCGATTTGCCAGTCGCAGCTGGCATTGGCGGTGTTCAAGGTACGTGGCAATCCCAGATGGCAGCGGCTTGCCTTGGCCCTTGCTTTGCATGTTGTCACGCGCAATTTTAAGCTACTGCTTAGCTACAGTCTGGCCAGCCCCAGATACACAGTGGCATGGTTGGGTGCATCAAGGGCTTTCCCGTCACCTTGCTCTCTCTCCACAGGACGCCCTGCTGATGCCGTGCCTGGACGAGGACTGGGAGGAGGTTGAGGAGATTCTGGGACGGGTGCAGGAGATGGGCCCGGGGGGCCAGGTGCTGGCGGAGCGTGTCGTGCGGGAGAGGATCGAGCGACTGGGCAGAGGAGTGTCGCGGGACAACGACTACCTCGGTGAGAATCGATGGCTGACCATCCGTTCGCGCTATGCGAATCCGGTCGGGAAGCGGCTGGGCCTGCGAGGCACGCGACACGCATAGCCATGGTACGGTGATGGTGGCAACAGGGTTCGCACCTCCCCCGCGCGCAGTGTTGCCCGACCCATCTGGGCCGCCCCCAGGCGCGCGCGTGGTGGGCATGCCGCTCGTGGACGGCGAGGCAGCGCCCGCGTCCATCCTCTCGCTCACGGGACCCATCCCCATCCGCGACTCGATCCGCGGCACCATCGACCTCATCCTGGCCCGGCCGTTGGACCTCTCCGCTCCGCCGCCTACCGCGAGGGGCCCCACCACCGTTTGGACCAACCTGGCCTCGGCGCCGCCAAGCGGGGCACCGCACTCGGCCCCCGCGAGCCAGGGGCGGGCGCAAGGGGAGGCGCCACGGGCCGCGACGCCCGCATCGGCGACGCCGCCGCTGTCCCAGGGCTCGGGCCAGCATGGATCCCGAGCCGGGACCGTTCCTGGGACCCCCCGCATCGCTTCCCAGGACTTCCCGCCACCTCTGGCGCCCTCCGTCCCCGTCTCGGCCCCACCCCAGCCACAGCCGGCCTCGGCCGCTCGCCTCACGCCGGCCGCGGCGCCGAACGGGAATGCGGAGGGACTCTGGGGCGCGCAGGGTCAACAGTTGGCACCTGCCGCCGGGCATGGGCCGGGGTTATCGTCGTCGGCGGACGATGAGGAAGGAGCTTGGGAGCAAGGCATCTTGAAATTGTTCGAGGTGTTCTCGACGATGGTGAGACGCGCAATTGCGTGGTTGGCTGCGATTGCAGCCAGCGGCTGTGGTTTGTCAGATATTAACGCCAGGCCTACGTGCCCTGTGTTGGAATGGCCGGTTCGTGCCGCACCCCCAGGCTCCCGACGTTGTCCGCAACGCTCCCGGGGATCTGATCAAGCACCTGAACCCCGTGATGACGGAGGGCGTCACGCGCGGCACGTTGACGGTCGACGGCATCACGGCAGAGCTCAATCGCATGCGAGGGGGCGACGTCGGCCCCGTGACGAGGGGCGTTGAGGCGGGGTACCGGCTGGCGGCGCTGACCTGCGTGCTGCTCAACATCAGCGACAGGGATGGCCTCGTGCAGCACCTGAGGGACCAGGGCGCCGAGATCCCCGCCCCACAAGGTGAGGCGTCTGCTAGTCAGTCTTAGGGATCGCGCAACCCATCTCGGGTATGACTAGCCGTGGACACCATATTGTGGTCACGTTCCGCATTCCGCATCCTCTCTATGCGGGAGCGCATGTCTCATGGCACTGCGCGCACACTGAACATGACGGAGGCGTGCGTTGGAACGGCGCCCCCTGCCCACGTGGTCCCTGGTCGCCTCCGCAGCCGCGCCCCCGGTCGGGAAGATGGCTGGCCTCTCCTTAACCGCCACCACGAGCGCGGCCCCGCCCTCGGCGTCTCCCGCCATGCCGCCCCGAACCCAGCTGCCGACGTCCCAGACCAACCCCGACGCCTACGTGCCCCAGCTATCGGTCTCTCAGTCTCAAGGGCACGCGTCATCGTCCACTGGCGCCCAAGGCCACGCCTCGGGTGGTGCCCAGCCTGCGCTGGGCTGGGACCTACCGGCGCAGATCGGCGGCGGGAGGCAGGGCTCTGGCGCGGCCTTTGACGCCTCGTTCGGCGGCGTCCTGCTCCCGAACGCCTCCGTCTACGATCCCACGGGGCACGCGGCCGACGACGGGGCGTACAGCTGCTACGCCGACGAGTCCATGTATGGCGCGTTCCCACAAGCGGGGGCGTACGGGGACATGGGGCTCTACCCGGGGGCCTTGGCGAATGCAGTGGGGCAGTGGGGCGCGGCGGAAGACGATTACGTAGCAGAGGCCGAGGCGTTACATTATGGGACGGAACCGCATTATGGAACAGAGCCGCCCACCTTTGGCATCTGGGCTGGTGCCACGCAGGGGCCCTTAGCCAACGCGCAGCCCAGTGCCCGCCCAGCAGCAGGTTAGGAGTAGGGTTCTGGGATCCCTCGCAGCTCGCGACACCCGCTTGTTAGGCCACAGCGCATCTCTCGTGCCCTCGTGACCCATGCGCCATCACATGCCCCCTCGCCCGCCCCCGCAGCGACGCTGACCCCGACGCCGCCCAGCTACCCGCCGCATGTCACCGCGGCGGCCGCGCTGGGACCTCGCCGGCCGGCCTACCCTCCCCCGGCACAGCCGCAGGCGCCCACGCCACGCCCACAACCGGTCATGCAAGCCCCGCTTCGCCCGACGCCACCTCAGGCATCGGCCGCTGCCCCGGCCCCGGTCGCCCCCCGCCCGGCCCCACCGGCAAGCCAGCCAGTCCCGGCTGCCCCGCGCCCTACCCTGCCAGCTGCCCAGCCGGCCTCGTCTCACCAGCCCGCTTCGTCGTGGGGTGCACGGCCTGCCGGGCCGGCACCTCCGCAGACCGACTCGGCGTGGACTTGCGGGGTTTGCACGTACCGCCACGAGGGCCGTGAGGCGCTGTTCCTGGTCTGCAAGGTCTGCGACTCCGAGCGGGGCTGAGGTCGCTTCGTTCTCTCGCTGTGTTTGCTCGGTGCCAGCCCACTTCCCACTTCGCGGTCTTTCCGTCTGTCCACGTTTCGTCGCCCGTCTTCAACAAGTCGTCCCTAGGGTATGAAATGCGAGTGCTGTGCGGCTTCGGGCAAGGCGCCACGAGGCCAGGATAAGGCACCCGCAGCGAGGGTGAGAGGCGGGACGTCTGCAGGCGACCCGGGCGCCCCAAGGCCTGGTAGATGCCAGACGCGCCCCGCAGGCGCCGCAAGGGCCTGTCCTAACGACACAGCCGGGGGCCGTCGCGAGGGAGGCCCGTCGCGCACGTGAGCCCCAGCAAGCACAAAATCGATTCCCTCCTGACCGCTACCCCGATCGCGCCTATTACGCGGTCTTCCGGGCCCAGACGACGTACATGGGGTCGGTGGCGGGAGAGAAGGGGATGTTGCGCTGGGGGCTGATGTCGTTGCACTGCGGGGGGGTGAACCCGCCGCGCACCGCGTAATGGAAGTAGGAACCGACGATCCAAACGTGCTCTGCGGGGCGGGGCGCGGGGTCACGGTGGTGGCGGATCGGTGCGGTTGTGCGCGACGATTCGAATTTGGCCCCTCACCCATGTCCCCCGTCATGCTCCAGAGCGATATGACCTTGGTGGGGAAGCACCGGTTGCTGAAGGAGCAGGCCATGATGCCGCCCGGCTTGAGAACCCGGTGGGCTTCCCGGAACACATCAAGAGGCTTGGTGAGGTAGTCCACCGACACCGAATTGGTGATCATGTCAAAGGAGTTGTCCGCGTAAGGGAGCTTCGGGTTCTCGTTCAGGTCCTGAACCAGCGCCTCGGTCAGGACTGCGGAGGGGAGCGGGCGGATGCGTCACACGGGAATCAAATCAAATCAAAACGAAGGCGGGCCTGCTCGAGCGCGAGGAGTCCGGAGGGGAGGCCGCGCGCCGCGAAATCAAGGCTACAGCAGTGTGATAGGCAGCAGAAGGACTGCGCGGGCCCGACGGGTCCAGGGGCGCATTCAAAACCACAGGCGACGCTCGGCGTCACCTGGGTTCCTCGCAAGCTCCTCCTCGTTCATCCCGAGGCCGACGACCCTCCCCGCCTTGTAGCCCATCGGGTAGTGGCTCACCCACGACGAGCACATGTCTGCAGGCCGGGGCGGGGCGGCGCAGTGGACGCGCGGGCGAGGATAAGGAAGGAGCCACAAAACAACAACGCTCCCGACCCGGGCGGAACGGCCCAGGATCTTCCACTCGGGCGCGTTCGCGCACTCCGTCTCGTCCAGGCGTCGCCGCGCGCGAAGGATCGCGGCACGCGAGGGGCGGGGAGCGCGCGACTCACCCAGGACCGCCGAGTCGCGCAGGCCGGACACCGGGAGGTGCTGCCGGTACCATTCGGTCAGCGCCTTGATGGCCTTGTCGTCGATGTGCGTCACGAATCGGGGGCTCGCGTAGAACTTCGAATCCGGCGTCTCATCGTAGCGCTGGAAGTCGCGCGGCAGGAGCGGAAACTCGGCAGGCCACTCCGGCTTCTCGAGCACTGGGATGGGGAGAGGGCACGGTGTTGAGCTCCTCGGCCGGGATAAAAGCTCAATCGATGAGCCCGCGCCCCTGTGGCGCGCGGGGGGGGCTCCGGCCGCTGGAACCACGCACGCACCGCTCTCGATCTCCGACCTCGTCCGCGCCGATGCCGCCACCGTACCCCCCGTCATCCCGAACATTGCTGCTGCAAAAAGCCGAGGGGTGGAGCGCTTTCGGCGGCCGCATACGCCCCGCGCTCGCTGGGCAGATGCGATCGCTGCGCGACGCCGGCTTGGGGAGGGTCGGGGCGCGGGCACGCCCCGGGCTGCACCGCGGCCGCGCCGTGTCGAGTTCGCACCTGCGCCCGTCGACGCCAGGGTCGACCGCCGCGAGATCCGCTGGGAGTAGCATCGCGTCTGCTGCCGCACAGCGGGCCGTGCGGGCAGCACGGGCGCAAGCGCGAACATATGAGCACAGCGACAGATGGTGACAGGTCAGCTCGGAATCGCGGCCACGGGCCGTCCCTGTCGCGAGCTCCGCGCCACACGTGTGCGACGTCTAAGATGCCGAGGGATGTTGAGCGGCGGCTCGCCACGACGCTGGGTCGAGAGAATCCGGCGTCCCACGCAATACCGCTGCCTTGTCTCTGAAGTGATACAGCGCTCGGCGCCGAGGCGCCCCGTCTGCTCGCGAGCTTTTCCTGGCAAAGGGCATACCCAGTTTGCCTTTTCCGCTGGCCAATGCTCCCCCCCCCCCGACCGTCCGCCTCACTGTTTCTCAGGTATCGATTGTGCGTGTCTGGAGCTTCCGCGCCGGTTTTCTGCGTCACTTAAGTTGCCACGGCTTCGTTGACAGCAAGCGCTCGTTTTCGCGGCTACAGTACACGTCCGCCTCCTTTCCTTGGGTAAGACGCGATATGCTGTGATCTTGTTCACCTCGCCGACCTTTCGGGGCGAGACACCCGTTGGCGTCTACGTGAAGCTAGCCGACGGGCACGGGGCCCCTGCATGCGCCCGGATCCACTCAGTGAGTCGCAAATCCAATCCTTCGCAGGTCGACATGTTTATCCCGTCTAGTTTGAAGCGAGAGGCGTAGTTGCTGGCCCGGGAGATATGCCGCCGCACGCGCACAGGCTCCTCGTCGCCACGGCGTCCCTGGTGGCTTGCCTGACGCTCGTGCGGGCTCGGGACCACGAAGTGCGCTTGGGCGAGGGCAGCGTCGGCCACCATCTCATCGTGGGGGAGCAGGGAGCGCACCTGAGGCAGGCGAGTGGTGGTTCGGGTAGGGTGGTTAGGAACCGCCATGCGCAGCCGGCAGCTGAAGACGCGTCGAGAGCTGGTCTTGACCCAGAGCATCCTTTCGTCCCTTATGCTGCAGGAGGGCTTTGCCGCGTATCGCTGGCTCATCTGGCCCCTCGTCCTCATCCATGTGGTGGCCCTCGTGTCCTGGATGCTATTCCTGTGCCGCGTGTCGTCGAAGGAGGAGGAGCGTTTGAAGGCCAAGCACAAGAAGTGACGGCGTTCGCTGCACTCGGGAATGGCTGGCGGGATTCGACCTGGAGAGCCCAACGAACGGGGTTGCAAACCCCGTCTGCTCGTCTCCCTCGCAGGGCGCCGCCAGAGTGGGGGCTGACGGTCATGGAGCGCCTCGGCCTCGCGAAACCAAAGGGGGTTCCTAACCACGGTCATCGCAAGGACACGCCGTCCATCTCCCTCGCCAGCCTCATGGACCCCGTCGCAAGCATCTCCGTGGCGCCCATGGCCGCGTCCGGCAAGGACCGGTAGCACCACCTCCCCTGACATGTTCAAAGCGCGCAGTGTGCTGATGGCATGTGAATCGAATCGTTCAAAGCACGGAATGTGTGCTGCGACGGATGGCGTGGACAATCAGAGCATGTCCTCGAGCAGCGCCCTGCGGAGGCTGTAGTGCAGAATGCCGCCCAGCACGGGCTCGCTGAGACCGACGAACAGGGCCTCGCCGCAGGGGCTGAAGCTGCGAGGCAACAGAGTGTGGGACCGGCGTGGGCGCGCAGGTGCGCTTGGGCAGGGCTGGCGCCGTGCAATGCCCCACTGAACGCTTTGCGCACCTGATCCCGGCAATATCCCCGAACATGTCGACCTGCTGCTGCTGCGTGAAGGCCGCCCCGACGTCATACATGTGCACAAAGTCGGCCGCCTCTGCCGCCGCCAGGAACGCACCGTCTGGCGAGAAGCGCAGGGAGCGTGTGGCTCCCATGTTCATCTTGAGCTGCGAGGCACAGGAGCAGCCCACGTGAGATTCGAAACATCACCACTCACCACCCACCACGCACGACAACCCAGATCAGCCTCACGAAGACGAGGGGTGACCGGAGGTGCCGGACGTCCCATATACGCGTGACCATGTCCTGGCTCCCCGTGGCGACCATGAGACCATCAGGGTGCCAGGCGACCGCGAAGGCGTAGTCCAGGTGGCCGCCCAGAGAGGCGGTGCGTGCGCCCGAGTGAAGGTCGACCATGGCCGCTGCCAGGTCATCTCCAACCACGCAGACCAGGGAGGGGCACGTGGGGCAGGCAGACGCGAAGTTGACGGGCCAGGGGAGGGGTACGACGGAGGAGACTTGGCCCACGCAAGGGTCGGCGACGCGGAGCTTGGCGTCGTTGTTGGAGAGGAGGGCGCGGGGCGGGTGGGCGCCCCCGGCCGAGAGCTCGATGCCGTTCGTGATGCCGATGCCGTTCTCACGGGACGCGACGCTCACGGCGCAGAGCAGCCCGGGCCGGTCTGCGTGGAAGGTAAGGGAGGGAGCAGGTGCTTTCAAAACGGCCTCCGACCCATCTTGCCACTCCTGTCATTTGCTAGGCACGGCCTCACCGAGGTGCCGCACCACCAGGTCGCCCCCGAAGCCCCCCGCGGCCACGAGGCGGTCGTCGGCCGCGAGAGAAGACACCTGCACCGACCCCAGGCCCGGCACGCCGCCCTGCATGGACCGGCCGGCCAGGTCCATGACCAGGGTCAGCTCCCCCGTCGCGGCGTCCAGGCAGTGCACCCGGTCATCGCACACGTGCAGCACGTCCCGGGCGCTGACGGCGCTCACTGCGGGGCGCAACGACGCGAGCTCGCACGACGGTCCCGGAGGGACGGCAGCTGCCTTTTGCAGCTCCCTACCGTGCTGTCCCAGGCACTTCACCGAGGTGACGGAGCTGGAAGTGAGTGATGGACGTCTTGGCTTTCCGACGCGTGCACACGTAGTCGTAATAGCGGCCCGTGGGCTCGGCGCGCTGGATGAGGTCGGCTGGGACTTTCTCCGCCTGGCCCGGACCGGTCCGGTAGTTCTGGTACGACGCCTGCCGCTGGGTGCGGTACTCGGACCGCGTGAGGCTCGTCAACGTCCAATCGGTGCCCTGCACGTCTCGTCCCCGAGCTCTGCGAGGCGCGGGAAGCAGACTATATCCCACAAAGAGGCCGGCCCACGGGCTCAGAGCACAAGTGGTGCCCACGTCCACTCACGCGGCATAGAAGTCGATGACGCCTGCATCGCCATCCAGCTCATCTCGACCTGATAAGACAGGGATGTCGATGTGCCGCCCCTGCGTACGTAGACAGCGGCGAGCACCTTGGCAATGCAAATAACAGCTGCTCCACACCTGGCGGGCCATCGACTGCCGGAGATGCCGAGGGATATAGATGCTCTCTCACCGGACGCAGGAGACGCTCTTCGGCGTCGACAGACTCGCCCATCGCTGCTAACTGGGCCGGACTGGCCACCCACACACGCTGGAGTCCATACCCGTCGGTTTTGTGTTGCTTTGCCAGTCAAGCGACTGACAATGCGCTGGGCACAGGATTTCTGGGGCGGAAGGAGCAACGAGCGAAGAGCTAGCTGGACAGTTACTCGGCGCGTCAGAAGTGCGTCAGAAGTGTCCTGATTGACGCATCCAGCGCCCCGCGACGCCTTCCTCCTACAACTTGTGGGCTACCTCAGTCACGGAGTCCGCCCTGCCTTCCCTCACTCGCTTATTTCAGGGGCCGGCCCTCCCTCGCGTCCTGCGCCGCATCGCCCGCTGGATCCAGATACCGATTCATACGACCCACGATGCCGAAGAGTTTCCGCATTCAGAGCGGCTCCAGTGCAATCGCTTTCGGTGCGCTGGGTGCCGTGGACGATGCGCGGGTGCTAGTCCTCGACGGTGGCATGGGCCACGAGCTGAAGAAGCGGGGGGTGCAGGTGACGCGCGGGCTGGCTCGCTCGCTCGCGCTTGGGTGGGGAAAAGGTCATGCGGGCGCTTTCCGGCCTGGGCCCCCTCGTTCCTTCCGCAGTCGCCTTTGGCAGCGGGCAAGGGAGTGGAAGGAACCTTTTTGCAAACGTGCCTCGCCAACTTGGACGAGAAGGTGCGGAGATGCGTTCGCCGGCCTTGGGGCAAGGGGGCATGGCGTTTGGAGGCTCACCCCGCGAGGAAAGCGCTTTCCAACGTCGCCCCGCCCGCCCACAGGACGCGGTGAAAGCGCTCCACAAGGACTACGTGGTGGCCGGGGCGGACGTGCTGACGACAAACACGTTCGTGGCCACCAACCACCATCTGCGCAAGGTGCCGCGCCGCGTCGCGTTCCTGCCACCGCGCAGGCCCTCCGCTACCTGATGCATGCATTCACGTCAACATCGCGCGTTGAGCCCGGTGCGGCGGGGTTTGCTGCGGGCTATGAGCGCGCTGAGGTCGTCGTCAGGCCTCCCCGCATGCAGGTGGGGCTGGAGGACAGGCAGGCGGAGATCCTTGAGGCGTCCTGCGACCTCTGCATCGAGGCGATCGACGAGGCCAAGGAACAGACGGGCAAGGACCAGATGGTCCTGCTGGCTGGGAGCCTCCCGCCGCTGCGGTGCGTATGCGGTGCCGCGCCCTGTCCTGTGCCCGCGGGCGGCGTGCCGGCGGGGCGAACCGTGCGCTCGCCGTCGTCTGCAGGGAGTCGTACGAGGCCAAGGATCTGCCGGAAGAGTTGGACTTGGCGGAGGAGTATTCCAAAGTCATCGATGCTTTGAACCCATGCGTGGACCTCTTCATCGCCGAGACCCTGGTAAGCCGCGACGGGGTTCGCACCGGATGCTGACCAGAGGGTTGCTTCGAACGTTTGGTCGAGTGGAAGCTTTGCCCGCAGTCGGCCGTGGCGGAGGTGCGCGCGGTGTGCAGGGCCCTGTCGGGCATGCCGCGGCCGCTCTTCCTCAGCTTCAGCATCAAGGACGACGGGTCGAACCAGCTGCGGAGCGGGGAGCCGCTGTCGGCGGCGCTGGCGGTGGCGGCCGAGCACAGCTTCGTCCGGGGGCTGCTGGTGAACTGCAGCAGCCCGAGGGCGGTCGCGACTGCGCTGCCCTTGTTCAAGGAGGCGGCGGGCAAGCTCGCCGAGGAGGCCGGGGCGGTCGTGCGGTGTGGGGGCTACGCAAACGTGTTCAAGGTGACGAGAGACTTGACCGGGTTTGACGGGCTGATGGGTCTCTGGTTAACGGTCTCGATGTTGGGTCGAGGAAGACGCGGAGGGGTTCTGTCTCTGGTGCTCCACGTCGCAACGTCGTCTTCGTGCGCGCAGAAGAGCACGCAGGAGTGGCTGGGGCAGGGCGCGGCGCCAGTCCCGTACGCGGACAGCGACTTTGATGCCGAGGGGCTGATGACGCCTGCCGCGTACGCCAGGGAGGTCAAGGCATGGGTCGACGCGGGCGCCACGGTTGTTGGAGGGTGCTGTGGGACGGGGCCTGCCCACGTAGCGGCCATCCGCGCAGCGCTTGGGTAGGCCCGACTGGCGCCTGGCGCCAGTGCCTGACTACTCGACAGAAGAGCTGGAGTTTTAACGCGATGATTACTAGGGGCAAATCTGCGCGCTTTGCCGGCATCGCTGTGTCCTTTTGGGTTGAAGAGGGGGCACGGTGCGCAAATCCCATTCACAGGGTCGGGTTGGGCACATCAGCTTGCGTGATTGACGGCTAGCCGTGGAAGGACGCGTGGAAGGTGCGATCGCGTTCGCTGCGCAGGCCGCGTGGTCCGCGGTGGCCTGTATCTCAAAGGGAAAACGGAGGGGGGCCCAGCCCGGCCACCCGCGGCATCCACCTTAATGCCGCACCTTTGTGCGTGCACAAACGTGTTCATCGCGTTCGGTCCGCCCGCAGCTATGGCGGAGGACGCTCAGCAGGAGGCCGTCCCAACGGAAGGCGACGTGGACGCGACGCCCGCGCCCGCGCCGGAGGCCGAGGTGATGCGCAGTCGTGGCTGGCACAGTCGAAATGGCAATGTGCCCGCGCACCTCCTCGTGCACATCAACCGCTGCCTCCTTGTGTTCCCGCTCGCGCTCGACTGTCTTCACGCCCCCGCCCCTCTCGTCGCTGTGGCGATCCGGTCGCTGCTCTGCAGGTTGCACGCGAGAAGCTTGTGATTTGCTCGGTCGCATCCAGCACTCGCGCGCACGCAGGCGGCGACGGCAAACGGGGAGGGAGCCCCTCAGACCGAGGCGGGGGGGAGTGGGCGCAGCCAGGGGGCGGCGGAGAACGGGGCCGGCCAAGATGGCGTCCCGAAGAAGGAAGAGGACGAGAAGAAACCAAGGAAGGTTTTCGAACTTCCGGGGCAGACCATGGACCCGCCGGGTGAGCAGGGTTCCGAGGCGCCAAGGGAAGCGTTCGATTGGCACGGGCAGTGTCCATCCAAAGACCCCGCCGTCCCTGCTCGTGTGCCGCAGACGAGACCGACCCGCTCCGCAAGTTCTACACCTCGCTGCTGCGTCAGCGGCCGGGCTCCCATATGGCCAATGACTGGTGCATCCGTCGGGGGCTGCTCCCCAGGCGAGAAGCGGCGTGGGCGCACGCACTGCCCCGCCGTCGGCGTGATCTGACGCTGGTGGCAGACCTGCGGACGCTTGGCTGGTATCGGGCCCGCAGGGAGCAGGCGGAGGAGTGGCTGAGGGTGAACCGTCCGGGCGCATTAACGCCCAAGAAGCCGCGCAACGCCGCGCCGCGCAAGCGGGTTAAGAAGGAGGACGGGGAGGACACGCCGAAGAAGGCGTTTGCGCGGAAAGGGGGCAAGGTGCGTAGGGTCACTGCATGCAATGCGCTGGGAAGGCGTCTGGCTTGGATTTGCGAAATTGGGACGGGTGACCTCGCCCGCAGAAGACCAAGGAAAAGCTGTTCGATTCGAGCGACGTGGAAGAGGTGCGGAGGGACGAGCACGCATGCTTGAACGCAGCGCCCCTCAATGGCCGAGCGCCGCCCTGCCACGGGGCTGCAGCAAAGCCGTAGAGATCACGCACGGCGTCGCGTGGCGTCCGCAGGAGAAGCCGGCTCCGCGCAAGCGGCCTCCCGCGAAGGTGAAGGACGAGGACGGGCCCGCACCCAAGCGCGCCCGGGCGAAGGCGCCCCCCAAGCGGAGGGTGAAGATGGCGGACAGCGACGAGGAGATAGACAACGATGACGACGACGACGCGGAGGAGGGCGCGGGCCCCTCGGCGCCTGCGGCAGGGTCGTCTCGCAGCACGCCCAAGCGCGCCAGTCGGGTGGCTCCTGGGGCTTACAAGGAGGAGCCGGAGGAGGCGGGCGAGCAGGAGAGCGACTAGAATGAAGGACCAGTTTGGTTCAAGCCGACCGCATCTGTGGTGCTTTACATGCCGATGCGCTTGCAGGCGGGGAGATAAGTCAGGGCAATGACCATCGCGTTGCGGCAAAGTTGCTACTTGAATGCCACCAGGTGCTCGTCGCTCACTGCGCCTCGTCCACGCGGATCCGCTTCGCCGCCTTCTCCGCCCCCTCATCCCCCTCCGCCATCCCGTCCTCGTCAGCACCCGCCGCCCCCACTCCGCTGCCACGCCCCTCGCTCCCCGTCCCATCCACCCCAGCGCCCTCCCCCGCACCGTCGCCCGCCTTCTCTCCCATGCCACCCGCGTCGCCGTCCTCGCTGCCAGTCTCCGACCCCTCGCTCTCCTCCGCCTCGCCCTCTCCCATCGCAGCCGCCCCGCCCGCGCCCCGCCCCCTGCCCCGCCCGCGCCCGCCCCTCCCCCGGCCCCGCCGCCCCTTCCGGCCCCTCTGCCCCGACGCCGACCCCGTCTTCTGCCTCGGTGCCTTGTCCTTCGCCTCCGCCGCTGCCTTCCGCAGCTCACGCTCGGCCTCCTCCACCAGGCCCTTGGCCGCCGCCAGTGCCTCGATCGCAGCGTCCACCCGAGGCTGCGCCGCGCCCTTTCTGCGAGCAAAAGCAACCCGCGAAGGACCTCAAATTGCAGCTCAAAGGTCTGCCATGCGCGCATGGCCCCGAAGAGCCAACTCGTGACTCTGCTGCAAGGCACATGCAAGTTGACGCAGCAGCGGCTCGGCTCACTTGAGGAGGTCGTCCAGGGCGTCCGCGGCCTTCTTGGCCGCCCGCTTGGCAGCAAATCGGCGGTTCTTGGCCCGCACCTCCCGCCCGTGCACGGGGCAGTACAGGCTGCCCGCCTCCCGCGCCCCCACGCACTGCCACGACCGCCCGGACCTGAGGAACAAACGCAGGCGTCCCTCGCGTCCAGCCACCACATCCATGCAACAGACTCACAAGCCACCACGCCGCCACCCAGCGAACTACCCGCGCCACACCCCGCCCCCTCCACCCTCGCCCTGCCCTCACCGGTGGCACTGGTCTTCGCCCCTTGTCCCCTGCTCCTGCGAGTGTTTCAGGCACAGGTCGCTCCCCGCCTCCCGGGGGTACCGGCACCGGGACCCCTTCATGTTGGCCCACGTGCACCGCTCCTCCTCGGGCAGGATCTCCGCCGGCCGCGCCCTCTTGGCCTTGCCAATCCACCCCGCGGCCCCCAAACCGACGCGGGACGACGAGGGACCCGCCCCGGCACCACCGTTGTACCGCCCCAAGGCCAGCGCCTGGGCGTGCATGAGGTGGCGGCGGCGGGCGGCGAACTGCTGCCCCGGGGGCCCCTGCGTCGCCTGCGCCCGCTGGTGGCTCCGCTCGTGGAACTCGCAGTACCGGCTGCCGGGCATGCGCTCGTGCTGCGTGCAAGCGACGGGGGCAGAGAGGGTCACGAGCGTATGAGCGGCGTCGTGCAGCCCCGCCTCGCCTCCCTCGCCCTCATGTGCCAAGCCGCATAGCGGGTCTGGGCCTGACAGGCTGTCAAGCCACCGCCCCGGGCCCTCGCAGCTCTGGGCTCATGACCACGTCTCACCTTGCACTGCCAGTTGAAGGTGGCCTTGGTGCACCGCGTCTCGTCGTCCACCTCGCACTCGCTCTCGTCGCCGTCCGCGGCCCGCCGCGTGCGCACGGGCACCGGCCGGCGGTGCGCGAGCATACGCCGGTGCGTCACCTCCACCAGGTGCAGCAGGCGCCGGTCCGACACAAACACCTCCATGGTCTTGCTCTCGCTCCCGCACAGGCACCCGTAGTAGGCGTGCTCCAGGCAGGCCAACTTGCCGGGCCGGCAGCTGCACCGCGCCCACGCAAAGTACGGGATCGCCTGGCAGATGCAGCAGTGGGGAAGGTCCTCCTCTTGCTCCCTGCGGTCGAATCGCATCCTCGCATACTCAGTGTACATCACAGAGACGATCCCAGGTCTATATCGACACACCTCGCCTTCCACACAACACCACATCCCTGGCGAGGCACCCCATCCCTGGCCCTCAGCCCTCCCAGCCCAGCGCCCTCACCGGGTCAGCTGCACCTTGTACTCGGTCAACCCCGCCTCCTTGTGGTCCCGCAGCCACCGCCGGAAGTGCATCTCGTCCTCCGCCATGCCACGCAAGTCCCTCGCCAGAAAGTCCCAGTCGAACTCCGTCTCAAAGAAACTCGGGAGCACCCCGACGACGTCCCCGGCGTCCTCCTCCAGGTCGCTGTCCACCCCGCGGGTCTCGGCGGAGGCCTTGCCCCCGACCTCCGCGGCCTGGTCGGCCCCGAGGGCCGTCAGCCCCGGCTGGGCGCCCTCCGCGCCGCCCTCCGCCGCCGCGCCCGCCTCCGCCCCCGCCGCGCCCCGCTCGCCCTCGCACCGCATGCACCGCCACTCGCCCTCCGGCACCGTCTCCAGCCTGGGGACCAGGCAGTCCATGTGGAAGCCACGGTCGCACGCGTCGCAGATGATCATCTGGTCCTCGCGGTCGCCCCTGCGAGCCGGGAAGAGAGGGGCGGGAATGCTTCCGTGTCGCTTGTGTAAAGAGCGCATGTCTCGCAAGCCGCAACGCGTGCCACGCTGACGGACAGGTTGCTGCGCCAAACATCCATCCCCGCAGCGTGCCGCACCTGCCGCAGTGCTCGCAGGCGAGCGTGTCGATGTCCCACAGCGGTCGGGACGGCGCCTCTGCCTCCGCCTGCCCGTGCCCCTGCCCGTGCCCCTGCCCCTGCGCCCGCGCCTCCCTCGCGCGGCTCCTCGCGCCGTCGTGCGTGGCGCGCCCCCCGTCGCTGTCGCTGACCGTCTCGTCGTGGGATTCGTTCCCCCGCGACGCGACCTCGTCCTCCCCCACCCGGTCGACCACCAGCCGCCCCGCCACCTGCTTAATGCCCTTGTCCCCCGTCAGGTACACGTGAGACCTCTCCACCCCCGACTGGCTCGTGTCCCACCCCAGCGCCAGCCGCGCCAGGTCGTGGACCATTTTGTCGTGCGGGAAGACGCTGCCGCGCTTGCCGCGCCCGCTCTTGTACTGCGCACAGGTTTGACGAGGCCAGAGTGAGCAACGCATGAGCGCGACACAGCTCCGCCACCCAAGGGCCACCGCAGCAGGAGTTGAGGGTCACAAGGGCACAACCACCGCACGTTACGCGACACAGCCACCGCTAAACTCCTCGCCTTGGTGATGGCGGTGCGGCCCAGAGGGATCCAGTCGATGGTTGCGAAGTTGACGGCCTCGGCGCAGTTCCACCCGTGGGAGAAGCCGCCGTGGAAGGCGTCCGGGAACGTCACCACGAACTCCCCGGGACGCTGTAAGGTCCGCACGATCGGCACACTGCGCGCGGGGGAGGCGCCGTGCCCATTCCTGCCACGTCCCACTTCCGGTCCGAGCGGCGGCGCAGCGGTCGCCGCCTCACCCGTGGTCCATGAGGACACGCGGCGATATGGCCGTGGACATGCGGTAGAGGAGGTCGGGCTCCACCTCGAACACCAGCGGCAGGTGCTGCTTGAGGGTCGCCTCGAACTTGCGGCTGGCCGTGTGGGGCGCGCCGTACCACGTCTTCGGGGCGCCCTCGTGCATGTAGTTAATCGAGTACAGGAAGTGGTCCTGCGCGATCCGGGCGAATCGCCGATGGTTGGTGGCCAGGCACGCAACACGTCAGAGGCGCTGAACAAGGCAGCCTGGGCCAGGGCATGCGCGGATCCCGCGGGGCTCGCCTCGGTGTGCCAGCAGAAGGTGCTGAAGAGAGCGCCGTAGTAGAGCCAGGGCCGCGTGACCCCCTCCACGTCCTGGTCGAGCTTGCGGAGGACGGAGCGGTCGCGGACCGGGAAGCTGCGGAGGTCCCACGGCGAGGGCCGTCCCGACCCGCGGTCGTCCTCCGAGAAGGCGCTGCCGAACTTGGACATGTCCTGGTCGTTGGCGTAGTCGACGGTGACCTCCTCGGACTGCGTCTCCACCACGCGCCAGTAGAAGCGCTCGTGCACGGTCGCCCGCGCCTCCCACTCGTCCACGCCCGCCTCCCGCAGCTGCTCCACGTCCTGCAGGAGCTCCGGGTGGCGCTCGTAGAAGTCCGCGGCGAACGACTCGGCGTACCGGCGGTAGGAGAACTGGTCGTGGCGGGCGCCCTCGTCAATGCCGCGGCCCTGCTGCAGGAGGTGCAGCTTCTGGCGCTTCGTCTTGAACCGCCGCGTCTGGTCCACCTGATCCAGCACGCAGTCGGGGCGCCATCCCTCCGGCGGGACGACCTGCACGACGTGCGCAGCAGGCAAGAGTGACAACCGCCCACGACCGCGCGCCGCGGGCACGGCGGAGCCTGTCGCCCCCCCACTCGCCTTGCATATGCCGCAACGTATCGCCTCGGGCCGAATCTTCTGAATATACGCGTACGGGTCCTGGAATTCCTCCGCCGTGGGCCGGAACACGGGCGCCTGCGGCCGCGAGAGCAGCGCCGGCGTCTGGCACGCCCTGAGCGCGCGACGCGTCGATATCGCGTACCAAAGCGCCCTGGCATCGTCACCTCGGGGATCTGCTTGGTGTCAACGAGCTCCTGCTTGTGGTGCTTGAGCGAGAGTCGCAGCGCCTGCGGGAGGGACGCGGCGAGGCGGTGGTCTACCCGACGCTGCTTGACAGACAATATCGCATCGCGGGGCGCAGGCGCGCGGGCGCGAGAGAGGCCGGGGATGCTCGCGCGCCGCACTCGTGCATGGGGGAGCAGGCAAGGTGTCCCGGGAAGCGCGTCCCGGCCCTCCCCGCCCACGCCGGCATCACAGCTACGCTACATTCTAATGTCAAATGCGCTGGCTCCCTCCCCGTCGGCCCGAGACCCGCCGAGCGGGCCGGGCCCGGGACGATTTGAAGCAGCATGGCAGGACACCTCGAGCCGAGACCCAGGCCCGCCGCGGGGCACCTCCGGGGCCGCCGGGACCCCGCCATCGCATGAGGTAACGCAGTACAACCGCGACGGAGGCCGCGAGGGGGTCCGAGCGGCGGCAGGCGGGGCGCGGGCGGCAGGCCGAAGGCTCAGGCAGGGCGAGGAACACGGCCCTCCGGGTGGCGCCCCGGGGCGCTCTCGTCGCGCCAAACGCGGCACACCCGCAGCTCAGGCGCCATACAAGGCCCTGAGGTCCAGAAACCGACGCCCCGGGGTCCCCGCGCCACTCCAAGGCCCCGAGAAGGGCCCAGACCAAGGCGGGTGGCCCCCCGCGGCCACAGGCGAGGACCGGCAGCGGCCGTGGCTCGCCTGCTGAAGCGCTGTATCGTCGCCTCCGAGGTCTAGCCTCGTGGGGGCCCGCGTGGCCCTCCGCGGGCGGGCGCGCCCCTCGTCCATGGCGGGCGTGTCCATGGGGAGGCACGAATCGTACACGAGAGCCGGCGACGCCGAAGCAGGGGAGCAATCTGAAGATACTGCGTCCGGACGCGGACCCTGGGGCGCGCCACGGCCCCTCTCGCGGCGTGCGAGACGGGGCTGGGGTCTGGACTTCTGCTCTGCTCGCGGCCGTGGCACCCGAGCCGATCTGCCCGACGACGAGGCCTGCCCGCGTTGTGCGGCCTGCCCGAGCCGTCAGCTCCTTTTCAGGTGCGGGCCCCTGACACGTGCGCCAGGATGCTCGAGAGAGTTGGGCTGCGCGCGGAGCCTCGCCGGAATACTCACTTCGTGGACGCCCGCTTCGTCTTAAGATCGCGGCCATGTCGAGGCGTCTCGTGCGCGCGCTATGGGACAAGGGTGCGGCCCTCGGGTCGCTCGGGGCAGGTGCGAAGCCTGGGAGGTCTGTCAAGGGGTCGACAATCGTGCGCTGGGAACTCTTGATGTCTGGTATTGCTGCTCCGTGCTTGTATGCCCTCGAACAGTGCGAAGATCCCTGTAACAGACGATAGTATTGCAAATGTGTTTGCGATCCCGTCCTGCGCGTCTCAAGGACGCACAGGGGGATGCGTCCATGTCAGCGGATGTATCGAGTCGCAAACGTCGCGGCGCGGACCTACGATGGCCCATCTATGACCCCGCGTGCCGCGATGGGGGGTGGTTGCGCAAAGCCACGTCCCGTCCCCCGCCGCGCGGCGCAGGTGCATCTGCCGGGAGAGCGACGTCCGCGGCCATCTCGGGGAGCACCTCGCAGTTCGGTCTCTGTGCCAATGCTTCTCGCGCGACCGCTGCGCCGAGGCTGCTGAGCACCCTCGCTGGTCGGCCCGTGACCCTGGCCGGCGTGCGGTATGCCGCGCCCGCGGGTTGGTCTGCGCGGAGGACCTACACCGAGAGCGTGGTGGGCGTTCATGGGGACATCAAGGTGTGGCTTGCTGGATTGGTGCTTCGCTTTCCCTGCGCTTGCCTGGGACCAACGGTGTCTGAGTGCTTCCATCGTTCCTCCAGCCGCAGCTGGACCCCTTCCTGGACGAGCAGGTGGCCGTCATGAAGAACCCCGCGCAGGACTTCTGCTCCAACGCCGTGGTGGACATGGAGATCACCAAGTTCCACCTGAAGGGTGATACCTTGCTGCGCGACTGACTGTGTGTATGTGCTGAGCTAACTAAGGGAGACGAGCTCTGCCTGCTGGTCGTGTCGTTCATAGAGTTGCGGCTGCTTATGCTCTCTGAGCCCGCCTCTTCATCACGGTGGCACCCCTTTGTCGCTGCCACAGAGCAGTGCCAGGGCAAGTGGGCCGTGCTGCTCTTTTACCCCAAGGTGCCCGCGGCCAGGGCGCATCGGGGCGCAAGCCTGCACCAGCACCGCTGCTAGCTTCATGGCTGAGCTGTTACCCTTTGATGCCCCTGACAGGACTTTACGTTCGTGTGCCCCACGGAGCTCATCGCCTTCTCAGACCGCCACCGGGAGTTCGACGCGATCAACGCCAAAGTGATTGGCGTCTCGACGGACACCGAGGAGGTGCACCTGGCCTGGTGCAGGACGCCGCGCAAGAAGGGGGGCCTGGGCAAGATGCAGATCCCGCTGGTGGCCGACCCGACCCACGCCATCTCCAAGAGCTACGGCACCCTGGCCGAGGACTTAGGCATCGCGTACCGTGGGCTCTACATCATCAACCCCGAGGGCGTGGTCGTGCACTACTCCCTCACTGACTTCCCCGTGGGGCGGTCCGTCGACGAGACGCTGCGGCTGATCCAGGCGTACCAGGCGAGCGCGGACTGCCGTGCGTCAAGCCATACGAGATCGCAGCAGCCGCCTCCCCTTGCAACGCGCTCGTTTGCGGCACCTGGTGATGAACCACGCGGTGTGTTGCGATTGGAACCGACAGGACGCCTTGCCGCACGCCCCTGCAGTTCGTGGCAGAGCACGGGGAGGTATGCCCTGCGGACTGGCAGCCGGGCGACAAGACGATGAAGGCGGACGCGGACGCGAGCCTCGAGTACTTCGAGTCGGCGAATGAGGGAGAGGGGCACGAGGTAGCGTCCAAGTGAGTGATACTGGACTGGGAGGGCTGGAAGGCATTCAATGGCATACTACAGCTGCAAACTCCACGACCCTCCCCATGGCGCGCTTGGTACATTGCAGACCTTCCACTCACCCACGCACCTTAGCACTCGTGACGCAAAACGTGCTTCGGCTCTCGCAGGGTCCCGGCCCTGAAGAACGAGGAGGAGTTCCGCAGCGCCATCGCCAAGGGGCCCACCGTGGTGGACTTCTACGCCCCGTGAGTCGCCCCATGCCATGCCTGATGCCACATGCATTGCGACTGCGCTCGATCGCCCACCGCATCGGTTCCTCTCCTGCGCGGCGCCTGTCCCACCGCTGCTCTGGCATGCGCTGCTTGACAGCGGTTACTGAGGCCCGCACCCGCAATGCACCTGCAGGTGGTGCGGCAAGTGCCAGCAGATTGGTCCCTTCGTCGAGAAGCTCATGGACAAGTACAGCAAGTGAGGGGCGTTGCGCAAACTCACCTGTCACAGTCACATCACCCCACGTAGAATGTCGCAGGGCACCCCTCCCTGCCCCACACCGCTTCCCTCCGCTTTGCATTCAGCGCCAGTCTCCGCAACCAGTGCATACGTAATACGCTAACAACCCATGCCCTCCCCGTCCCCGCAGCGTCAAGTTCGTGAAGGTCGACACGGAGAACCCCGCCATGTCGGGCGTGGTGTCCCAGCTGGGCGTCAAGGCGCTGCCTGCATTCCGCTTCTTCAAGGACGGGAAGGAGGTGGCGCCTGAGGTGTCGGGGTACAAGAAGCAGAGGCTCGAGGAGGCCGTGGGGAAGCTGTGAGGAGGAGAGACTAGTGGGGTGAAGGTGCTGGGGGTGGGGCTGGGGGTGGAGCTCAGGCATAGGGGAGCTGGGGTAGACGGGCGTCAGGTGCTGCTTCCGCCACTGTGTAGTTGCGAAATCCATTTCAAGTCCCAGGCCGGGAGGAGGGGAGTGAAGCGAGAGAGAGCGAGGGACGGCATGCGTGGCGCACTCTGCCTATGCAGCCTGCAGGCCCTTGCAAGGGCTGCGACAAAACCACGTGGCTACTCAGGCTGCAAAAGCTACTTGTCCTTGACGAGCCGCTGGGCGTAGCTCATGGCCCCCAGGAGGCCCACGCCCTGGTTCATGACGACCGACAGGCGGAAGGAGGCGTGGAGCTTGGAGAGCCGGCTCCGGCGGTTCAGGAAGCCCCGCAGGAGCTCCCCCCCGTCCGGCAGCACCCGGTCCATGTTCTTTGGCACGATGCCCCCCGCCACGTACACCCCGCCCTGCGCCATGCACCGCAGCGCCATGTGCCCCGCCTGCGGGCGATAACCGAGCTGAGTGTGACTGCATCACGAGTACCCTGAGTGACTGCATCCCTTGTCCACGCCTCGCAGTGCAGACACTCCGCATTCTGCCACCGCGTCCGTCCTTCACAGGGGAAACGCAGAGCAGCGCAGAGTGTTGCAGTCGCTGCCCTCACCTCCTGCCCCACGATGCTGAGCATCATGTCCATGGCGTTCCTGGCCAAGGGGTCCCCGTCTCGCGACGCCTGGGAGATGCCTTGCGCGTCTAGGCTCACGATGGGCTGGTTGGCCGGGCTCTCCGTCGATTGGAGGAACTGCGGAGGGAAACACCAGTCATCAATGTGCACCCCAGGTGGCTAGCATTTGTAGGCAACACTCGTGCGTTTTGGTGGCACCGTGACTGTTACAGTGACAGCAGAGGCATGGTTAGCAAATGCCATGTCTCACCTGGTAGATGCGCTCCAGTCCCGACCCGCACCCCACGTGCTCGATCTCACAGTAACCCAGCTCCCTCTCTACGAACTCCAGCAGCTTGCGCTGCTTCTCCCCCCGTGGTGCGAAGTCACTGTGGGTCCCCTCGCCAGGATACACCCTGCAGGCACAGCGCTCATGGGTATCCGTCTTCACAAGCGGCCACATTGTGGCATCGCAAGCGCTGGGCTGCATGCGCAGGTGTCACTTGAACGCAGCCATGCGACGTGACCATGCCGTGGGCATGCGAGTGCAGCCATACAAAGCAACTGCGCGCACGTGGCCCATTGTTGCCGCCCCTCACTTGTACGCCCCCGACGCCTCGTCCCAGAAGAGCTGGCAGGCACCCAGCCCGGTGCCGGGCCCGATGACGACGATCGGCGCCCGCGGCTTGGCGGGGACGTCGTTCAGGCACACCACCTCCGCCCCGGGCACCTCGTGGATGCCGTAGCCGATGGCCTCAAAGTCGTTCAGGACGGCCACGGGGACCCCCAGCCGCGCGGACATGTCCTTGGCGTCCACGGTCCATTCCAGGTTCGTCATAAAGCACAGGCCGTCGTCGACGGGGCCTGCCACCGCAAAGCACATGGACTTGGGGGCGTAGTTGGGGTGCATGCGGAGGAAGGTCTCCACGACAGACAGCAAGGACTTGTGCTCTTTGGTCGAGAAATCCTTCCTAACCACGACCTCGGGGACCCCGGCGGCAGAAATGCGCGCAATCTGCAGGGGACGGAACGCTGGCGTGCAAAAGCGAGGGCCCGAGAGCGCACGGTGCAGGGCTGATCGATAAGCATGACCATTGTTGCAGTAGATGCGCCACGCTTGTCACTGCCGAGGCGATGCGGCTGCAGGGGACGCCAGCGACGCGTGGCACCGGACCGCAACTCGGAGGCTTGCCGTATGGCGAGGCGCACCTGGATCCGCGCATTTGTTCCGCCAATGTCACCCACTAGCAGTGTCGATCCACTGGAGGCCGCGGCGGGCGCGCCTGTGCGCAAGGGGCGCGCAGATCCTCGTCGCAAGGGGCGCGTGCGGACGCGTCTCCCCCGCCTCGCGCCATCGCGCCCCGAGATCCGCGGGGTCCACCTCGACCACGACCGCTGAGCTCCATATGAGCGACGAAGACGCACGCGACGGCGAGCTCGCGCGGATCGCACTCACCCCGGACGCCAGCTGAAGTTGTTGCCGAGCTTTCCGCCCCCACCCGCGCCGATGGCCGATGCGAACGGCGCCATCGCTCCTGATCTGACAACCAACTTCGACGCGCCCAGGGCCGGATCGCTAGGCCCTCTCCCCTCGCGCTTCCCGGTCGCGACCGAGGGCACGCCTCGGGGCAGGCCGCTGCAGCGCCGACGCCGAGCATCTTTGCTTCCACCTACGGAATCGACGGCCCCGCGACGCGCAGGCGGGCTGAAAAGGATCGACGCGGTCGTGCACCGTTTCCCTGTACGAATGCCACGTCCTGAAGCGCCGTCGCTCGACACCGCATCCACAACGGAGGACTGTCGGGGATGGAGGCCAACCCGGGAGCACCTGCGAGCCCCCCTCAGATGTAACACGCGAAATAAATTGAATGAAGGTCAGCGCTGCCCTCCGGGACCCCTCGTTGACCTCTCGACCGCCCCAACGTCGCGCAAGCTGTGCTTGCAATGCTATCGTCGACGGATACTGCGTGACAATGCGCCATTGCAGCGCATGCAATTCCTTCCTCGCCCCCAGAGCGCTGACCCGTGGCGAGAGGGCCCTGCCGACAGCGAAGTGGCTCCCCCTGCGCGCAAGAAGGGCCGCGTGGCTCATGTGGGTCAACTCGTCGAGCAGCTGAACCTCAGCTCCACCACGGACTCGACGACCACGAGCCGTGCGCAGCTCGAGGTTCCTGGAGGCTCCCACCCGTCCCTGGGGTCCGGCGACCGCCGCAGGCATAGCCGACGGCGGAGGTCGAACAGCAAAAAGGAGGCGACGCGCATGTCGGGCCCCGAGATCGACCCGAGCGTGCTCGGGGGCTGGACAAGGCCCGTCAGCCGGGAGTGTGGCGAGAAGCGCATGCGGCGCAGCATGGGTGGCGTGGAAGGTGAGGATAGGGACGGCGAGGCATTTCGGTGGTGTTACCAGACCCTATGGGGGTCACGCGCATCGGGATTGGCCTCACACGTGCTAACCGTCATCGACGCAGTGGAGAAGCTGAGCATGGGCAGCAGCACCAGCAGCAGCAGCGAAGCGTTATCCCTGCGGAGGAGCGTGGGAGGGGACCGGAGCGGCAGCGAGTCGTCTGCGTCGCTCACTGGTAGCGATTCCGACACGAGCTTCACCGCGCGAGAGGGGCAGCCGGCAGGGACGTGGCGGGGTGCTTCTCGGGTCGTGCCCGCGCGCGGGCGTCCCGGCGGCGATGCAGCAGCGGCGGCGCAGGTGGAAGTGGATCTACTCTCCGCCGTCTTGCGCGACGCCAACGCCCAAGTGGACGCCTGCAACGTCGGTGCGTGTGCGGCCCGGCACGCCCCTGGCGTGGACAAGGGGCTGCGTGCGCATCATGACGCTGTGTTTCCTTCCCACCTGTGCCCTTGCAGTCAAGCCCAAGCGCACTCGGCGCAAGCGCACCATCACGACCGGGGGTCGGGGCCTCGAGGATCACGACGTCGAGGTGACGTGCTGTCGGGAAGCGCATGGCAGCCCGCTGCGCCATCTGGCAAGCGAGAGGCTGGCTTATGGGCCGCGTGCAGATGGCGGAAGGCCAGGGTGTGCGGGCCCGCGCCGCGGATGCTGATGACCGTCCGCTCCTGCCGGGCGAGAAGAAGAAGCTCCGGCGGGAGGCGATCAAGGCCAAGCGGGCCGCGAGGGCGGCGCGGCAGGGGTTCGACTTGGCGGGCGTCAAGGAGGAGTTTGAGAGCATGGTGGCGGATGGGACCGAGATGCGCACGCTGGGACCGGTGAGGCGCTGGCAGGGAGCGGCAGGGAGCAGCAGAGATCACGAGGGAGCTCTGCGCTCTCATGTCGACACATGCGTGATGTAAGTTAGCTCGTGGCCCCCCGCAGATGGGGCGGGACGAGATGACGGCGGTGAAGCAAATGTCGGCCATTTACGGCCTCAAGCTCGTGACGACGGGCAACGGGGCGTGCAAAGGCGCGGTGGTGTACCTGCAGAGAGGGTCGGGCATGCCCACGGGGGCGGGGGTGCAGCAGCTGGAGCGGTTGCTTCGGTTGCAGACGGCGAGGGAGGACGTGGGGCAGAGGGGCGGTGGGACCACGGCCGAGGTAAGTGTGGGGCGTGGCAGGCGGGACACGGTATCTAGCGGACGTGGGACGTGACAGGGCCTTGCACTCTTTCCGCAGAGGCAGGAGCTGGCTCGGATGGCGGGGATTCCGGGGATCAGCACGCCGCGAGGGGTGCGGGGCCACGGGCGGCCAATGGTACCCGCGGGGATCGGGGACGCGGGATGACCTGGCTCGTCTCACAGAAGCGCTGCGTGCCGCAACGCGCTTGTTGCGGATGTTCAACATGCACAGGGCAGTCACGCAGCACAGCCTGCGTTAGCCATTTGAATCGTTGTCGTGACACTGGTGTTAGATAGGAGTGGAAGGCTACGGCGTGAGCGTGAACTTGACGAGCATCGCGCTTGTCCTCATTCTAGCAAGTAGATGCGGCTGCCGATGTCCCCGACGATCCAATCAAAGCCCTCCAGGAGGCCCTCGCCCGTCACAGCAGAGCACGGCACGATCTGCGCATCAAGAGAAGCTGCCGTTCGCCTTGCTGCTCCCCGCACACGCCACGAGCTTGCACCACGCAGGTCCGCCCACCTTCCAGTGCCGTCCCGCCAGCTTGTCCAAAGCCATCACGTCACGAATCTCCTCGCACGTCAGCGACCCAGGCAGGTCCTGCTTGTTCGCAAACACCAGCAGGGTCGCCCCTGCCAGCTTCTCCTCCTGCGGGCGCAAAGGTTACGGTGCTTCCCGCATGGTGCACCCGCAACGCGTTGCTGCTCCCTCGCACCCGTCTGAGCCCCTGGCCGAGAATCAGCGCGCAAGAGGCCTGGTGCACCGGATATGCTCGAGAGTCCTGCAGTGTCACCTGGAGAAGCTTGGCTAGCTCGGCAGCGCAGTCGGCAAGCCGGCGGGTGTCGGAGCTGTCCACCACCCACACGAGCCCGTCCGTCTGCTCGTAGTAGTTGCGCCAGTATGACCGCAGGGTCTTCTGCCCCCCCACGTCCCAGATGTTGAGCCGGTACGCCTTGTATTGCATGGTCTGCGGAGCATCCAGACCTGGCTTGTGGCCCGTGCGAGCGGTACGCGGCACTGGGAGGGTCGGGAACACCGGACAGTGCCTACCACGAGACAAACATCGTGCAGGTACCTTAATGCTGAAGCCCAGCGTGGGGGAGATGGTTGAAATGTCCTCCCCGTTGATGCGCTTGACGATGGTGGTCTGCAAGTAGCCGAACAGGCGGGAATGAGCATTTTCCGCAGCCGCCAATGTGTGTATTGCCTAGATGAGGCTCCAACGCCGCTCCTCGCCTTCCCAGCGTTGTCCAGGCCGACCATGAGGAGCCGCATCTCCTTTTCCTTTGCCTTGACCTTCTTGATGATCGAGATGAGGCCCATGGCCTCCGCGCATTGAGGACGCGCGCTGGTAGCGAAAGCACGTGCAGGGGCGCCTGCCAGGCGCGGGATACGGGCGCGCGCTGCCGAGCTGTCGCTGCGCAGAAAATAAACGCGGTTTGCCCCTTCCACGCCCGCCCTCTGGCGTCCGTCTGGCCCACCCGGTCGCTCCACCTAGACGCGTGGCGCATGCAGAATGCAGGAGAATGCCGGGCCGAGGGCGGGTTCCATCGGGCCGCTGCCAGTCCGTTCTGCCAGTCTGCTCAGGCCCGACAGGATCCGGCTCCTCCTGCGCCACACCAACCCTGCAAGCTGCCTGGTCCCATGCGCACGCCTGAGGCTGCGCCACAAACCACGACATTTGCTTTCCCTTTCAACCAGGGCACGATGCCTGCCCCACGCTCGGCATCTAGCCAAATGCAGCCGGGCTGCCTGACGCCATCCTGTGTAAGGCGCCGGCACGAGTCAAGCCCCGGGTGCCCGGCTCCCCCACCACTAGCCATAACCCCGACCCAGACCCCAGCCAGCGGGGCAATTAGGCCGACTTTCCCTTCTTCTTCTGCATCTTCTTCAGGTAGAAGGCCAGCTCAGCCCCCTCTAGGATGTACCCGTCCGCACGGCCGCACTGCGGGCAGCACAAGCTTCACAGGGTGGCCCCCGCATTGCGCGGTCGCGCGTCACGACCTTCCGAGCGCGCGGAGGGGCGACGGGGACGCAAGCCGCACGCCTCCACTGTCTCCTCGAAGCCGCAATGCGAGGCCGCGGCATGGACACGCTGGAAGAGATCCCATGCCCCAGCGACGCACCTGCCCCGGCCGCGACGAGATGCACGCGAAAAGGCGGCCGACGTCGAACTGGTGCCCCAGCTGCTCGTCCAGCTTGTGGCCGACGTTGCGCTCCTTGATCTTGCGCTGCACCGCGTTGGACCGCTTGGGCGGCTCCCCCTCCGACTTCTTCCCCAGCTCGATGCCGCGGTGCTGCGGTCGCGAGGCGGCACACGGACGGCTCACGGAGCGAAAGGCGGCACGGATCCGACGGGGGCTGCGCCGCGGCCGGCGCCGGGCGCGCCTGTCTGCAGCAGCCGCAGGCCCGCGCGCTTGCCTGCAGGTAGTACTGCTTGAACGGCGTGGCATCGACCGCGACGATCGCGTTCTTCACGATGGTCTTCGTGCGGACCAGCTCGTTGTTGGAGGCGTTGTACACGACGTCCAGGATGCGCGTCTTGCGCGTCACAGCCTCCGAGCCCCAGGAGAAGTTCCCCGAGTCCAGGCGCAGCGCCCGGAACTTCCTGTTGCCACCCCGCACGCGAAGGGGGCGCACCGACACGTTGGAGGAGAGCTTGGTGTTGGCGGGCTGACGGCCCAGCTCGTACTTCTTCGCCTTCCTCCAGTGCGGGCGCCTGCCGCCCGTGGCGCGCCGCTTGTGCAGCCCCGAGCGAGTGATCCCTGCACGCGAGCGAATGCAAGGCGTTCGTGCCGCCGGATGGCCTGGGGCGCCCGGGGGAGGGGCAGGAGGGGCTCCCAAGACCGAGCGCTCAAGCCGCCCGCTCCTCCGGGCGGGAGTGAGAAACGCGCTTTGTAAAGGGCAGCCGGGGGGCAGCGCGGGCCGCGCGGGGCTGGCACGGGCACGGACGCGCGTCGTGCAGCGACACGACGGCTCGGCGTGGCCCCCAGGGCCGACACCCACGGCGAGAGGGCACGGGGGACCAGACGCGGGGGACATCTGGCCCACCGCGACCGCCCCGCGGCGGGCTTCGGCCCGACCCCACGGAACGCGGCCGCGCAGCCGAGCCGGAACTCACCCATGGTCTCTCACTCGCGGAAACGAAAAGGAACGCGACCGTGGCCGCCCGGGTGGTCTTCACGCGCCCGGGCACACGCAGCTTAGATTACGAGCGGTGACACCGCCAGTGCGATGCATCCCGAGCCTCGCCTCTCCGGCGCGCTTCCTGCAGTTTCGCGACGAGTAATCTCAAACGAGTGAGCCGGTCAGGAAAACCGTCTGTTCCACACCCTTCGTTGCGTGTTTGGCTGCCGGCGGGAGGACGATGGCCGCAGGTGAGGCGCTGGAGGGATTTGCTGCCAACGGTAGCATATGTGGAAGCACCGGATACTGTGCGGGTCCGTCGTATCGTCAGAAGGCCCACGCATCCGTCCTTCGGCCAGGCGTCACGTTCATCCATCCAGGCCGGGGCGGGTACGCCTCGACTGTGTTCGCCTTGCGGCCATCCGCACTTGTGTATGCTCTGTAGCGACGATGGACAGTTCGGTTGGGCCTCTGGCAGGCCGGGAGCGCTGCTGGGGCGCCGAGGGCAGGGTTGCTGGGCTTGGCTGTCGCCGTGCCCCCCACGCGGCTTCGAACCTCAAACCGCGGTCTTCCCTTGCAGCTGTCGTGGGGATGACCGGGCTGGTCGCGACGGTGGCGCCGCGTCCGCTGGTGGCGGGGATGGTCATGGCCGCTCCGTGCGTCGCGGCCGCCGGGCGCGTCGAGGTGCGTCGCCCCGCCCCTTATACACTGTCTTCGTAGTGTGGAGGTAGAAACGAGTGGTCAGGCGCCCGTGAACGCGGCTCGGGCCCCTGCTGCAGGTGGTGGCCATGGCCAAGCGTCGGAACGCGAAGAAGGAGAAGCGGATGCGCAACCGGGAGGCTGCTCGCCGGTTTTCCAAGAAGGTGAGCGTGGCATGTGGCGCGCTGTCACGTCACCATCCGTCGTCCCGGGCTTGTCTTGGCAGGGCAGGCCCACCAGTGGCCTGTTGCTGAATGCTTACAGCCCCAGAGAAACCCCGGCAGCATACGTTAGGTCTCGCTGAGCTCGAATCGGCGCGTCCTTGGTTGATCTGCCGACACCGCGCGCGCCCCTCGCCCATCCACCCCTCCCGTGCCCGCGCTCCCAGATGGGTCGCAAGAGCATGGGCAACGGCAGGAAGGAGGAGGCCACGAGCACGAGCTGGGTCTCTCCTTTTAAGTACACGGTGGAGCAGCTCAACTGAGACTGAGAAGGTGTGTCTGCTGGGGCACACCCGCAGCATGACGGACGTTCTACCGAGGCCGGCTGCCGGAAGCAGCCGTCGTCGAGTCCCTGCACATTTCAACGGCAGACGCATAGAATCGGCAGGCGGCGGCCGGCTGACAACGTGACGCCGCGCCGTGCGGGCATCAGCATCAGCGCTTGGCGAACGCAATCTGCATGTTGTGCCCCTCGCTGATCTTGAAGTCCTGCAGCCCCGCCCTCGCCACCGCGGCCTTGCCCTCGTCCTCGAAATCGACGAACGCTGCGCGCAAGGACGACACCCGTGGCTCGCGTGCCCCCCGCTCCCGAGCGTGCGCCACACGCCAGGCATCGCGGTGCGCTCGCACCAATGCCAGGCTTCTGCTCGATCATGCGGACCTCCACGAAGCCCGGGAACTGCTCGAAAAGCATCTTGAGCATGCCGCCCGTCGTCGAGTGGGGCAGGTTCTTGACGAAGAGCGTCTTGTTGGGGATGTTCTCCTCCATCTCCTGCCGCCGCTGCTCTTCGAAGCGAGCCGCCGCCTCCCGCTGCTCCGCCGCCTGCTGGTCCAGCTTCCGCTTGTGCTCCTCCAGGAACTTCTGCTTCCGATCCTGCAAAGCGGGCCCCCCAGAGTTGTGTTGCCGCACGACCCCATCCACAGCAGGACCTGCCGGGCCCTGCAGCGCCCTGCATCCCACACCTTCAGCTTCTCCCGCTCCTCCTTGTTATGCTCCTGCGCGGCAGCCTTGTCCCTCGGCTTGTACGAGCCGTCCAGCTTGGCCACGGCGTCCGACTTGCCCACGGCGTACTGCAGCCGCATGGGCTTCTCGAAGAAAGGGAAGGCTTGCATGGCCCTGCGAGCAGAATGTGTCGCGGGTCCATCGCGCGTCCGGCACGATCCCATCGCTCACTTTGGGCCCTACGCATTCTGCGAAAGCCAGCCAAGGGCTTCACCTCAGCGCGTTCGTTGCGCTCGTCACATCCGCAAACACAATCCATGCTTGTCCCCGCAGTCGGAAGGTCTTGAGCGCCACGATGTCGAGGATCCGGCCGAACTGCCCGAACACGGCGTACAACGCCTTCTTCAAGTCTGCGGGAGCGACAGCAGGCATGGCCAGTCGGGCGATCGACGAACAAGGAGCCCATCGTGCGACACGTGCGCTCTGGGCGCGCGGGAGGCGTGGGGATGCGCCCGGGGTGCGCTTGTGTCCCAGGCGGCAAGTCGAGGCTCCCTCCGCGCCGCAGCCGCGCCCTTTTGGCATTTAGCGGCATCCACGCAAGCGACGACAGCAATGCACGCGACGCAGCTGGACGAGAGGCCCGCTGGGGCCCGCAGCACGCCAGCGGGGTCCCCGTCGGGCCGGCGGCAAGCATCCCACCTTCCTTCTTCAGCTTCTCGGGGAGATTGCTGACATAGATGGTCTGGTTCGGCGGAACATCTCCCGCGGACATGGCTCCCAGCCCCTACCCGCCCCGCCGCGGGGAAGATCGCGCGAGAGCGCCCCCTGTGTTCACGGTGCCCCAGTCCGACGCTGAAAAAGCACCCTGGACCGATTGTCGCGACGCCCGCAGCCTCCGCTAGTCACAATGAACGGCGCGGACCGAAGCGTGCGAAAAGAACTCGGTAATTCTTGCCAAATCGGATGTTTTCCGGCATCCTGTGACGATGACCCAGTGGACTGCTTCTTCGAAGACCTGACGTGAGATTGGTTAGAACACGCGCACCGTGGCAAGGGAATCCTGGGGCTTTCGCTTCCTGAGGCTACGCTCCTCACGCTTCGCTTTCTGAGGCTGCCTTCGATCGCAGACAGCACATCACGGCGTTGCTGGGTGGTAAGTCTGATTGCCTGGAGAGCTACCTGGCGGCCCGGCTGTCGAGCACGGCCGTGCTCATCATGGAAACTCCCAGTGGGCGTGCTCCCAGGCAGCGCACGCCTGAGCCGGTCCCGGCGTGGCTTGGATCGGGGAGGCCGAGGCGACAACTTGGCGTCGCCAGGGGCTTCCGGACGGCCCCGCCATGTCCCAGTTCGGCCAACATCCCTACCCAGGGGAGGTCCCTCCTCCGGAGGTGAGCGTTGCCAACACACCGAGCCATTAAGCTTTCCAGCGTTCGCGTCGTCACCCTTGGCAACCAATCTCGTCACGGCACCCTTTCTCGCGCACCGCAGGGGTCTCAGCCCAAGCGTTCCCGCTCCCGATTCGATCGAGGGCCCGGTGACGTCCCGATGCCGCGCGCCGCGCCGATGACGGCCCCGTCGACCAGCGATTCCGCTTATGCGCCAGCGGGTCCCCTCCCGGGGGCGTTCGTGGCGTACGTCGGCCAGGGACTGGGCATGGCAGCAGCTCCAAGCCCGACAAACTACAGCCAGGGCTACGCCGCAGCGCCCGTGCACGCGCCGGCGTCGCAGGGACATCTCTATGTAACGCAGCAGTCCTTCGTGGGGTCTGCTACGCAGCCCGGGGCTTTCCCCGGCCACATGGCACCCCTGCGGCCCACGCCGCCCCCGTCAGACCCTGGGCCCGCGTACGGCGCCCCATACGTCCCGCCGCCCCCCCGCGAGCAGCGCATGGATGTTGCTACCTATTCGGGGGTGTCCACTTCCGTCACGCCACCCGTGAGTTGGTCGGGGGGCTACCCCCACTCTGCACACTCCGCGCCCCCTCAAACCATGCCCATGCAAGGGGGGATGATGACTGCGCTGCATCCGCACGGTCAGCCCCACGGGATGTCGTCGAGTCCGTATCCGGGCCAGCCAGCCCCGCCAATGGCCATGGGGGCCGGTGCCGGGGCGGGGGGGTATGGACCTGACGGCGTGCCATACGGGGCGCCCCATGCACCTGGGCCGGCCGGGGCCGCATTGCATGACCAGGGTCACGACGCGGCGGCGGATGCGCTGGCGGAGGCGGCCCAGGGTTACCCCGAGGAAGTGCGGGAGCGGTGGGGGATCGTGCTGCGGCAGCTGAACGGGACGCGGGACCAGATCACGGCGTCGCAGGAGTGGTTCATGCAGTGCCGGGTGCACGCGGCGGGGATGGCGCTGCAGATAATGGAGCGGTCGGCGGTGAGGGCGGGTGCTGATTCAGATGCCTCTCCAGGGCAGGCGTGTTGGTCATGTCGTTGCCGTGGTTGATCTCATGCAAGCCCCGCTTGCGCCGCGATGTTGCAGGAGCTCGAGTCGGTGGGTGACAACGAGGGCCTCATGCACCTGGCGTACCTGGCCCACGACATTTTGGTGAAGGGTGCGTCGACCCGAGGCCCCAACACGCCCCCGGATGCCGACGCCATTGCCCAGGCGATACGGCCCATGCTGGGGCCCCTCCTGCGCCGGGCGCTGCTCGCGGGGAAGATGAGGTGGGTTGTGCTGACCAGGCCCGAGCTGTGATGCGCGGGGGGCACAGGGAGCCCCCGGAGTCACTCGGCAGGCCCGCCCAGCCAACTCCGCAGCGCCCATGCACCGTACTCACCCCCGTCTCTTCGCAGGAGCGTCGAGTGGGGCATGTCCACGCAGCACGGCCTGGAGAAGCTGCTCGCTTTGTGGGAGAAGAAGGGCGTGTTCACGGACTCCGTCTGCAAGGACCTTCGGTACTACCTCCACAACGGCATGCGCGACCCCGTCATCGGTGAGGCATGTTGGTACTGGCCGCGTAACACGTCACCCAGCGCGACGGAGCCAATACCAGGGACCCAGGCACAGTGGCGGTGCAGAGGCGCCGGGCGGGGTGTCAGTGGGTGGAGCAGGATACAGTGCGCGTCGCAGGTCGCGACCCCGAAATGCGACATGCGAACCCTTCTCGCACATCGTCGCCCCCGCAGCGGCCGCGGAGGCTGCCGAGATGGCCGCCAACGTGGCGCGCTCGATGTCGGAGCAGACCGTGACGGTCAACGCGGCGCAGCGGGCGGCCGAGGTGGCGGCGCAGCTAGCGGCGCGCATTACCGCGGAGACTAAGAAGACCAAGGCGGACCGGGAGGAGGAGCGCAAGAGGGAGCGGGAGGCCAAGGAGAGAGGGCAGACGGCACTGCCGGACCCCGCCCTGCAGGCGCAGTGGCCCGTGCAGGCAGGGCGGGCACCCGATCCGGGCATGCCTCCGCCCGAACCCGCGCCGGGGCCGTATCTCGGGCCGCCGGAGGGTCAGTGGCCGGTGGCACAGCGACCCATGCCACCCCCGAGGGGCCCACCTCCGGGACCTGCACCCTGGGGAGACCACCCTCACGGTCCGCAGGGGCCGGGGTTCGGGGAGGGTCCGTGGGATGGCGGCAGGGAGCCGCAGGGGTGGGGCGGGTACGGAGGCCACGGCCCAGAGGGGCCCGGGCCGCACGCGGTGAGTGGAGACTGTGCAATGCAGGGAGAGATGAGTGGTATTCATCTCTCTGTTGACTGCACCACTCTCTACGCTGATTGCGCCCGTCTCCGCGCGGCCCCAGGGCCCTCCGATCCCGGCGCCCCCACCCCGCAACTCGACGGCGGTGTGCACGGCGGGCGTCATCCCGAGCGTCGTGCGGAGGGCGTTGGAGATGCATCGGCCCTACGAGGCCACGCCCATGGAGTTCGTGCAAGAGGAGGAGGAGGGCAGGAGAAGGGCCCTGGTGCGTGGCTGGCAGGAGGCCGCGGCCAGGCTGCAGGCTCGCAGCCCGCAGCAGACGCAGCGGGCGCCGCCGGCCCCACCCCAACCCCCGACGTTTGGCAGCGCCCCGTCCCGCCCCGCCCTGCCCGGGCCTGGGGATTGGGCGGGCTCAGGCCAGGGTCCCCAGGGGCCCTGGCTGCCTCCCGGGCAGCGCTTTTGATGAGGAGATGTGCATTTGACTGAGTCATGGGTCAGGGGTCAACCGCCTGTCACTTTGCACGCACAGCAGTTGCCGGGCGTGGCTCGCGGGTTCAAACGATCTCTGCTGACTCGACTGTGCCCGCGCCTGCAGCCGTGCCACACGGGCTTGGCTTGACCCGCACGCACACCGCAGCCTGCGACCTTGCCACATGACGCACCCTCGACTGCACCCACTCAGCCCGTTGCGATGCAGACACCTGTTTCATGGTCCACACTGCCCGCGCACATGATACCCCGCTTGCTTTGATCCTTGCAGCTCGTCCCCACGTCTCGGCCCTCCCTCCACTCCTCACTCGCTTGCAGGGACTCTCACCGCCATTCACCTGCATGGCTGCGTGCATGTACTGACCAAACTGTCTAAACTTTGACCCCTTCGCAGCAAACTCGCTTGCAGAACCCTCAACACCCTGGCTCCTCCCACCCGCACCTGTCCCTGGCGTGACTGTTCGACACACATTTCCGCTGCTGCACTGGCTGTCTTGTCACACACCAAGCATGCCTGCCCCTAACCGTGTTGTTCGCTGCCCCCGTTGCCCTGTGTCAGGGATCCCACGACTGCTACTATCTACCCTGTGACACACCTATCCCCATCCTCACGGCTTCCCTGGCCTCCGCAACTCCGCAGGACGACGCCGATGTCCGTGAGCGCATCCTCAACGACAAGTACCTGAAGGCACGCCTGGATTTGTTCATGGCCGAGGTGGCGAGCTACAAGCCGGGAATGGAGGACCCAGTGCTGAGGGACGTGGCCCTAGGGAGAGCCCAGGCGAGATGCGGCGGGGAGCAGGGGTTGTCAATAAGCATGTGCGTGTGCCCGGCGACATGGAGCGCGCGTGGCAGACACGCTGTGCGCATGCGGGGCCATCGCTGTGCGCGTCGCTGGCCGTGCACATGTGCACCTGCCGAGCGTCTTGAATTCGATTCCTGTCGTTGTCGCAGGTCAAAAAGTACATCTTCACCCCGATCGCCACCGGCCGCGACGCGCCGGGGTACCGGCAGGGCCTGGGGGCGGCGCGGGAGGGTGGGGCGGCGGGACTGGGGGACTCGGATATGTACGCTGCATTCCGCGCCAGTCGCAGCAATGTGTACCACCAGAACCACCCGCGGGAGGTGCGCGCCCGGATGCTGGCGGACGCCGAGGCGGACATGCGCGAGCGTGGGATGCCCGTGTGAGCGACGGGGGTGGGGTTGCCATGGGGCTGCCATGGGGCGGCGGGGGTGGGGAGACGATTTGAAACAGACCAGAGTGTTTGTCATGCATTCGACGGGTGCTAATCAGAGCGAAGAAACGCTGCTGTCGAGATGTGCCACATGGATGCGTATGGGTATGCGTATGCCTATGCGGGACTTGACACAGCGCATGCAACTGAGGCCCTGCGTCACAGCATGTAGTCGTCTATGCGCGTGTCCGCCTCTCCTCTCCTCATGTACTCGAGCAGCGTCTTCTGCATCGTGTCTTGCTTGTCAAGAGGCGCAAGGGCCCCCGCCCGCTGCCGCTTGTCCCTGCGGGGGTGGGGGCAGCGAGCCGCCTGCTATGCCGCACGAGAAACCCTCGGTAGTTGGTCATTCGACGATAACATGCCAGCCATGCTGGGTGCAGGGTCACCCAACCACCGCATGCCAGCCGTGTCTAAGCAACAGCGAGACCTTCCATGCAACCCATGGGAACCCCCCCCCCTGCCACACTCCACGCACCTCTTCCCATCCCTCGACCCTCCACCCGCCCCCGCCGCCCCCTGCAGCCGCATGGCCCTGCGTGCAATCTTCTTGGTCATCTCCCGGTCGTGCGTGTCCATCCTCGCCACCGCCTCCCCGACCGTCCAGTTCTGCTTCTTCAGAATCTCCCCCGGGCCTCCCCGCAAGGGAGGCGTCGTGAACACCCTCACGCGCCTCCCGTCGTGCCCCACGGTTGACCCCGGGGGCGCCACCACAGTGTCGTACCCACCCCCGTCGATTGCCTCGGCCTCCGCGGCCCTCGCGGCGCGGATGGCCCTCGCGTTCTCCTCCCGCAGCACACGCAGGTCTTCTTTCACGACGCGCTCGGGGTACCTGGGGCACACGGGGAGCAAAGCGAGGCGTGGTTGCATGCACGATGGGAGCAGAGCGAGTGACAGTGGGCCACATCAGGGGAGCGGAGAAAGTGACAGTGAACGGTCAACATCGAACAGTCAGACGAGTGGGCAACACTCACGTGACCCCCAGCACCACCCCGGCTCTGGCCAGCTCGTCGGCGGGCGCCTTCCATGGCTCGTGGATGTGCTTGGTGGGGAGCTTGGCAAGCTCCGGCACCCATCTTATGGCAGGCGAGGGGTTGATGGGTCAGGCCAAGTGTGGGAGAAGCCGTCTAGCCATGTTTGCTGAAGTGGGGTGACTTCATCTCCCTCTTGCATTGAAGACGTAGCAAGGGTGCATGGTCGCTGACTCGCCTGCGAATGTAGGCGCCCGTGGGGTCCTGGGATCTTGACACGGGAGACACTGTGAAGTTCCACTGATCCAGTCCACTCTTGCCGGCATTCTGCCACATCTGCAAGGGTTGTAGGGACCATAGACGGGTGTCTGTCGCTCATCATGCATGCTACTCACTCACCATCCATTGCACAATTGGGTCTGCGAAACGGGTTGTCTGTCAATCACTCACCATGGAGTTGATGGCCAGGTCTGCGTCGCACAGAGTGTCGTGGAACCACCGGGCACCCTCCCTCCAGTCCACGTTCATCACCTCCGTCAGCAGGCACGCACACGACATGCGCACGCTCTGCTGCATCCACCCCGTCGCCCACAGCTCCCTGCGAGGCAGGTCTAACATAGGTCTAACAGATCGCGACCACAAGCAGCCCCCATCGCATGCACCCCCGCCATCGCTGCTGCTGCCTCGCTCTCCCCACTGCAGCAGTCACCCCACTCCAGCGTCCACCACTCACCGCATGCCGGCATCGACCAACGGAAACCCCGTCCGCCCCTCCTGCCACGCCTCCAGCAGTCGCCGCGAGTCGGCATTCCACTGCTGCCGCTGGTACGCGGGGCGGATGGGCTCGCTGCACATGCAGGGCCAGTGCCACAGCTGCCAGTACGCCAGGTCCCTCCACACCAACCGACGCCAGAACGTCTTGCTGACGTCTTTGCACCCCGCAGCCGCGAGCTTGCTCATCTGGGTCAGGCACAGCGGCGAGGGCTCCGGTAACGCTCCGGATGAGCGTTGTGGATGAAGTATGCAGCAACGCACGCAGAAAATAGCAAGCTGACCCCTGCACTCACCATGACCCTCGGGCTGAGTTGCCCGAAGTGGAGGTAGGGGCTGAGGCGCGTGACGCACCGACCGTCCGCGTAGCCCCTGTCCTTTTCGTACGACCGCAGGCACTGGGCGATGAAGCGGTCCAGGGAGTCGAGCGCGTACTGCTCGTCGAAGCGCCAACTCGACAGGATCTGCACGCAGGGAACGCACGGGCTCAATACAGAGCTGCGTGGGTGTGCAGCTGCATGCGTGAGCTGTGCGAGTATCTTAAGCAGCATGTCTGAAGCAACGTGCTGTCAGCAGAGGGACACGATGCATAGCACACACCTGGGACACCCAGTCAATCTGATAGCCCTCCTTGTCCACGGGCAGCTTCACGAGTCCCAGATCGTCCAGGGCTGCAGAGGTGACATGTTGCATCTATCTGTGTTGCCAGACAGGCAGCGCCCACGCATGCTCCACGACAAGCGCACACCCCATCCCGCTCACCGCATCCCTCCGCGGGCTTGCTGGCGAGCAGCGGCATGGCGGGCGGCGGGTGCACGGGCCGTCCCCAGTGCCCGAGCGCCCCGCATGCCCGTGCGAAGGGCGTGAGCGTCCCGAAGTGCCCCACATATGTGGACATGTCCACCCGGACATCCCACGGCTCGCGGAGCAAGAGGGTGTTGAAAGAACGCACGTGAATCCCCGCACCCCTCAGCGCCGCCTCGACCCTCTGGTCCGCGCCTGCCATGGCTGGCTCGTAGCGTCGGGAGAAGAAGACCCGGCCGGCGCCCACCGAACGGCAAAGCGACAGCAGGGCGGGGGTGTAGGGGCCCTTCAGGTACACGATGCCTGCCCCGGGTCCTGCGTCAGTGACAGGGCCAGACACGTTTCGGTTACGGCACATGGGTCAGTTGTGCATGATTGCCATCATGACCACTCGTGTCAGGGTGGAAGACAACATGGAAGACTCCTCAGCCCCCCTGGCTCTGAGCAGTACTCGGCCCTCACCGTACTTGCTGACCAGCAGAGTGTCGAGTGCCCGCAGTGCCTCCCGCGTCCACAGCCGGGAGCACGCCCCAGGTCTCCAGGACACGCCCCCGTCCATGCCGTCGCCCTCTTCGCTCGGGGAGTCCACGAAGCAGAAGACCACGTGAGCACGCGCCTCGTCTGCTGCCCGCGCGGCGTTGATGATGGTGGGGTTGTCGTGGAGGCGGAGGTCTTGCCTGGGGAGCGGGGCAGCGGCGGCGGTGCAGAACATAGAGCTGGCGTGACAACGAGCCGGTCAGACTAGCACCCTGCTATACAAATCGCAAGCATGCCAATCATGGGGCATGGACTCAGCGCCCCATCCATGCCAGTGGCACAGGCCTTGGCCAAGCGATGTCGTCACCTGAGCCACACCACGACGGCCTTGCCCCAGCCTCCGGGAGGACGCTCCCCCTCGAACACTGCGCTCCCCGGCTCCATGACGACCTTGTTCTGTCTTCGGAAACCGACCACGCCCCTGGGCAGCCGCACCGATGCCGGCCCACGACATGCAGGCACCTCGTCTGCCTGGTGCGAGGGGCTCGCCTTTGCTGTCGAAGCATCTGACCTGAGCCGTTGCGACGCCACTGTGGCAGTGACACCCGTCGTAGCCTCTCCTGCGGTTGTTCCAACCTAGAAGGAAACATTGTAAGTCAGGGCCGGGGCAGCAGAGACGCCTGCAGGGCAGTCTCGCAGTGCGTCGACTCGCCTGTGTCCGCTGCTGCCACGCGAGCGTCCCATGCGTCCGTCGATCCCCCCGTCACTGCTGGATGCTCCCCATTGCTCCCCGTCCGCTGTGCCATGGCGGTGAGCAGGTCGCCACGCTTCCGGACGTCGGGCAGGAGCGCGCACATCTCAGCAAAAGCCGCCCGTGCAGCGTCCCCCGATCCGAAGGTGCGTTCGAAGGCCGCGGCCACATCGTCAGCGGCGATGCCCGGCTTGTTAGCCTGAGAGAAGGGCGACGGGCCCTGGGTGAGGGGGCCTGGGTGAGGGAGTCGCAGCGCCACCGAACACACGCAGTGCCCCGTGCCCACCTTGTAGTCGCTTGCGAGCCCTTTGAAAGATCGGTACTCATTCTGGTCGCCCAAGGCCTTGAGCGTCGCGGCAAGCGCCTTGTTTCGCGAGCTAGTGGACGCCATTGGCGCCCAGAAAAACGCACGGGCTGTGATCCGCGTGGACCTCAGGGCGCGACAGCTGGATGCGCAGAGTGTGAAACCGACTGCCATCTGCCGCTGAGATGCTCAGCGGGATGGTGTCGGCCGCTCCAGGCGCCACGCCATCCAGCGCGGGCCTGAGAGGTGATGCACACTCGATGGACGCGGTAGCTCGAGCATGCAGGGGTCGGCAGCGACGTCGAGTATCTTTGTCATGCCTGCCATCGAGCATTGTGTTCAGGAGGGGCGCGACGAGCATGTGCTGCAACAGTATTGTTCTGACGCAGCGGCGAGCGGGGATTGGAGCCCCCGGAGCTTTGGACAAATCACCCACTGTCCTGCGCAGCCAGCAGCTGCTCGTGTCGTGGGGGCGGCGTGCGTGCACGTCTCTTGCTGGGCTTGGTCTAGTTGTGGCATCTCCTGAGCATACACCGAGGTGAGGCGCTCGTGCATGTCTCCGTGCAATTGCACCTTAAAAGATGTGTATGTTGCTGCAGGCGCTTGCGGCCACACGCTCCACAGCCGCACAGCAGAGCGTGCCATGTGCAGACATCGTGCAGGTCCGCGAAGCAGCACGCAGTGTTAGGTGCCAAAGAGCTCCTCATTGCTTTGTGTATTTCATAGCTTTCCAATCTTTCCTTGTGCGGATGGCAAAGGGCGTCCCCGTGGCGGCACATCTGCATCCCATGCCGGCGCATCCCGCCCCGCCCCGAGCTCCTGTCTGGGCCCGGTCACCCGTGTCGCTTGCATCCCAGCATCTTCGGAACCGAATCGTTTCCTGTGTGCTGTGCGTCATCGTTTTGTCCACGTCCCGCGCTCACTCGGGGTCACCTTGTCCGTGTGCCGCCTTCCACGCGACTTCCCCTTCGCTTCCGTCCATGTCTGGAGCGACTGAGCGCGGGCAACTTCTCGTCTACTGCAGGAGCGTTTCGAGCGCACTAGCGCTCGCTTCCCGCGGCACCGCCGGTCGCCAGGGGTCGTTGCAGGTGAGGCACCGCACGCCCCACGCGTCCGCGCGCCCCTCGCGTCGTAACCGCCCCCTGCGTTCACGATACGCAACGCCTCTCCTCTCCTCGCTTCGCAGCATCGCCATGATCGACGCCATCGAGCGCGGGCAGGTCCTCAACCTGCCGATCCACAGCGAGCGCATCACCTTTGGCCTGGGCTGGACGTCCCCCGCGTCCGCCGGCCCCTCCGACTACGACCTCGCGGCCGTGCTGATGTCCGAGTCCGGCGACGTCGTCGACGTCGTCTACCACCGCTGCCTCTCGGCCTGCGGCATGTGCGTGCGCCACCTGGGCGACGAGCGCGGCGCCAAGTGCCACCCGGCAGAGGACAACGAGCAGATCGCCGTCTACCCATCCATGGTGCCCGCCATCGTCAAGGCCATCTTCTTCGTTGCCAGCGCCACCCCGCGCTCCTCGGAGGACGCCCCGGGGTTCCTGCGCCTCGACAAGCTGCACTTCTCCGTAGCCTCCTTCGACCCCGCGCGGTGCGGCCCGGGATTTGTGATTGTGCCTATCAATCGCTCACTGCTTACTCTCCGTCCTGCAGCCTGCCCCACCCTCGTCATGGCATGACCCGTCGTGCTCATCCTTTGCCCGCAGTGCGGAGGAGAAGGGCGGGGCGCTGGAGCACGTGCTGCGTGGCGCGGACCTGAAGCCCTTCGTGGACGGCAACGACTTCGACCCCTCCTCGATCGCCGTGTGCGCCATGTGCCGCGTGTCGAACGGCTGGGTGGCCAAGTTCGACCTGGCGTGCCTGCCGCACGCGTCCTTCGGCCCCGCTGTGCCGGACCTGCAGGCGCTGCTGCGGGAGCTCCCCGAGGTGGACGCCTCCGCGGTCGTGGTCGACCGGGACACAGCGGTGCAGCCGCTGCCCAAGGTGGAGAGCCTGGTGGTGGACGCGGTGCTGGCGGCCTTCCACGGCAAGCCCAGGGAGGAGATCGAGCTGCCGGCCGTGCCCAAGCCCCACAAGAAAGCCGACGAGGAGGAGGAGGAGGAGGAGGAGGCCGAGGAAGAGGACGGGGAGCCCGAGGCCCCTTGGCCGCATGCGGTGCGGCTGGTGCGGGTGGACCTGGGGTGGTCAGGGTACCCGTGGTTCCCTCCTGAGAAGCCCAAGAAGGAGAAGCCGGAGGGAGAGGAGAGCGAGGAGGGCGAGGAGGCGGCTGAGGAGGAAGAGGAGGAGGAGGTGGAGGCGCCCCCGGAGCCCGAGTGTGAGGTCGTGTGCGCCGTGTACAACAGCAAGGGGGAGCAGCTCGCGGTCATTGACGCGGGCGGCGACACGGACGGCATCCGTGCCATCACCGACGACGACAAGAAGATCAAGGCGAGGCAGTGGAGCATGGGGCAGCACAGCGCAGCGCGGGGAGGCACAGGGCAAGCAGCTTGCTTGTGTATGGCCTGCGCTGACTGGGACCCTGCGCTGACCCGGCCTGGCTTTCACCCGACTGAATGGCATCCGCGCGACGCTCTGGTCCGCCTCTTGCCCGCCCCCAGGACCCAGAGTTCGGGGAGGGGCGCGACCCGACGGGCTTCCCGGTGAAGGCGTCGCTGCTGATCGACTTGAAGAAGATCAGCCCCGCGGCGCGTTCGATCGTGTTCGGCCTGACGTCGTTCGGGGAGGAGGGGTTTAAGCCGGTGGAGCGCATGTTCCTGCGCATAGTGGATGTGACGGACAAGAAGGACCGTCGCAACCACCGGGACCTCATGGTGACGCGGCTGGTCAGCCCCGAGGGGCAGCACGGGGACAAGAACATGGTCATCCTCGGCAAGGTGTCCCGGGAGTTCACCGGTGAGGGGCAGAGCGGGGCGCGGATGCGGGCGGCTGCGAGGGGCGACACGGGTGCGGGCGTCTAAGCCGCCCAAGCGTTCCCCTTTGCAGACTCGCTGTACTGGCGTTGGCGTTCGACGGAGGGCGACTCTGGACGCCCCCCGATGCCCCTGATGGACTACCTGCGTGACCAGGGCAGCACGCTCGAGATGCTGCAGAAGGGCATTGAGGAGAAGAAGGCCATGGACATGCAGGACAAGAACCCTGACGAGGTGCGGGGGTAGTCACGGCTCGGCTCGCATGCAACAACGGAGGGTCATGACGTGCGCTGGGCGCGTGTCACACGTCGCATGCTGCGGTGGACGGGGACAGAATGCTGGGCCGTGTCCGCGCGCAGGAGGAGGAGGAGGAGGATGCCCCGGCGAAGAAGATGGTGGAGCAGGACTGGCACTTCCGCTGCCGCGCCATGGCCTTCTTCGGCAAGGGCGCGTCCGTCGACGACCTGGAGCGGGACCTCCGCGACGTGGCGCAGTTCGAGGGCGTGAGGGACGCCGAGGGGCTGCGCGCGGACTCGGAGACGCGCATCGTGCTCCCCAACGGCGACCTGTACCTGGGGGGATACCAGGACGACAAGCGGCAGGGACTCGGGGTCTACTTCTTCCAGGCAAGGCCCACGCCTTGGTGCACACGGACGTCTGTCAAGCACTAGTAATCGGCCGCGACACAGTGTGTCACGTGCATGACTGCGCTTTGCCATGTCCATCCTCGCCCTGCCCCGCAGAACGGCGCTGCGTACGCCGGCTACTTTGTGGAGGGTTCCCGACAGGGCCGGGGCCTCCTGGTCCTGCCGGACGGGTCCCGGTACTGCGGCCAGTTCATGAAGGACAAGTACGAGGGCCGCGGGGACTACTTCTACCCCGACGGGGCGCTGTACCGTGGCACGTGGAAAAACGGCCTGCGCCACGGGCAGGGCGTCTACTGGTACCCCGGCCACGAGTCGTGCCTCAACGGCACCTGGAACGAGGGGTTCCTGAGCGGCGAGGGCGTCCACGAGGTGCCCCGGCACGTCAGCCGGGGCGCGTACGCCAAGGGCGTGCCCAGCGGCGAGGCCGTCTTCACGCTGTCCCACCAGGACCGCGTGCGGGGCCTGCCCTTCTTCGCGGCCGAACATATCCTCAAGGACCACGGGCCCACCCTCACCTTCGTCGGTGCGCGGCAGCTGCGACGGCCTTTCGCGGTGGTTGCGCCAGCGCCCTGCCACAGGCGCTTCCATGACCGGTCCTTTCCGTTTTTGGACAATCCGCATCCGATGCTCTGCGATGGATACACGCCGTGGCACCCTGTTGACCCAGCAGCCACCCTGCGCACTCGCATGCACCGCCACTGAGCGTGCCCCACTGTCCGTGACTTGCAGGCACGTACGTGGCCCCGGAGAAGAACCCCGAGGAGCCGGAGCCGGACGAGGAGGGCAACCTGCCGCCGTACGACCCCGGCCCACTGCTGGCCAAGGTGGGCTTCCACCACGTCGACGGCACAGTGTCCGATACGCACGACACGCCCTTCCCTCCCGTGGACGTCGACTCGCCCTCGACCATCCCCGGGGACGTGCTCGAGGAGGCGCTCGGCTTAGGCGAGACGCTCACGGACCTCATCCCGGACCCGCCCAAGCCAGAGACGGACGCAAAGGAGGAGGAGGAGGCGTGAGGGAGCGGATGCTGGCGTGTAGGCAATCGCAGTCGCTATTGACTTGGCACGCGGTCTGGGCGAGCTGGAGTTTTGTTGAAAAGCAGAATGCTGTGCGAATGCTCGAGAGGAATGCGCCGGGGCGGTCTCGCCACCGTGCGGCATGTGTGCTGGGTTAGGGGACGCCCCACACGCTCGGAACAGTCAGCCTCACGCTGTGTTGCGCTGAAAAACGACGCCCACGGCTCGGGCGGATCCAAAATAGTCGCGAAAGGTCGTCCGGACAGTGAGACGAGACAACACTATCACTGAGATGCTCCCAGTTCACGGTCATAGATACCGTCAGGAGCTGGGGACCTGGCTGCGGATGCAGTCCCAAGCAGCCACGACGTCCTCCCGCCGCGTCGCGCTGCCGCCAATCGCCATGCGCAGCGTGTACTTGCCGTTCAGTACCGTGTGCGTCAGGTACATCTTCCCCGTGGCGTTGATGCGGTCCAGGAGCTGACTGTTCGCGTCGTCACCAGCCCCCACCAGCCTGGGATGGGCACAGATGGGCACAGATGCTGCTGCCATGACATGTGCACGTGCAGAAGCGCTCTTGCCCCTGCCCTTGCGTGACCGCCTCTGCCTTTGCCGCCCTCACCTGAAGCACACGAGGGAGAAGTGGACAGGGGCGGCGACCTCGAATCGGGCATCGGCCTGCACCCATGACTCGAACTCGCGAGCCAGCGACACGTGGCTTCGGATGAAGTCGCGCAGGCCTCGCGCCCCGTACGTCCGGAGGACGGCCCAGAGCTTGAGTGCCCGGAAGCGCCGGCCCAGAGGCACCTGCCAGTCCTTGTAGTCGACCACAAGACCCGACTCGGTGGCACTGGGGCGGAGATTGACAGAGACGCTGTTGTTGCAGTTGGGGACACCCGCAGTGCGCCCATGCATGCCCAGAGCACCGCACGGTGCTCACAGCGGTGGTGCAATGCACGGGCAACTGCACCACGACCATGTGCAATCCATGGGCCCCACGTGTGCATCTTCTGCTTCACCCGTTCTGCAGGAAGGCCGGGGTGAGGGTCAGGGCCCGGACCAGCGGCTGCGCGTCCCGCACGAAGAGCGCCGAGCAGTCGAAGTTGGTCAGCAGCCATTTGTGCGGGTTGAAATCGAAGCTGTCGGCGAGCTCCACCCCCTTCATATGGTGCCGCATCTCCGGCAGCACCATGGCAGCCCCGGCATAGGCAGCGTCCACATGCAGCCACATCCCATGCTCCTGGGGAGGTCATAGACCGGGGTGGGATGTCAGATGGTCAGCCAACGGGCACCAGAGTGTTGCAATCGCGATGCCGAGTCTCTCCCAGCCTCACCTGCGCCACGCGTGCCAGCCCCGCAATGTCGTCCACGGCAGCGCTGCTCGTGGTACCCAGTGATGCACAAACAAACGCAGGGATCAGGCCCCGCTCCAGGTCCTCCTTCACGGCCGCCGCGAGGTCATCTGCCCTGCAGGGAGCACGTGGCACAAGACCTATGGGTCCCATGGATACAAGGCAGGCAACGGTGGGTGCAGAGCGCTGCTGCTGTGGCTTGCCACCATGCGATCGTGTCACCTGCGTGCCTTCCATCACCATGCACATGCGCCGCCCTTAGCCGGGGCCTCACCTCATGCAGTGGTGGTCCTCTGCCCTCGTGTGCACGGCACGGAAGTGGCGCACCCCGGCGACCATGCACGCCTTGCGCACGCACGAGTGGGCCTGGTCGCTGGCGTAGGCCACGAGACGCCACTCGTCACCGGGAGACCCTGCAGCAGAGAATTTAGCACTGAGCTTCTGGCCGGCCACTGCGTACAGAACACTAACTAACCACAAGGACATTTCACTCGCCACACACGCGCATGTCGCCACGCACCTGCGTCGGCCTGGGCGCCCGGACTGGCGGGAGGCGCCCCCGTGATGCGTGCCCGGGCCGCCAGAAGTGCCACCAGTGCCGCCTCTGATGCCGTGCCCTGGATGACGCCCCCGCCCTTGCCAGACCGGCTGAGGAAGGCGTCGGGGAGTCCGATGAGTTGCGCTAGCCAGTCGAGGACCGATTGCTCGAGCTCCGTCGCTGCCGGGGACGCAAGCCAATTGAAACCGATGACGTTCAATGCGCCCGAGAGCATGTCGCCCAGCATGCCAGGGAAGGAGGAGGTGGCGGGAAAGTACCCGAAGAAGGAGGGGTGCTGCCAGTGCGTCACCCCTGCGAGGCAGAGGGCGGTGACAGATGGCACGTACGCCCTCACGCCGTCAGCGTAAAGAATAAGACCTCCTCTCTGCCGTCGCCTCGCCTGGCATGATGATGGCGTCCAGGTCTGACATAACCGCATCCCATGCCTCTCCCTCCTCGGGGCATTCCCTGGGCAGCTGCGCCATGATGGATCCCGGAGACACCTGGCTCAGGACGGGCTCGCGCGTGGGGAGGCCCTCGTAGTAATCCGCGATCCAGTCCACCACCTCGTGCGCGCGCCTGCGTGCGCAGGCTACCCTGGGGCACGTGACAGGCTGCAACGACACCACCAGGTTGCGGCCGTGGGCGTGCCACGTGCCTCCGGAAGTCCTCAGCTGTCATAGGGTGCCCAAAGTCGCTTGTTTCTCTTCCAGAGACCTGACTATCCGTCTCGGTCGCCGCCTCGCGCGCCGCGCTCCTCGCTGCACTGAGGCGGGGTGTGAGGGCCCCACGCACCCAGGCCGGCTGAGCACGCCGGCAAGCATAGAGCGCTCGCCCGGGCGCTCCATGGGCTCGAACGCCTAGTACCCTCTCGACCATGCTTTGAATCGGGCCGCTAGCGGCGCATCGGCGGGGACACGGGCGCGGCACTCGTAGCCAGGCCAAGGAAACTCGATGGCGCGCCAAATAAGGCCTGTGCGCGACAAGCATGCAATCTCGCTCTCGACGGTGGTAATTTGTGGTGTCGCAGACGCCAGCTTTCGCTGACGGACCGTGACACGGCTTGCAACTTGCGCAGGTCGACGCGGGGCCAGGTGATTGCCGTGCCTGCCGCGCGAAGCCCCCAGAGGAAGTCGCTCCGATGTCGTGTGCTGAGAGGCCGGGCCCATGTCTTCGAAAGACCTGAAGCAGCAGCTCACCGCCCTGCTGAAAGCTCGTGCGTCTGTCAGCGCCGCTGAGGAGGCGGGGAAAGGGACACGGCTGCCAGCGAAGAGGCAGGAGCTGAAGAGGTGAGGATGGCATGCGCCCACGCCGCCAAAATGATGTGCATCATTGTGCGGTGGCTGCGCCTACAACAGCTGCTGCTCAATCCACGCGCAGGCAGAAGGTGGCCAAGTCGATACGACAGGAGGTGGCCAACGACCCGGTTTTGTCCAAGCGGCAAGTTTTAGGTGCGGGCCGGCTACCGTCGACCATTGTGCGCGTCGGGTGTGACAGCTGTGCGTGCCACCTGCCACCGGGTTTGCTAATTGGCTTCTGCTCCTTCCTGGGCATCGCAGAGCGCAACCTGGTGTACCTCCAGCGAACCCTCCAGAGCGCCGACGAGCACCGGGAGGTGCTGGAGAAGGTGCTGCCAGGGAAGCCGAGGAGGAAGGGCAAAGAGGAGGAGTTTGCGCCCGAGGATGAGCGATGAACGACGTGAGATTTTGCAAAAGAGCGCCCGAGTTGTGCCATGCCGATGGCGAGGCCTCCCCGCGCGATGGCCGCGCCTCCCATGCGTGCAGGTGTCTGTATGCCACACATGCTGTCCATGCATTCTGCGGGTTCCTCTTTCGTGGGCTGGACGCGTCGGGTTGGCACGGCGACCGGTCTTCGCCCACAGCACCCGAGCCGCACGACCAATATGTAGCCCTCCGAGCGCCTCTTCGTGCCGCAATATCTTCCGTCGCCGTCATGCGGCAGGCGGATGCGGGCGGGGTGTCGCGGGAGGCGCGCGTGGGGGCTTGTGTGCCGCGATGGCCGAGCTGCCGGGAGGAGAGGCAGCCGCGGCCGTGCGGAGCGTGTTTGAGACGCTGCGGGAGCTGATCAAGGACGCCGAGGCGCAGCAGAGGAACCGCCCAGCGATGGGCGTGCGGGCGCGAGGGGTGGGCTACTGCCCCCCGGGCCTCCCCCGCCCCCTCCTGCAGAAGGTCGACTTTGACCTGGAGCCCAACACGTTGGGGCTGATCTACGGCAAGAGTGGCTCGGGGAAGAGCACACTGCTGCAGATCCTCGCGGGGCTCACGGAGGTCACGGGTGAGGGGCGGCAGGACGCTCGCATGCGAGGCCGCGTGGCCGTGGTGGGCGTGAGGTGCGCGTGCGCCCGACGTCCGCGCAGATGGGTCCATCGCGATCGCCCGGCCGGACGAGGTGGCCCCGGCGCACATGCGCCCGAGCGAGCGCAGTGCTCGTGCGGGTCTGGTCTTTCAGTTCCCGGAGAGGCACTTCATCGGAGACTCGATCCAGGCCGAGCTGACGCTGACGTGGCCCAGGACGGTGGACCTGTTTACGCGTCAAGTCCTGACGCAGAGGCTGCTGCAGGCGAGGCCGAGGCGGTGCAGGGGCACGTGGGGCGCCGGAGGCAGCGTCGCTGAGGGCTCGCGTGGCACCCGCAGGCGCTGAGCGACACGGGGTTCGATCTGAACCGGTACCCGCTCAGCACGGACCCGCGCACGCTGAGCGACGGGTACAAGCGGCGGCTCGCTCTGGCCACGCAGCTGGTCCGGGGCCCAGGGGTGCTGTTGATGGACGAGCCACTCGCCGGGCTGGACTGGGTCGCGCGGGCGGAGCTGGTGAGGCGCTTGCGGCGGCTTGGGCTGTGCTGTTGCGCCACTGGCTGCGGCTGAGAGGGTCTGGCTGCGGCTCCTTGCAGGTGCGCCTTCTGCGCTCGCTCAAGGGCTCCTGCACGCTCCTGGTCGTCAGCCACGACATCTGCGAGTTGGCCCCTTTGGTAGATCGGGCGTGGGAGATGCTGCCGGGCGGCGAGCTAGCCGAGCGGCCGGCTGACGGATTGCTGGGGCGGGGGCCGACACACTGGCACGTGTGAGCGTGGTTCCGCGTTGAAGAAGGGCAGAGCCGCTAGTTTGTTCGCGAGAACGCATGGCTGATGCGCACTGGCTTTCTTGTTGCATTGAGAGTCTGTGCTGACCGCGCTGACTCAACAAGCCAACCGCGTCCCACGTCGCTGAAAGCCGGAGCAGGGATGTTCGCGTCACGCGTTTCTGTCCCTAGGGTCGCCGGGGTGGCTGCGGGGGCCAGGAAGCAGCGCGCTTCGCGCAGGGTCGCGCTCGCGGTGAGCACAACCGCCGCGCTGTCGTTCGCGTACGCCCGTTCGTCTCTGGCCTTGTCTCCCCAGATTTGAGCAGATCTGACTTTATCATGCATGGATGCCACGCAAGATAGAATGCCGCGCCCGGGCGCCGGCGCTGCGGCGCGTTTGCGCGCTTGTCGCAGTTTCATTCGTTCCGCAGGCGAAGGGCGACAACAAGACTCACCAGCGTCAGGCCCAAAAGCAGGAAAAAAAGGAGGTTCATAAGGCAAGACGAGGCCGCGCAAGGGGCTCGGCAGCGCGCCCGCCAACAGGGACCAGGGACCACGTTGGTTTGTTAGACCGCGCCGGCCCTCCCAGAGCTCTCCTGCGCTGCCCGCAGACCGCACAGGAGCCGCACCAGGATTACAACGTGGGCGGCGAGAATTGCCCGTTGCCTCAGGTGCCATACGCTGCAGGCGCCAAGGCGACGGTTAAACTGCCGCCGCCCGCCGATTCCCTGAGTGCTGCCCCGCTGTCGCACCGCAGGCCGTGCTCAACCAGGACATGCACGACCTCCTCTGCGGGCAGACCGAGTGGTGCTCGACGCCCGTGTGGTGCGACAGCCACGAGCACTGGACCGAGAAGTCGGAGCATGTAGAGATCTGAGTGCTGCGATCCATGCGCCATGATGGCCCTCACCGCTGACCTTTCCACTAGGCCTTGAAGAAGTCGAGGCCCGCGCCGTACCGCCACCCCTCCACCGCACGCCGCAACCGGAAGCGCTGCCGTGGGGGCAGGCGCTCTACCAGGCCCGCCACGTTCACGGCGTCTGCTGCCCGCGCCAGGGCTGTGTAGGACCCCAGCGCGAGGTAGTGCCGGAGCCAGTCGGCCAGCGGCTCGGGGCCGACGTGGAGGAGGATCTGGGGGATGAACAGTGGGTCTGATGCCATCTGCGACCGCGACACGAGGGTTGACGGGTGGTCCTGTGCGGCGCACTCATGCTCACAAGCCCCCCGCTAGCGGGCGAGACAAACACAATGAGGACCCTAGCAGCCCTTTCCTTGCATGGGCGGCTGGCCAGGCTGGGCGGTGCTCGCCTGAGAGAGGAGGGCGCGGGTGAGTCCGTCGAACTGAATGACGTCCTGCAGGAAGGGCCTGAGGACTGGGTCGCCCAGGCCCTGCATGCTCGCGAAGCTGGAGCCCAGGAGGCGATTGACGAAGGCGGGTGAGGGGCGCTGCCCTTTCCGAATGGACATCGCCCTGCGGTGCAGAGTTGGGGAGCACCGTACGACGGTGAGGCTGTGCAGGTGCGCACCTTTCAAAGCTGCGCACTGGCTGACTGGCTCCAGGTGAGGCTGTGCAAGTGCGTACCCTTCACAGCTGCGCACTGGCTGACTGGCTCCACGTCTCCTCACCGTTGGAACAGCCACGAGGCGCTGAGACCGGGGTTGTAGGCGTTTATGAGCCCCAGGGACGCACGGTCCGTGCACTTCCACCGCACGGCCTCGTCGACTGCCGTGGCCGTGCGCGGTAGGTGCCTGCGTGGATCATAACGAACCCACTCTCTCTAAGTACGCTGGTGTACCATACCATGGGGCTGGTGTAGCACTGTGACCCTTGCATCCCCGACCATGGCACTCACCGCAGTAGTGCACCGAATCCCCCGAAGGAAAGGGGCGACTGGATGCCCGAGGCGTCACCCACTTGCAAGACCCGGTCGTGGGCAGCCCGCAGGGGCGAATCGCGGAAGGTGGGGAAGACCCCGAACAGCGCCCGCTTCACCTGCATGCACGCGCACCCTCGATGCCAACATCGACCTATGCACCGCTCCGCCCCACTGACTGCCAGCCCGCCTAAGCATCCCCCAGGTCACCTCGATGTCCTCCAATGTGACGCCCTGGTACCTGGGCATGAGGTCCCAGTACAGATCAAAGAACTCCTCCAAGGAGTGACGGTGGGCCTCGGCGTCCATGTAAGTGAACATGTACGTCGTACGGTCCGTGGGGCCCGACCCGGCGGGGAAGGCCTCCCAAAAGACCTGGGCATCCGCCACTGTGTCGCCAGGCGGTTGCGCGTCCGAAACGGTGGCGATGACGTCGCTGGTCTGGTTGTTCTGAAAGCCGCTCGCCACGGTCCCCACGACCATGCACACGCCGTCGGGCTTCCGGGTGCCCCTGCAAGCACGTCGATGCGCGACTGGGCTCGCTCGGTCGTACGTGCCGGCAGCGTGTGTACCAGGGAGCGCAAGCATTAGCACAACAGACCTGTACTGGCGGACGATGGGGCTCCCGTGGCCCATGCAGTCGATGAGGAGCTCCCCCATCACGCGATTCTCCCCGCCCGCCACGTTCACGGCCACGCCATCGGCAAAGACGTCGACTCCCGCCACAGCCGTGCTCTCCCTCACAACCCCTCCCGCCTCCTCAAAAGCCCTGCGCGCCTCCGCCACCAGCACCTCCGGAGACACGCCGATGTTCAGGATGTCGGTCGTCCACAGCTCGCACCTCTCGTGGAATGCCACTCGGTTGGGGTTGAATTCGCTGCGGATGGCCCCCTCGGCCGCTTGGCGGTCCACGACCCCGCATTCCCACAGCTCCCGCAGCTCTGCCCGGCTGATGTTCCACTCCTGTTCCCGGCCCCGCAGCGGGCCACGCTCCACAACGCACACGCGCAGGCCCCGCGCCTGCAGCGCCGCGGCGAGGAAGATCCCCAGGGTGCCCCCGCACACCACCACGTCGTAGCCGGGGCGCTGTCCCAGCATGCCGTCCCTCCCACGCACGAACTCAGCTGGTGGGGCCCCAGGGCCTGTCCGCATCGCCTGCCACGCTGCATGGACGGGTCATGCAGGAGCGTGGCGCGCAGGCCGTCGCGCGACGCGTGCGTGGCGGACGGGGCCACAAGCCCATTGGCTCACCGCGATCAGCTGCTCGCAGGCCATCCAGCGTCGTTGAGCCCCCTGCTCCTCCTGCACCCGAGGCATCGCGACCTAGGCGGCCTAGGATGCTCTCTGTTTTTGGGCTGGCCGTGACCGAATGTGCGGCTGCCACGCACTGCGAGCCGCGCGCAGGTACCGGCCCCGATGCCCTGCCGTGGCTCGCATGGCACGCTATCGAGTGAATTTGTCTCATGGGGTCAATATGCGCGACCACCACCTCGCGTCCAGAGTGTGGCAATGTGTGGAGATGCCTGCGGAGACAACGGCAGCCGCGCGCAATCCTCAATCGATGACGTCGGTGCCTTCGTGGTCGACTTAACAGAACGCGACCCGCCACCCGCCCCACCATTGAGCAGCGAGACATTCACCGTAGCGTCAGATCATGTGCAGGGAACTGCGGTCGTCGGCCTTCGTATTGCAGTAACGCGTCCGCGCCAAGGGCAACTGCAGTTTGATGCGCGCACGTCTTATGGCGGATATCTCCCGAGGCATTGCTACGCATCTCAAAAGCTGGCGGAGCCCCGCAGAGACGTTTTGCTGCGGAGTGTGTGTTTCCAGAGGAGGCCGTTACGCGAGGCAATCGGCTCATCTGCTGACATTCACGCTCTCCGACCCCGCGGCGACGGGTGGGCTAGGGCAGTGCCATGGAGAGAAGCAGGGGCCTCGGCGCTCAGGTGGGCCTCGCGTCGCGCCCTCGTGGCTGCTCTCGGCAGGCATCTTACTGCGCATGCTTTCGCACACTGTCCGGGCTGCGTGCGCTTGTTCTCTCCGCGCCTCCCCCGGCCGCTTGTTAACAGTCGAACGTATGCGCCGCTGGGCCGCGTCCCGGCACGCTCGCGAGCCTTCACCTGTGTCCTTCGTGTGCAGGAGCTGAGCAGTCTCTCCCCGGGGGGCTTGGGCGCGGCCGCGACACCGCCGCGGGGTGCCCGGCATGACGCGTCGTGGTCCGGCCTGCGCGGGCCAATCGACCTGGTCGGTTACGGGGCCATCCAGACGGAGGAGGAAGATATCGCGGGGGTGATGGAGGCGGTCTCGACCCTGTGCGAGCGCGTGCGCGAGCTGGTTGTGCGCGTCGAGCCCCTCAGCGCCCTCAGCGAGGAGGCCCGCGCGCTGGCGCAGTCCTGGAAAGGCTTGGACCAGAAAGGGGATGCGCTGACGGAGAAAGCCTCGCAGATCTACTACTCACTGGACGACATCCTCCAGGGCCTGCAAACGCTCGAAGGCATCCGGGACGACATGCAGCAGGCGAGGGCCAGCCGTGCTCGACCGGGTGCGCCATGCCGTCGCGTCGGGGTCGAGCGCGACAGGTCGCTGCGCCCGCAGGTCGCGCGGAGCACGCTCCCGCTGCATGTCATCCAGGAGAACGTGGTGCAGGCGGCGGACCGGTTGCGTAACATGGATCCAAAGCGCTTCGAGACCATCGCGCGGTCGCTAGGTGACACCGCCACGTCGCGCATGCAGATGCCCGGCACCTATGGCATGCCGGTTGCGTCCTTGGCAGCGTGCGGGTGGCCCAACGTTTGTCGCATCCGTCCACGACGTGCCGCAGAGGCGCAGCTGCTAGAGATCAGCGCGCGGCAGAAGGAGATCACGGAGCAGGCGGCGGAAATCGTGGAGCTCAAGCGCCGCATCCGGTGCGCCCGCCAGCGCAGCGATCGAGGCGGTGGCCGTGTGATGCCACAAGCCAAGGGTGGTCCCCACTCGCTCCTTTGAGTTTCACCTAGCTAATCCGATAACAGCACCGCCCTGTCTCTGCGTCCCCGCAGCCCCATGGAGCAGTGGCAGAGGCAGGTGGAGAGCATGCACCAGGAGATCATGGCCTTGCACGGGATGCACCTGGCGATGAAGGAGGAGTGGAGCCGTTCCCTGGAGGACCTCGCGACGTACGGGGAGCGGCTGCGGGGCGTGGAGCGCGCCGTGACGGCCGAGGACGTCGGCCTGGGTCCCAAGGTGGACACGGTGAAGGGTCTGCTGCGGGGCCTGACGGAGAAGGCGCAGGACACGCACCGCATCGCCACGGAGATCAGCGCGGGCGTCGGGGCCGTCCGCGGGCTCAGCGGCACGCTCGCGGGGTACCAGCGGCACCTGGAGGCCGTCCACGACATGAGCGCCCAGTGGACGCAGCAGGTGGCCAAGTTCGAGCCAGCGAAGCTCCAGGTGGGTGTGTGGAAGAGCAACTAGGCAGCAGAAGGGCAGCCGTCGTGCGGGATCACTGCAGTTGGCGCTGTCGGGGCTCTGGATGCCTGGTAGTGTGCCGGTCAGGCCCGGCCCCTTGCGGTGTCGCCGTGGCTGTGGCTGAGGAAGGCGAGCGATACGAGCGGGAGGTGTGCCCTCCGTTGCTGTCCGCAGGACATTCTGGAGAACGTGACGTCGGTGCACGCGCGCCTGGCGGGGATCGAGAAGGCGGTGGCGGGGATCAAGGGCATCGAGGGCCTGGTGATGCGGGACAAGGCGCTGGAGCTGGGGCTGCAGTACAACATGGAGGAGCTCAAGAAGAAGCTGGACGGCCTGCAGTCGGCGCACCCGGCCATGGCGTCCACGAGGCTCGAGGAGGGCATCGGGGGGCTGTACGAGGAGATGAGGCGCTTCCACGCGGCCACCATGGCGGCGGTGCAGCGCGTGGCGGCCAAGACGGACGCGATCGAGGCCGTCGTCGGGAGGATGGCGTCCACCGTCGGTGCGAGGCTGGGATGTGTGACCTCGTCTCCCGCAGCTGTCCGGTCGTCCCTTGCCACCGACGCGCGTGGTGCGCCAGCTGTGCCTCGCGACCGCGCCCGCAGGCGTGGACACCCAGGACCGCGAGGCCTTGGGGAACCGCATGGCGGACGAGGTGGCGCTCCGTGCCGTGCCGGCGGTGCTGCGCATGATGGCGGCCCTCTATGACGAGTCGCCCAAGACTTTCCAGGGCAACGCCAAGAAGGCCAAGGCGTACGTCGACTTCGCCAATGAGCTCGACAAACGGTGCAAGTGAGTGCGGCTTGAGGTGGAGTGTATGAGTGTCGAATGCCACAGCAGTAGCGCGGCGTGAAGCGCTATGGATCGGGACGGGAACGAGGGACCCCCCTGTTTCTGCTGCGCAGGGCACGACTCGCAGTGGGGTTGGGAACTTCGTCAAACATTTGAGAAGGCCATGTGATCGTCGCTCATGCCTTGCCGTCGGCTTTGGAAAGACGACGCGTTAGGTGTTCCGAGACATCTGCGATTCACAGTGATTCTGAACTTGATAAATACCTGCCGACATGCCGCCGTTTCACGACCTCTCCAGAGATTGGTCGAGGCCAAGACCCGACATGCTGCCGCCCCCTATGCCCACACCCACACCCACGCCCATCCCAGCCACGCGTGCCTGGAGACGCGCGACCCTGTCCTCCTGCAGCGCCACGCGGGCGCCGAGGGCCTCGGACCCCGCCGCCCGCTCCTCCACCTTTGCCAGACGGTCCGCCAGAGCGTCCGCGCGCCTTGTGGCCTCTGCGTGGCGGTCCCGGATCGCCCGCGCCACGTCCGTCACCACCGTCTCGAGCGTCACTCGCTGGTCATCCTTGGCCCTCGCGATCTCCTCCGCCACCGTCGCCGACCTGCGGATGAGCACGCGACACGAGCACTGCCACCGTCGTCGCCCGGTGCGGCCTTGTCAGGCAGCGTCACGCTGCCAATCTCGCACGCCTCGGTGCACGTGCCTCCTGCTTGGTAACCCCGCACCTGTCCAGCATGCCCTCCAGGCACCCCTCGCACTTGCGCAGCCGACCCTCCACCAAGGCGACTCGCTCCTCCACGTCTGCCCACGCCGGCCGCCCGAGTCCCGAAGGCCCCGCGGAGCGCTGCGCCACCTCCGCACGCACGCTCTCCTGCACCCGCGACAGCTCCACGCGCAGCTGGTCCTGCACCCGGTGCAGCTCCATGTCGATGCGCTCTGTCAGGGCCCTGCGCCGCGGGGACAGGGCTGGCGTCGATCAAAGCAGGCAAGCAGTGCCTCGCTCAACGTGCATCAACGTCTCCCGACAGCCAGCGGCACAGCCAGCGGCATGTCTCTCAGCACATTCACGCCCGCCCCTCACCTCCCCCGCCGGTCCACCTCTGCCCTCCCCTCATGTGCGCGGTCCTCAGCCGCCCGTGCCTTGGCCGCTGCGTCCTTTGCCGCGTCCCTCGCCTCCTGCGCGGCCTCTGCCAGTGGACCCAGCCGCGTGGAGAGACGCTCCTCCACGGCAGCCGCGACGGCCGCCTGCACCATCGCCTGAGCTAAGGACAAAGGGGGCTGGGAGTGAAGGGTCGATCGAAAAGAGAGGGGGGGTGTCGAGCAAGGCTGGCACTACTCGCGACCCGCTCTGGCTGTGTCACGGCAGCTGACTGTGCTGTCTGCATCCGCCAGGTCTCTCACCTGCGTGGGTCGTGCAGCCATCCCATCCGCGACCTGCCGTCCCAACTTGGCGATGGCGGCGTGGTGCTCCTCGGTGCGATCCTCCGACGCGCGCACACCCACCTGCCACTGACGCCGCAGGTCGTCCAGAGCTTCACTGCGGGAGGCCCAGGCACACGACATTGCCATTCGCAGGTGCGGGTACGTGGCATGACATGCAATAAAATGCATCCCAAGTCACCCCGTGCACCAAATTGCGCGTTGTGGGACGTGGCAATTCACCCCGCCCCGCACCTGCACCCCTTCGCCGTCGCCTTGGCCGCCTCAGCCTCGGCGCGGCACGCCCGCACTTGCGCCCGGACCTCCTCCACCGCCGCCTCCACCACCCCCATCGACGCCCCGTCCGCGCGGGCATTGACCGCGTCCACCACCTCCTGGATCTTGGCAGCGAGGGCGGGGACCTGCTGGGCCAGGCTGGCGAGGCCGGCGAGTGACGTGAGGGGCGCCCGGGGTGCAGCTGGGGCGGCCTCTGGGGAGGCTGCACCTGCGACGGGCGACACGGGCAGGGGCTGCACGCGGGACCGGGTGCCGGGGCGGGCGTTGGCCCCCGGGGTCCCCGCCACGGACGCCGGGAAGAGGAGGGGCGACGCGGCCCGGGCAGGCGAGGTGCTCGGCTGGGCCAGGTCCAGCGTAAGTGACCCCCTGCAGGAAGAGAGCGTTGATCTGCCCATCACGACTGCCACTGCCACTGCTACTGCCACAGCCTGGTGTGCATGGATCGCGTGCATTGAATGCCTGGGTGGGTGCGTGACGAGCACAACCTGCCCCCTCACCCATAGAGTGCCTCGGTCAGGGCGCGCACTTCGCACTGCACCGTCGCCACCCGGGCCTCCGTACCCGCCAGCGCCGCGTCCACCGCCTCACGCATGTCCTCCACACCGTGCTTGGCAAGCGTCGACGAGTTGAGAGCCGCGTGGTGCTGCGGGCCGAGCCATGTGCATTGGTATCCAACGGGAGCATGCGAGCGAGCGGGTGCGTGCCAGCTTGCGTGACGCCCTCCCGGCATCGCAGGCTGCCACGCAGCCGCCCCACCTGGTCGCGCGACACCTCCAAGTGCTCCGTCAGTCGGTCCCCGATGGCCCTCGTCTCCCGCAGCCGCGTCTCCATGCGCCGCTCGGCCTCCCGCAGCTCGGCATTGACCCGGCGCGCGTGCTCGTCCATCTCCCTGGCCATGTCCGCCGCCTGCACCGGGGCAGGGGTCAGAGTGGAGTTGTGAGCGAGCGGTGTGCTGGCAGCGCATTCAGTGCAATGCCCCTCGCCCCTCGCGCCACGCACCATAGACCCGCTGAGCCGGTCGAACATGGCCGTGATGCTCGCCACGTACTCTTGCATCTGCGTCGTGTCGACCTTGGCACCCAGCCGCGACCCCAGGTCGTCGTAGACCCGTCGCACCTCGGTGGCCACCTTGCCCTCCACCTCACGCATCTTCCAGATGACCTCGGAAAGGCCCTTGGAGCCAGGCACGCCGCCCACGCCGCCCACTGCGGACCAGACCCAATTCATCGTCAGCAACACGCCAGCAGCGCTGCTGTTCAGGAAAGCGCCTGCTTTGCCCACTTTACCGCACTCTCGCTCATGCCCCGCGCCCTGCCCCTCGCCTTTCTTGGCAAACTCCTCCCGCAGCTCCTCCACCCTCCCTCCGCCGCCTTCACGCGCTTGTCTGTCTCGAGCTGCAGTGCCGCGTGCAGCTTCTCCATCTCTCGCCGGATCTGCGCAACAAGTTGGTGTCTCAAATCACATCCGCAGCAACAACCCAGCAGGTGCACACGGTCGCGGTCCTCCCCGGCTGGCTCGCTCGTCGCTCCTCACCTGCCCCTTGTAGACAGACAGGTTGACGCCCTGCCAGTTGCTCACGATCTCCTCCACCCGCGCGTTGATCTTGTCCAGAGCCGCCTGCTGCGCCTCCCGCGCGCACTGCCCCGCCATCCCCTCCACCCGCCGCTCCAACTCGCTCCACCGGCCCTGCACAAGCGCCGATCTCAGCATCGCAGGCAGCCCACACGGTCCGCCTCTTTCGTGCAAACAAACCCCATCTCGCCTGGACTTTTGCGTCTGCGCTCGCCGTCACGGTCTCGCGCAGGGACGCCTGGGCCGTCCGCATTTCCGAGCGCAGGTCGCTCCCGTGCCGCTCGATCGAGGACGTCACCTCCCGGCGCACCGCCTCCGCCGCCGCGTCCACGTCGCGCTTGATGCCGGACAGCTGCTGCGACGTGCGCTCCTGCGAGCAACCACTCACAAAGACGGGCGCCGTCACACCATCGGCTTCCCCATCCCACGCCCACACACGTCAGTATGTCAGCCCGCGCACCTCCATGGCCTGCCCCCTCTCTTCCATCTCCCTCTTGGCCGTCTGCACAGCTGCACGCGACTCGGCCACCACCGCCGCCACCTCCTGCCCCGACTCTTTTCGGAACGCCTCCACCGCACGCGTGCCCTCGTCCGCCACGTGCCGCGCCTGCGCCGTCGCCTGCGCCAGGTCCTCCTTCGCCTCGGAAAGCACGCGCTCCGTGCGCTTGGACAGCGCAGCGATCGATGAAGACTGCTCCTGCAAGTCCCCCCCCAGGCTCTCCACGGTGGCCCTCAGCTCTCGGACCTGGTCGCGCGCCACAGCTGCCACGGGCGCGGTGGCGGCGATGGAGGACGCGGCCTTCGCCACCTCCGCCTGCAGCGCCGCCAGGTCGTCCTTGACAGCGGCCGACTGCTTGCTGGCGGCTGCGGGCACCACGGAGGCGCGGTCGCAAGCGCTGATCATGCAAGCACGCGTGACGACACGCGCCCCATGCGAGCCACTGCGCTTGTGGCGCACATGGCCCCCGCACCTGCTCGGACGTCGGCGCCCATCTCCGCCGCCCGCTCCAGGACTTCCCTCTTCGCCCCGGCCAGCTCGCCCCGCAGCTGAGCGGCTGACGCCTCCGTGGCCGCCGTCACAGCCGCCTGGGACTCGGCCCGCACCGCCGACAGCGACTCCTCCACCCGCGCGAGGGCCACCCGGCACGCCGCGCTCACCTCCGCCACCTCGCCCTCCAGGTCGTCCGCGCGCCGGCTGGCGTGGGCGTGCGCCTCCGCGAGGCTCCCCTCCAGCTGCTCCACGGCAGACGCCAGCGCCCCGGCAGCCGCCTCGAGCTCCCGCAGCCGCCCGCGCACGTGCGACCCCAGGTCCCGCAGGCGCTTGTCCGTCGCCTCCTCCGCGGCCGCCACGCGCCCCTCCAGCGCCGCCACCCTCCGCGCGCCCTCCGCCTCCACCCGGGCCGCCTCCGCGTCGGCGCGACGGGCCACGTCGGCCACGCGCCTCGCAAGCTCCGCCTCGAGCGCCGCCGACCGCGATTCGGCCGCCTCCTCGACGCCTTTCAGGCGCTGGGCCACCGAGGCGTCGGACTCCAGGCGCCACCTCTCGGCCGCCTCCGCCACGGCTGCGGCACGGTCCTCGGCCTCCATCTTCGCCGCTGCCACGGACGCATGGACCCGCTGCTCCGCGGCCGCCACGGCCGCCGCGTGCGCCTTCTCGGCCCTCCTGACCTGTGCTTCGACCGGTGGGCTGCCTTCGGTCACGGCACTGCTCTCGCTCGCAGCCGTCCGTCGCGCCATCACCGCCAGTCACCTCCTGCTCCACTCCGTCGACTGCGCTCTGGAGGCGCTCCTCAGATGCCGCGAGCTTCGCCTCCACGCCCGCCACCTTGGCCTCCACCTCCCGCAGCCCCGCCGCGTGCCTATCCGACGCCACGTTCACCTTTTTCGAAAGGGCCTGGTGCGACTGCGGCGTGAGAAAAGAGACATCAGGAAAGCCATCAGCCATCTCTTGCTTGCGAACGATAGCTGGGCATCATTGGGAGCGTAGGGCGCAGGTAGACCAGCACCTCGGCTGCCTGGGCCACGTGCTCCTCGTGGAGGCGCCTGAGGGCGCCGATCCTGGAACCCAGGGCCTCCAATATCTCGCCCTGGCGGGCCATGTGTGCCTTTGCGAGAGCCGCATCGTCTTCCTGCGGGTTGCAGGGTTTCACAGGCAAGTGAAACAAACCAACGTGTGTGCTTTTAGCGCGCACTGCGAGCCTGCAGCGCGCACCTGAGCCATGCTTCGCTTGATGAGAAGCTCCAGAACGCGTCGGAGCGGCGCGGGCACGTTGTACCTGCGCGAAAGTGGCACGCACACGTTATGCATGCGGGCCGTTGCAGTGCGCAAGCGATCATGGTCTCTTGCGCGTCTCCGAGTCCGCCATCGTCGCGCACACCAGTCATTGTTGCCATCGCTGAGGTCTTTCAGCGACACAAAGTCGCTGAGGCGCATGGTAGCCCGTCGCAGGCAAGCCCCTGCCCGCCGCGCGGGGGGATTGCAGGTGTTCAAGCAGCGCACGCGAGGAATCGAGCGCACACGTGAAGTGATGCAGCTCGTGCCGCTCAAAACGCGCTGCCTTGTGCTGCAGCGCGCCAGAAAGAAATCTCTCGTCTTTTGCGTTCCTCGCGCGCACTCTGCGCGCGCGTCATCACTGCCATTCCCACTGTCCAGGTGCCGGCACCATGCGAGTGGTTCCGTTCTTCCAGGCGAGGAGCATGGCACGCCAAGCCACACCAGCAGTGCAGAGATGCGCTGCTGTCGATGCGCCGCGCCGCTCTGTCACTGCGCCGCGTTGCCCGAGCGCAGGTGGACGCATTCACGGCGACCCCCTGCCTCGGCAATGCCGCGGCGGTGTGCGTCTTGCCCAGCTCCGTCCTCCCCGTCTCGGACGGCGTGCGCCTCGCTGTGGCCCAGGAGAACAACTTGAGCGAGACGGCGTTCCTCGAGGAAGCTCACGGCGACGACGATGCTGCCAACAGCACGTCCAACTTCCGACTCCGCTGGTTCACTCCTTCCCAGGAGGTCCCGCTCTGCGGCCACGCGACGCTGGCGGCCGCAGCAGCGCTCATCCTCGGGTGCAGGAACCGCTCGCCGGTCCTGCGCTTCCAGACGCAGTCCGGCGAGCTCCGCGTCTCCGCGACCGCACCCCCGACGGGGTCCGGCGTCGGCGCCGCAGCACAGCTCTGCATGGAACTCTCCAGCCTCCCGCCCGTCGACCCCGTCCCTGAGCCGGGCGCCCGCCTCGCGTCCGCCGCTGCGGGGCCTCTCCCCGTCGCGGACGTGCGCTTCTGCAAGGCGCTGCGGTACCTCCTGGTAGCCCTGCGCCCAGGGTCCCTCTCTTGGCAGGACCTGCAGCGGCACCCGGTGAGCGCAAACGGCTGCATGACTCGCGTTGGCTGTCCCTGTGGCGCCGCTTCATGCCACGGTTTCGCCACGGCCACGGACCCGCCGCAGTTCAGCGTCCGGGAGATGCGTGCGGCGTACGATGGAGAGGACGGGAGCATCGGCGCGGTCATCGTGTCCTCCTGCGACCCCACCGGCGATTGCCAAGGCCCCCACGTCTTCAGCCGCTTCTTCGCGCCGTGGATGGGCATCGACGAGGACCCCGTCACGGGAAGCGCGCACTCGGTGCTGGCCCCCTACTACAGGTGCCGAACGTGGGAGGGCCAAGGGTGGCAAGCCTCGCGCAGAATTGCCGAGCAGGTCACCTGTTACATGCGGGTGCGCCTCCCTGCTCGCAGGGACGTGCTGAAGGAGTCGCGTCTCCACTGCCGGCAGTGCTCGGCGAGGATGGGGGACATGCAGGCGGAGGTGGTGGGGGCAGAGCGGGTGTCCCTGATGGGCAGCGCCGTGCTGGTGGTTGCGGGAGAGCTGGCCCTCCCCGACGAGCCCTCTTGACGCGATTGCATTTCAACAAACATCCCGCGGCGCGCATGCGGAAAAGGGAACGTGGTACCTGCGAGGCGGCTGGGCCTGCAGTGGGCATGGGTCACGAACGTGGGGCGGGATGCGTGGGTGAGGGGGCACGAGGGACCAAGGAGTCGGAAACCGGGGCGGCGGGGACGGACTGGCCCAGCCAAGGGCCAGCTCCGGGCCCAGCCGCGGGTGGTGCGAGCGAGTGCGAGGGTTGAGGGCATCTGTGCCGGGATGGCTCCACGGGGGCACGAAGGAGAGATCCTGTCGTATCGCGCAGGCGTGTAGTCCAGCCCTCACTGCGGCAGCTCCGCACAGAGGGTTGCGAGCGCGGCATGTGGCGGCGAGCTAGTCCAGGCAAACGGACACGGGAGGAGCATCGGAACGCACAGGCGAAATACGCCGCGTGCTGCGGAGACGCCCGCGCGCGTCGTGGTAGGCCGCCGCAGCCGCGAGCCGTGCGGCGGGAGCGCTTGCGGGCGGGATGGAGGCAAAGGGAGGAGACGTCGGGGGCCCTCGGTGCGTCTCAGGCGAGGGAGGTGACCCGGCTGAGGGGCGTTGGCTCTGCTGCGGTTTTCTCCTCCGCTTTCGGGGAGCGAGTGGCGCCGTCGCCTCTGTTTGACCAGCGGCGGAACTTCCCAGGCGACCCCTGGGGGCAGGGACGGTCGGCACGATGACGTCGATGGTTGACGGGAGGAGACGAGTGCCGCGACGAGAGCCCAGCACGTGTGCAGCTATCGCAGTCATCTTAGCGCACGTGCGCCTCACCGGTACCTCCCCGGACTCCCTGAGGGGCTCCTTGGCGCTCCGCTGGAAGCGCGTGGCCCGGCGCTCTTGGCGCGGGAGCAGCTTGGCCGAGTAGAAGCCGCACTTGGTCACAGCTCCCTCGTCGAGCGCGTTCATGATGTATGTGGCGATGTTGCCCTTGCCCTTGGCTTGAACGAGCTCCAAGGAGAAGACCTGGGACGCGACGGAAGGCGGTGTTCGCGCAGAGCCAGGCCAGCACCGATGTCACGGCGCGACTCATGGAATCACAAGCAACTGCCCCGCGCTGCCAGATCAGGGCACACCGACCCCTCACCGACTGGGCCTCGGGGGTCAGCAGTTCCCAGGTGGCCTGCGTCATCCGCACGTGGTTGGGCTGGCTGGTCGTCTCCATCCGCGACGCCACGTTCATCGTGTCCCCAATCAGCGTCAGCGCCTGGCGGCTCTGCCCCAGGATGCCCGCCGCCAGAGACCCGCTGCGAGACAGGGGCGGTGCCAGCCTTAGTCCGTGACGGACCCTCGAGCCCCACAAGGGCGCTCACGAGGGCAGCCCTGCCCGCACCTGTGGATGCCCACGCGTATCGCCAGGTGGTCCTCTGAGCACGCGACGGCCTCCTCCCCGGGGTCGCCCAGGGGCCGGGGCGCTCCTGGCGGCGCGGGGACGGTGGCGGGCGCGTGACGGCGCAGCACCGCGCTGCCGTCGTCGCTCCGGCGCCCCCTCGACGCCGGCGACGGCATCCGCACCAGGCTGTCGCTGTTCCCGTGCGGGCGCGGCGACGCGACGGCCTCCTGGTCCACGGTGGCCCCCGTGGCGCTCGACCCCCACCGGGTGCCGCCCGGCTTGGCGCTGCCGCACCCCAGCACCCTCCTCCCGGTCCCCGCCGCCACCACGGCGGTCCCGTCGCAGCCCTCCCCCGAGCTACCCTCCGGATCCACCAGCGGCGCGAAGAGCGCCCGCCGCGGCCCCGACTCGGCGGTGGTGTCGGTCCACGCCAGTCGCGACGCGCGCGGCCGCGGGCGGCGGATGGTGGACGCCACCTTGACCATGGCGATGGCGGCCAGCAGGGCCGTGCTGGCGTGGTCCTTGTCGTCGCCGTAGTAGTTCGAAATCACCAAGTACGCGTCCCCAACCGTCTGGTACCTGGGGAAGGACACCACGGCTCAGGCGTGGATGCGGCGGCAAACGACCACCACGCAGCACATCGCCGCAGCACAGCGAATCGCCAGCACATCGCCGCAGCACATTGCCGCTCCCCAGGTGGCCCGCTGCCTCACTTGAACACCCCCCAGGGCGCCAGGGCGCGGTCGAGTTTGAGGAAGTACTCGTTGACGATCTGGAAGACTTCCCCCGGGTCGCATTGCCCGGCCATGGCGGTGAAGTGGACGATGTCCGTGAAAACGACCGTGACGTTCTCCTTGTCCTGCAGGCGGACGGGCGGGCCCAGGGCGGGCGCCGTGACCACCTGCAACACGTGGTCCGCCAGGGACGTGCAGGCCGGCGCCGAGGCGACGGGGGCTGCGGGGACACCGGTGCGGGAGCGAGCGTGGGCGCTGAGGGAGGGCTGCGTGGGGATGGCACGCCAAACGTGGGAGGGTGGCTATGCAAGCCGCGCTCCGCTGGGCGTGCTCACATGGCCGGGGAAGCCGCGAGACGCTCATCTCGAGGCGCGCCATGTTGTCGGCGACATGGAGCATGGCCTGGGCCCCCTCGCTGGAGATCATACTCGAAAGGAGGCGCTGGGTGCTCACGGCATGTGCCGACACTGCGTGGGGTGGGTGTGGCACGGGGTGGGCGAGGCGCGGGGTCCGGGGTGGGCGTGGCGCAAGTTCAGTAGAACCGTCGGCACCGTGAGCGACGATGCAATGCGCCACTCGCCTGACACGCGGAACGTGGATACGACCGCCAGGAGGAGCAAGAGGGCGGCCCACGGCTCGAGGCGCACTCCGGCGTACTCGGCGCACGCGATGACGACGGTGGCCAGCGTCAGGACCGTCCACGTCGCGTGCTTGAGCCCCTGGATGCCGAGCCACGCCAGCGCCGAGGGGACCCCCGTGCCGCGCCTGTGCGCGGGCCTGGCGTCGTCGGCGTCCCAGGCGCGGCCCAGCCAGGCGGGGCGGAGGAGGAAGAAGGCCAGGAGGAGGCCCGCGGCGGAGGAGGCGACGGTGAGGGCGGTCCCGCCCACCGCATGGGACGTGCTGTGGAGGGCGGGCTGAAAGAGGGGCGAGAAGAGCTGCACCGAGGCCGCGGCGGCGCGGAGGGCGGCGGAGGCGCCGATCCACGCGACGAAGCGCAGGTCCTGCTGGAAGCTCCGGTTTGGGGCGCAGGCGACGAGCGTGAGGGCCTGGCAGAAACCCACGACAAACTGACGCCCTGCAGGTGGGGTGCAATTCGATTTGGGCTCATGCAGCGCAGTCGTGGGCGCCGGGACTAGGGTGCCGCTGCGCGGGCGCCTCGTCACCGAGGACGTGGGGCAGCACGAGGGACGGCTCGTCCGGGATGGGCACCGACTGCGCGACGTGGCTCGCGACAGCTGCGGAGGACCAGCCCATGACGCCGCGGATGGCGGAAATGGCCAGCCACATGGCGACGCACGAGCAGAAGACGAGGCGCCCTACGTGGTTGTGGAACGACGTTGCGCTGCGGGGCAAGAGCAGGTGCGTTTGCGTCGGGCCGCGCTCTGACCCGCCAGCAAGCAGAGCGGTTCTCGGCAAGAGGACCAAACTGGCTCACCACAATGCCATGCTGAGCGCAGAGACGAGAATCCCGAAGGCGGCGGCGGCAGAGAACACGGCGCATGTGGCGCGGTCCACCGTCGTCGGCACGATGTGACGCGTCCAGAGGCACATGTCGCCGAGTCCAGCTAGCTCTAACGTAAGCACTCCAGTGGCAAGAACTGCGGCAGGGCGACGCGGCGGCAGATTTGGTGCGGCCCTTGAGGTGATGTTGTTTGGGACCGGGCGAGCACGCGGCTGCGCATCATCGCGGTTTGAAGAGCGCCATGGTCATACATGTACAGTATGTACAAGACGGGCCCTTCTGCCGCCCCCAGTGCCGCCTCACCCATGAAAGTCAAGGTGCAGGCGAAGGCACTGGCCTCACTGCGAAGTGGAAGCGCGCACAGCGAGTCCCAGGCAGCACCTTCGCCCCCCCGACTCTTGACATTGGAAGGACCGATGAGCTGCTCATTCACGGACTCGTGGAGTCCGCCCGGCGAGCTCGCCCTGGCAAGAGCGTCGCTAGGGCGATGCCTGGTCTCGCCGGCGCTGGCCCCGCGCGGCCTGCAGGTGACTGGGATATGGAGGATACAAGAAGCATACAATGTGCGACAGGCACGCAGAGCAAACGACAGGAATCAGCACAGAGTGCCGGCGCTGAAGAAGCACCGACCTTGAACCGGGCGACGCAGGCCTGCTGGGCATGCCCATGCTCGCCAAAGACATCATGGAGACTTGTCAACGGGGGAAAAGGGGAATGTGCCGGGGGTGCATTGCGCTCGGGTGGGGGCACGTGGCGGCCACCCCTGAGCCTTGCCACGCTGGTTGTGGGAATCACGGCGTGGAAGCATGTGCGAAGCCGAGGGGATATCACGCTGCAGTGACATCCGCAGCGAAACGGGGAAGACGCACACCGCAGCGAACGCGAACTGGCGCAATGGTGCCAGTGAAAAGTCAACCCAGGAACGACTGAACAGGGGAAGCTGAGGATGGGCGATTTGCTACGTTTTGCAACGGTGGTAGCAACAGCACCACAGATCGTACCGCGGACAAGTCGGCGCGGCCCAGATTTAGATCTTTTCCCAAAATCTCATCGGGTACCCCAGCCGCTTCGCCAACTGCCGCGCGTCGGGGAGGACATGGTCCTGCAAAGCGTAGCCGTTTCATTGACTGCCTCATGCGGGGCTCGCGCGCGCCCGGTGGGATCGGTGGGGGCTGATTTCCCGGCGTCAAGCGCACGCGCCGAATCCAGCCGCAAGGACTCGGCGCCGATGGCGTCGCGCAGGCAAGCGCTGATGCGAGCGCTTGGTGCAGAACGCGCGCCTCGCAGGCGTCAACAAATCCTCTGTCCCCCGCCCTCCGCAGGGCGGTGCTGGGTGCCGCGGTCGTGATGCCGCTGGCGCTCCCAGGGCTCTTTGCTGGAGAGGCCCTGGCTGCCGGCCGCTTGCTGACCGCGTGGCACGAGCGTCAGCGTGGCCTGCGACTGAAGTTCCTCGCACCCCTCAAGGTAAGATGGGGCCTCCAGCTGCACGGCACCTCGATCACTGCTCGCTCGCTCGATCACGGCCCCCTTCGCGCAAGCACCTGCCTGTGCTCGCGCCCCATGCAGGCGTCTGCGGACCGCCTCATGGCAGCCAGGCGCCTGGCTGCGGCGGATACGCGGGAGGGCTACGAGGAGGCGCTGCGGCTGGTTCGCGCCGCGGGTGTCAACTGCTATATGTATGCGGATGGGGCAGATGACGTCACGACAGTCGCCCAGAGGCAAGTCTCGTTCTGCCTCTTGTGCTGCTGGTTCTGCCTCTTATGCTGCTGGCTCCGCCTGTCCTCGGCTCACCCTCGCCCTGCCCTGCCCGGGTCCCCCAGGGTCTCGCAGCTGCAGGGGAACGTGGGGACCGAAGTGTGCACCTTCTCCATCGTTCTGAACAACATCGCTGTGCGCGACGAGGACGAGCCCCAGAAAGACCAGGCCTTTGATCGGCTCAGGCGAGGCGGGCGCCTGCGGTCGTGCCTCTGGGTCAGCACAGAGGCCTGCATGCCGCTCTGATCCCGGCCTGGCCCTCCCCTGCTCTCCAGTGACTTGAAGATGGCCTACATGGCTTTGGACGAGGTGCTGGTGAAGGCAAGGACCCAGGGCGACGGCAGCGTGACCCAGGACGCCCTCGCCTCAGCATTCGACGTCGCCGTCAGGTGAGCCGACGCGTGAGTGGCCCCGTCTCAGCGTGCGCCTACCGCAGAGGGTGAGGATGCGTAATATGCCCCGACCGCTCTGCCGCAGGTCCAACGAGGCTCTGCAGGACGCGATCGTGGGACTCCTCGACGTGGACTGGAATTGAAGCACGGTCACCGAGTCGACAGGGTTTCAAACAAAGCACGTTGTCCGCGTGAGCAGCTTCCTAGCGCATCCCGTTGTAGGTCGCCCGTGTTCCTCTCAACTGGCGGCAGTCATTGCCCGGCTGCCCATGCCGGCCGCCCTCACTTTTTCCTGTGAAGCACCTGGCCTCGTCATACCAAAGCCATTGGCGCAAGCGCAACCCCGTCCAGTTGTCACACTGCGTGCAAAAATGCGATCGTCGCGATGGCGGGGACGGGGCCGGTGCCGGTCCCCAGCAGCGCGCGGCAGTGGTAAGGTGTCACCTGCGATGCCCGCGGCATGGAGCGCGTCCCTGACCCACGGCTCCACCTGTGCCTCGCCCCCGCTCAGCCGGTGCACCACCCGCCGCACCCAGTCGGGGAAGGTGCCGTCAACGATGGACTGCCGCATCTGGCTGCGGTGGCGAGAGCAGCGAGCGCCATGAGATGCCAGGACGCTGCAAGGGGCACGTGCGCAATGCTGCGTGTCTCGCCTCGTCAGCTGCGCCATGAAGGCGGCGTTGTGGTACGAGAGGAGGCTGGTCGCAGAGCACAGGTCCTTGGCGGCCAGGAAATACATGAAGGACCTCGTGTAACGCGCACACACCATGCAGGAGCAGTGGGCGTCCAGGGGACGCACGTCCAGGCGGTAGCACGCGTTCTGCAGCACGAGCGAGACACAGTACACAATTGGCCCTGAGAATCTGGCCGCTGAGGCGTGCATGGCAGCCCTCGCCCCAGCTGACGCCAGCGCAAGCCACCGTCACCCGCAGCCGCAGTTGACCCTCCCAGGTCAGCGCGGTCCCGAAGCGCGCCGTGCGGGTCGGGAACACCGAGTCGTACATGTCGGCGCCCAGCGCGGAGCACACGATGATGTCCATGGGGTGCCCGATGCCCATCACGTACCGGGGCCGGTCCGTGGGCAGGCGCGGGGCGCAGTAGGCCACCACCCGCCAGAAACTGTCCTTGTCCTGCGGGTGCCGCAGAGACAAGGGCGACGTGTGCCTTGCCCTTCGCCGCCAGCACCCACGGCAAAGGGCAAAGGTGCGTTGCATGCAGCGTTGAGCATGGTCAACCACGCCTCGCCCTCACCTCCCCTCCTGCCAGGCCCCCGATGGCGTACCCAGGCAAGTCACGCTCCATCAGCCCACTCAGAGATATGTCGCGGAGGTCCTTGTCCAAGCCCCCCTGCACGATTGCTGCGCAAGGGACGAAGGGCCAGGCTTCAGGCAGGTGGTACCCAGCGCGTGAATGCGCATGAAGGAAGCCTGCCCAGCCAAGCCCCTGGTGCCCGCGATCGTCACGCCATCCAGCTCAGCCCCTCACCAAACAGGTTCTGATGCTCCTTGCGCCCGTGTGCCGCGATGCAACGGTCGATCCAGCGCGTGGTGCGGTGGGCCGCCTCTATGAAGCGCGCCTGCCCGCTCTGGGTGCTGGGCACGACGTCGTCGAGCGCCATGATGATGTCGGCACCCAGTCGGTTCTGAGCGAGACGTCGAAGCCAAGACATCTGGCCTGCTCATGTCTCGTTTGCACAGTGCACAGCGTGTTGAGGGTTAGCAACGCACCTGGACACGAATCGACTCCTCTGGCGTCAGCATCAACTTGGCGCCGTCATCCGGGTCGGAAAAGAGCACACCCTCCTCGGTGATGTCCGCAAACTGTGACGCGAGGGTGGCTGCCAAGGGTAGACGCGTGATGGCCACAGCCGACCACAGAGGGGCGCAAGCGGACCAGCGTCAACAGCAGCGTCTCTCGCATGCCTCGCGCTCGCAGCGGCGCGCTCACGTCCAGCAGAGACACCATCTGGAAGCCACCGGAGTCGGTCAGCATGCCCCGCCGCCACCCTGTGAAGCCGTGCAGGTGGCCCAGCTACGGGGAGGGCAACCCGTCCGTTGCATGCGCTCGGTAGGCAAGGCGCGACGCTCTGCGGCTGCGCGTGTCTCGCCACGGCCCACCTTCTCCACAACGCGAGACCCTGGCTTGCGCTCCAAGTGATATGTGTTGCCCAGGATCATGTGGTAGCCCATCTCCTCCAACTGACCATTCGTCAGGCCCTTCACGCTCCCCTTCGTCCCGACGGGCATGTACATGGGCGTGTGGCTGAGCGCAGAGACGGGGCAAGGCATGCTCCTTGCGGACATGCGATGACAAGACATGGCGAGAGGCGCATCAGTGCCGCAGCGCACCATGTGCTGTGTGGGACGGTCATTCGGCAGGCTCTCGCGCGGCCCCACGTCGCCAGGACCTCGAAATCGAGCGCGGGGCTCCGTCGACGCAACCCTGGGTGGCCCGCCCCCGGCGCAGAGGCAGGGAGCTCGCGAATGTGGGGGTCCCATGTCAAGGACAGCTCCACCAGCCTCTCTTGAGATGCCTGCGGGGCAATAACAGTCGCGCGCAATCCTCAATCGAGGCACCGAGACGTCAACGCATTGCAGGCACCGTTTCACCCGCGCCGCGACATCAGGCGACAGAGCGGTCATCGCGTGCTGTTCTGGGGAGTGTATGTAACTTGCTTAGTCACGGGGCTGGCTCACCCGCGCGGTCTTCTTGCGCGGCTGCTGACCGCGACGCAGTTCGGGTTCCTCCGCACCGCTGCCATCCTGTGCGGGCCCCAAACTGCGATCCCCCGCTCGCTCAGGTAGTCCGCCTCCCGCCAGGCTGGCGGGGGCCATCTGCCCGCCCCTTGCGGGCGGCCCCACGAGGGCCAAACGCCGCCAATGCCCCGCACCCACAGCGCAGCAGGGCGCGCGGCGGGGCCACAGCAGCCCCGGCATCCAATCCTCAACCCCCGCGCGTCATATCTCGATCCCGGGATCGACCAGGCTTTCAAGGTGATTGCGCTGCTCTGACGTGCCGCAAGTCCGTGTCAGGTTCTTTAAGTGGGGCCAACAAATCAAATTACTTCACATCACTTCCTCCACCCACGCGCGCAAACGCACCCGCAGCGCCCCCACTTCCCTCCCCAGGTGCTCGCCAGGCTCGCCAACCGCCCACGCATCCCGGCCGTGCCCGCCAGCCTGCCCCTCTCCACGCAGGGCGTTCCTCAGCAGCGCCTCAGACTCGGCATCGATGAGGCCGTGGGTCAGCACCGCCGCAAGCACCTCCTGGGCCAGCGCCGCATCGTCTGGGTGCTCGCCCCCCAGCGTGCCGTACCTGCAGGGTCGACGGCCAGGGCGGTGCGCCTGCAAGGGCATGGCCCATATCCCACGTGCGGCGGACGCTTGCGAGGCCCTGCGAGAACCCTCTGCCCTCACCGGAAAATCCTCGTCAGGTCCGCCAGCATGAACCGGGCAGGCGCGTCGGCCCTCAGGACCGTCCCCACAAACGCAGGGCCCCAGGCCAGCAGGGCGGCGGCTCGCGTCACGCATCCGCGCACCAGAGTCGCGGGCGCGTCGTCCTCCAGCACCGACTCCGACAGACGCGGGCTCAGCAGCGCCCCCCGCAGCTGCGACAGCACCGCGCGTGGCACGCGGCTGTTAGCCAGCGCCGCCACCGCCCAGGCGGGGACGCCGGGGCTGCCCGCGGCAGCGGCCAGCGCGCGCATGGCCCCTGCGACCCTCGGCTCCAGGCCCGCTTGGCCCCTCTCGAGGGCCGCCAGGTCCACTGCCACGCAGTCCAGAAGACGCGCCCACGCCTGGGAACCCATCTGCGACACGGCGGCGGTCGGGTGGGCCCGGACGCACCCGAGGGCGACGGCCGAGGCCAGGGCCTGGACCTCGTGCATGTCCGCGCGGATGACGGGCGGCGGGGGAGGAGCTGCCGGGGGCGGGCGCGGGGACGGCGGGGGGAGGTCCGAGGGAGGGGGCGGCTCTGCCAGGATGGCCGTGGCCGTAGATAGGAGCTTTTCCGCCACGGACCACGGAGCTGCGGGGGTTAGAGACGTCGGGTTGATGGAAGAGAACAGCCGAGTGCGATACCCCGGCCCTGGTTTCCGATAACCCCACGCATGCAACGCAGCTGCCCTTGCCTGCGCAGACGTCGCAGATCTCCACGGCGGCGGTCAGGAACTGCGGCAGCTCCGGGACCCGCCCGGCCTTGGATGGGTCGGCCCAGAGACTCATGGCCTCGGACAGCCCTGCCAGGACCACCCCCTGCATCGCCTCCCGGGGACAGAGCGGGGCGCGGGCCACGGCATCCACGCCGTCCGGGCTGTCCTCCGCCTGCGCCACGCCTTGTGCTGCAGCGTGCCCTCCCACCGCAGACGTCGCATTCCCCTGCGACCGTTTCTGTCCCACCTGGCCCGATGTCTCGCCCGCCTCAGGCTGGGGTCCTTCGGTCGCGTCCCCCCATCCACCCCTGTCCCCCCCCAGGTGCCTCCCGTCGTCGTTGTCACCCTGCCACGCCTCCGCCCGAAGCCACGACGATCCGGGGGCAGCAAACGGCAGCTCCAGCCAGCCGGACTCGCACCACCGCCGAAGCATCTGCGCCGCCCGCCCCACCACTTGGCGCGTCAGCCACGCGCCCTCCGCCCCCGTTGACCCTGCGACCCCCGACGGCCACAACTCCCCGCCCCGGCCCAACCCACGTGCGGCATGGCGCGACTCGCCCCGCTGCGAATCGAGCTGCCCAGGCCCCTTGCATGCGGGCGAGAGGAGCGCCTCGCGTGCCTGCGTCCCGATCGGTTCCAGCACCGCAGCCGTGGCACGGGCCACAGTGCCGGGCGCGCACAGGCGCAGGACGGGGGACAGGTGCGCCAGCGCCGCGAGCCAGTGCGGAGTCAGGGGGTCGGGGATGCCCTCTGGGAACGCTCCCCGACACAACGCCAGAACCGCTGCGTCTGGCAGAGGCCGCGCATCGTCGGGTGCGAGCTTGACACCCGCGCCGCCGTTGGCCCCTGCCGCCTTTCCCTGGAGCGCCGCGTTTGCGGGGGATTGACCATCATCATCCGCCGCAGCAACTGGAGGGCGGCAAGAGACCTCGCGGAGGTGCGGGACGCAGGCGGCCAGGGCGCGCAAGCCGGCAGGGCACGACAGGGCTGCAGCGATGACGTGAGCAGAGGGGCCCGGGTCTTGCGGGAGGTCCGACGCGGGAGGCACTGCGGCCGCCCCGTCAGCTGCGGAGGGCTGCGTGGGTGGCAGGCCAGGGCCGGGGCCCGGGACGACGCGGTCGGTGCCCAGGGCGGCCGCGGCGCAGGCGGAAAGCAGACCGGAGGCGAGAAACGCGCGGAAGAGAGTCGCGGCGATGGAGGGAGTGGCGGATAGACGATGGAGCCAGGGCATGTCAGGGTGGGTGGCAGCGAGGGCGGACAGGAGCGTGCGCTTCCCGGTGGCGTGCCCAGCGAGGGCCCCCGCGACGGCCCGGCACACGCGGCCCTGCATGGCGCCGTCCAGAAGGGGCCACTGCCGCGGGAGCGCCGACAGCCACGCGTGAAGCAGCGCCGCGGGGAGGCCGGGGCCTTCGTGGCTCGACGACGCCGGAGCTTCCCCCTCGCCCCCCTGGGTGCCCGGGCGGGCGTCCCTGTCGCCGCGCGGCGCCTGCCGCACCGCAGCGCTCGACGGCGTGGCCGGGCCGGCCCCACCGGCACCCCGGCTCGTGTCGGAAGGCTCGCCAGGAGCGGCGGAGAGCGCCTCTGCCACGGCTGCCAGGAGGTCGATGACGTGCGGGGCGTCTTCGAGGACGAGGCCCCCAGGTCCGAGGGACAGGAGACCCAGGAGCTGCCATGCCAGGGTGCTCACGTCGGCATCCGTCAGCGCCACGCAGCGGGCCAGGAGCGGGCACAGCCTGGGGCAAGGAAGCAAGGTCAGGGAAGAGGGTGACACCACGCCCGCACATGGATGGACGCGAGAGCTAAACGTGCAATGTGAACAGACACAATGGTATGTTGATGCATCAGTCACAGGGACGCATAGTCCCTCACACACCTGCCCCACTCAGGCCCTTCGCAGAGGGCGTCCACGAGCGCCGTGCCCGGCGGTGCAAGGAGCGCCAGCTCGGACAGGACCTTGAGCTGCGCACTCTGGGACTCTGCCGTGTTGGGGCCCGACAGCAGCGCCTCAAGCGCTGAGACGTGGTCGGCCACGGGGTCTCTGCGAGCAAGAGATCCGCCCTGTCTAGCTTAAGACAAGGACACACGCCAAAGCGGGCATGGGGTCCAGCCGAGCCTGCCTGCGAGCAGCACAAAGGCACGCGCCCACCGGAAATCGACGTTGCTGGATGCGTCCGACGCCCTGTCGGCCCTCCACACGTCTGCCTGCCCCTGCACCGCGGACGCATCGGTCGCCCTGTCCTCGCCCAGTGCGTATGGCGGCGCCTTTTCCGGTACATGGCGGGCATCCCGCCCGGTGACGGACGCGGCCACTGCCCGAATCGCCCCCTCCAGGTGTGATGCTACGTCCTCGGCTGCGGACATACGTGCGACGCAGCGTCACCGAGCAGGTCATCTCTGCATGCGCCGAAATGGGTACAGAGCAACGTGACGCGTGGCATCGGCCCCCCTCTCACCCGCCGCGGTCTTCGCTGCACTCGAAAGCTCCCCTAGGAGCTGCAGCAGGTTCGCATCTTCCACCACAACAGCTCCCTTCGTCGTGGGTACGAGGTGCTGCGGGAGGTGGTCCCACTGCACCGCGCTGGTGTCGATGATGCGGCCCAGGATCGCGCGCGCGAGGCCGGTGCGGCGAAACCCTTCCGCGTTTATGTGAGGGAGTTTCTCCAGAGCCTCCTGCGCGGAGAAGGTGGGAAGAAGCTGCCCCATTGTGCGAAGAAGGCTCGGCAGGCGCGCGGTGTGAACCTCCCAAGCGACGCGCCGACCTCGACGGTCTGTTCGCTCCAGAAAGCCTCGGGACTGCGGATCAGCAGACGGTGCACCAATGCAGCGAGCTCGTCCAGCGACTCTGCCAAAGCCGTGGGGAGATCCGGGCTCGCCGAGTGGGCCATGAAGGGAATTAGGAGCAACAAGTTAAGAAGACCATGCTTGGCACACTGCAGAGAGCATTGCTCTGCTATGCCGATAGACATTCAAAGAGTCTTGCTTTAGAGAGGATGGGTAGGGAACCCTCAAGACCCTACCCGCTGGTCCGCCAGTCTGGAGGCACTAGAGGGAGACGGCCGCGTAGCTCGAGCGCGTTTCACGCCAGGGGCGGCGCCTGCACCGCGATAGAGTCGGCCCACGCGTCAGGGGCGAGGCCTGGCGGGGCCTCCCGGACTTCCCGTTCTGTGGCCACGCCTGACAGGACGAGGAGGGTCTTCATCCCCACGTCCTTGCCCATGGCGACGTCCGTGTCAAGGCGGTCACCCACCACGGCACACGTACGTGGATCGAGGCCCAGAGAGTCGATCAGGAAGGGCGCCAGCCACGGCCCACCCTTGCCGACGACGGTCGCTTTCCGCCCCGAGCACACCTGCGAAGCGTGGCCAAGCACTGGTCTCAGCGCACCGTAGCATGGGGCACCACACTCTGTTTGCAACGCCCAGAGGGCTGCCTTGCCTCGACAGCAGCGACCAAGCCGCCAGTGCCCGGCATGAAGCGGTCCCCGTCGATGCGGTCGGCGGCGTCGGGATTGGTGGCCACGAAGAGGCAATCCGGCCGCTCCCGCAGGTACATCGTTGCCAGGCAGAGTTTACGGTACGTAAAGGTGGGGTCGTGCCCGACCACGACGGCGCCCACGGCAGGGTCCAGCTCGTAGCGCATCTGTGGACGTGCCGTGGGTGGGGTGGGTGTTGCCAGGCACGGCGCGCAGCATGCGCAGTGGCACGTTGACGAGACCCCTCGCCTGCTCTGACACGGACATGCCCGCCGGTTCTTCGCTCTGCCCTCCCACGAAGTCCAGCCCATGCTGCCGGAGCTCCTCTTCAACACCAATGTCACCGACGAGGAAGACCTTGCGCCGGTCGTGCATCCCATACTGCAGCGATGGCACAAACAGCGTCGCCCTGCCTCGATCCAGACCAGACTGGGCGGGTGCATGCCATCCACCCCTCGCCTGGGAGCGAAAAGCCTGAGCTGTAAACGCTGCCGCTGCGAAAGACGCGGCCACGATGTCCTCCGAGGCCGCCTGGATGCCGAAGCTCGCTAGCTGCGGTGAGGGAGTAGCAGCAGCTGGGACTTGTGGCGATGATATGTGGCAGGTGTTGCCCAGCGACCCACCCCTCTGTCCACTCACTTTGCTGACGTACTGACGGCGCGACTTCGATGCGTTGTTGGTAACGAACAAGACGCGCTTCCCAGCCCGCTGCAAGGCAGCCACCGCCTCAGACGCGCCGGGGAGAGGCTCTGACCCGCGCCACAGCACGCCATCACAGTCCAGTATAAACGTGTCCACGCCTTCCATCCACGCCCTCGCTGTTGCGTGGGTGAGCTCAGCCGCTGCCCTACATGGTGCCGCGCGCCGACACGCCGGGACGCCCGTTCCCAGACGCAGGCGCCACATGAGGCGCGATGGCCATCTCCGCCAGCTATGGGCGCCCTGCAGAGCTCTGAGGTGCCAATACAGACTCAAAGCGAGGGAGGATTCTGCCGAAACTCACTTGCCTGACGGAGGGCATCCCCAGTCGGGCCGGGACGACCGCGGCGCGCCGTCTGTCGTCGGGGCGTCATCAGACGAGTTCTGTGTGGAGCATTCGGCATTCTCGAGCGCGCGTGGGCCCCGGAGCGCTGGTGGAGCATTTGCGGTGTGCGCTGGGGGAGGATGATGGCCTCCGCCAGGCCGTGGTGAGGACGAACTGCGCATGGGGGCGTGCAGGACGCTGAATTGCTCGCATACATGCGGATGATGTGATCTCCGGGGGAATCTCCGCGGCCTCGCCTGCCGTGGCTGCCGATTTTGCCTCGCCCGCACACGGGGACCCTCGTGGGCGCCGACGCTGCCGCTCGTGTGGGAGTTCCGACGTCCCGGCGCGAGCCTCTATGCCCTCACTTGCGGTGTCGTGACCCCCCTGACTTCTCTCGCCGCCCGCGCCGGCACATGCTGAGCAGATGGGGGCGCGACGCGTCTTTGTAGCCGCTACCTACGGTTGTCCGGGGGCGCCGAGCAGCGGACATCTCCGCATGTTCTGCGAGAATGCCGCGCACACAGGCACTGCCGCGTTTCGTTTCGCACCGCGGCGAGGCAGCGCAGGTCCCCCTGCGGCACTCGACCCCCCCCTGCAGGCCGTCCGTTGCCGGATCCTCCGGATGGCGCCCCGGTTAGACTATAAGTGCTATTGAGATTGATGGCACGGTGCCGCACCGACGCGTCCCTGCCTCGTCGGCCCCCGCAGCACGGTCCAGCCAGTGCAGGCCCCGCGAGGCCTTGCCAAGCCGGCGCCGCGATGCCGCGCCATCACCCGCGCAGCCGCCGCGTCGGAGGCTGAGGCGACGACGGTGCGCTATGCGGGGAACTTCTCTTTCAAGGCGTACATGGCGCAGAAGGCGGTGGTGAGTCGCCGACGAGCGCCCGCGTCTCTTGGCAGTGGGTCGCTGGGGGCCTTCAACAACCCGATGAGCGGCGGGTCTGAGCCGCTCGTTCCCCTCGGCCATGCAGGATGTGGAGCAGGCTCTGGACGCCTCGGTGCCAGCCACGAAGGAGCCCACCCTGGTCTTTGACTCGATGCGCTACTCGCTCCTGGCCGGTGGGAAGCGGGTCCGCCCCATCCTGACCATCGCGTCCTGCGAGCTGGTGGGGGGCACGATGGAGCAGGCCATGCCCGCGGCGTGCGCCATGGAGATGGTCCACACCATGTCGCTCATCCACGACGACCTCCCTTGCATGGACGACGATGACTTCCGGCGGGGCAAGCCCACCAACCACAAGGTGCCGGCGCGTCGGTGGCGCTGGCGCTTGCGGCCGCTGCGACGTAGAGGCCGCGGGCAGCGTGTCACGAGTGCACACCGTCGGCCGTGCCCGCAGGTGTACGGGGACGACATTGCCATCCTCGCGGGGGACGCGCTGCTGACGTTCGCGTTCGAGCACATTGCGCGCGACACCAAGGGAGTCTCGGCGGAGCGCGTGCTCCGCGTGATTGCCGAGCTGGGGCGCTGTGTGGGGGCGGAGGGCTTGGTTGGGGGGCAGGTCAGCCTGGGGCCTTGAGCCGGGACATGGCGCCTGGAGCTGCGGGTGGTTCGCCCACGCTCGTGCTTCGCCTGCTTCCCCGCAGGTCGTGGACATCAAGTCCGAGGGGCAGGAGGTGGGGGTGGAGACGCTGCAGTACATCCACGAGCACAAGACGGCGGCGCTCCTGGAGGCGTGCTGCGTGTGCGGGGCCATTCTCGGGGGTGCCTCGGACGAGGACGTTGAGAAGCTCCGACGGTACGCCCTGAACATCGGGCTGGCGTTCCAGGTGCAGTGCGGCGGCACGGTGGGGCCCGCGAGGCTGGGACAGCGCTCGGCGGCCCTCCCGGCGATCTCCTGCCTTCTCGAGACACCCGCAGGTGGTGGACGACGTGCTGGACGTGACGCAGACGACGGAGCAGCTGGGCAAGACGGCGGCCAAGGACCTGAACGCGGACAAGACGACGTACCCCAAGCTCTTCGGCCTCGAGCGCAGCCGCGAGATCGCCAACGAGCTCATCCGGGAGGCCAAGGAGCAGCTGGAAGGGTTCCCGGAGGACAAGGCGGCGCCGCTGGTGCGTAGCTGGGTGCTGGGGGGGCTATTGTGCGTGCCGTCTGCAGCACTTGCTGGCAGAAGAAGGGGCATTGCAGGCACGGGAGACCTGGCCTGACACGTGTCGTGTATTCCTCGCTTGCAGATGGCACTGGCAGACTACATCGGGTACAGGAAGAACTAGAACTGCGGCGCTGCAGGCGTCTGCACGCCGCGCCTGCGCCGATGCCTGCCCCGTCGAGATTGCCGCCGAGAAGGCTGCTGCCAGATGGCACGTAACGCTTGCTGAGGATTTGAATGAACGGCGAAGACCTGGACCTGGAAATGCAGGTTCTTACGGTTTCCGTCACGTGCGTTGTGGAGCTAGTCTAAGCAGCATTGCCTGACAGATGTGCGCACTACCAAATCCGTAGCGGTGGAGTCCTTGGTCTGCTCGTGCGTGCCCTGGGCCGGTGCACGCGTTCCTCGCCTAGTCTGTACTGGAGTGGAGGAGCTATGCTAAGCACGGCGGTGCTGATGAGCACCTGCGCTCGGTGCACGCGATCGCTGGCAGTCCATGCCCGCTCGGTGCCGCGCGCCGCAAGGCTGGGCGCGAACCAGGTGCCCGCAACGCTGCAAGAGGCTGGTCTGCCCCGTCGTGTTGATTGTAGCGCATGCGCGTGGTCGCCAGAGCATGCTTAGTATCAGATCTATCCAGCGCGTGCTTGCAAGCGAGGTTTTAAACCCGCTCCGGCCTCTTGCCCCGAAGATAATCCCTCGTGGTGTTGATGGCGCTCGGCGGACGAGAGACGCGGGAGTCACGTTCATCACCCGCGCGGAGGTAATATCATTGTCGACTGGAATGGCAGGAATATCTGTCATGTGGTTTAGCGATCCTAGGCGCTCAAGGAGGTGTCTGGTGCGTGCGCAGGCGACGGAGACGGCCGAGGCGTCCGCTGGGGTCGACTCCGACGAGCAGCCGCTGCACACGACTATGGATTTCCGAGTCGGACGCATCATTGAGGTCGCGGACCACCCGGATGCCGACTCCCTGGTGAGCAGGACCGCAGCACGAGTGGCCTGCCCTTTCAGCCCCCCGGGGAGGCGGTGAGGAGGGAGGGGGTTTCGCGCGCATCGCGTCGGATCCGAGTATAGCCAGGTCTCGCCCCCACCCGCAGTATGTGGAGCAGATTGAAGTTGGCGAGGCCGAGCCGCGTACCATCGTGTCGGGGCTCGTCAAGTACTGCAAGGCGAGTGCGCAGCCAGCGTGGTGGCCTGGCTTCCCTTGCAACGTGTGAGTGCTGTGCGAGTGGGCATCGGTGTCTTATCGCTCGCAGAAGGAGGACCTGATGGGCCGCATGGTGGTGATTGTGGCCAACCTGAAGCCACGCAACATGAGGGGAATTCGTTCCAACGGCATGCTGCTCTGCACGTCCAACCCGGACCACTCGGAGGTGGAGCCCCTCGTCGTCCCCGAGGGCGCCAAGGTCGGGGAGCGCGTCTGGTTCGGCTTGGAGCCCGCCCAGCCCGAGGCGTGGGCCCCCAACAAGGTCCAGAAGAAGAAGGCCTGGGAGGCAGTCTCTCAGGTGAGGGAGGAGATGCAGAGAGGTGGCCGGGGCGCCGTCTTTGCAGTTGTGGCTGGCGAAGGGGGAATGAGGGCCTCAGCATTGCTAGCGGACGTGCCCGCAGGACCTGAAGACGGGCGACGACAAGGTCGCCCGGTTCAAGGACCTGGTGATGATGTGCTCTGGGGGCGCCCTGACATCCTCGCGCTTCCCTAACTCCCCTGTCACTTAAGTGTTGCTGGGGCAGGTCTGTGCTGGATATGTTGAAGCAAGTGTGGGCTTGGTGGCTCGTGCCTTGCCTTGGTGAAAGCCCCCTCGCCGATTTCGTCGGTGCAGATGGCGCAGCCACTGCAGTCGGTGAAGCCCACGCTTCGGGTGTGCCGATCCCCGCGGCCCGCCCGCGTCGAACGTCGCCGGGCTCCTGCGGCCTCTCGCAACAGTTCCCCGTATAGATTCCGTCGTAGCAAGCGCGAGCCATGCCCGCGCGAGCCCTGTTCGTGGCTCTGTGCCTCGCCGGGATAGGCCTGGCGGCTGCTGGGCCGAACGCAGGGCAGAATGACGTCGATTTGTCCGCGGCGGTGGTAAACTTTGTTGGCGCGGTGAGAACGCAGCATCGGAGACGGAGACGAGCTGTGTTTGCGCGACGCGAGAGGCGCGACTGTTCAAATCCCCACATCTTACCGCCCCCGCATCTTTGGCCCGTGCAGCTGTCGGACGTGCTCGGCAACGCTCACAGCAATCCCGCACCGAGCAGGGCAGGTCGCTCGCTGGGGTCCTGGTTGTTTGGAAGCGGGGCGCCAGCCACCCCTGATCCATCGCCGTCGGCCTGGTAACCGCGCAGGCTCGTGCGTTCACGCACGCATCAATTGCAAGTGACACGCCTGGCCACCAACGACTGCCGGTCAGCTTTGTCGCGCAGGCTGCCACCCGACGTGCAGGCGCGCTTCCAGGCATGGTCTGCGTCGTTCCAGAATGCCGGCCTGGACTCTGGCGTCACCTACCCCTTCCAGGCAAGTGGTGTATCGACTGTGGTAAATGCGTGTGAAACTCTGAGATGTGGCATCTCACAAGGACCCATCCGTTTGTCTCGAGACCAGGATCGCCTCAACCAGCTTGAAACCGAGGTCGCGGCTCTCCAGGCGTCCCAAGATCCCCAGGCGCTCTTCATGTCGTACGTCCAGGAGGCCGTCGACCACGCCTGCGAGCCGGCCCAAGTCATCTTCGGTGAGTCATACGCACAGCACAAGCTGCCCGTCTCGCGTAATGTCCGTCCTTTGTTGCCATAATGTAGCACATCATGGCCTCCCGAACGCGCGACCACACCTACACTGTCATGCATCTGCAAGCCCCTGCCCCTCCCGACCTGCACCCGCCCCTCCCCTCTCGCAGGCAACCTCGTCGGCGTGCAGAACACCCATGAGCTCCCTCCCCCTGACCGTGTCATCACGCTGGGCGACGTGCTCGGCAGCCAGTGCACGTCCAACTGCGGCAAGGTCGTGGCCGACTACTACCAGGGGCTGGTGCTGCCGTACTGGTGAGTGCGGGCGACTGTCCGGGCACTCAGACAGCACTCAGCAACCAGGGCGAGGGCCGCGCTGGCGCCGTCCCCCGCAGCGTCGGCGCATCGTTCGAGATCCAACTGACGCCCGTGTCTTGCGACGTGGTGGAGGTGCAAGGGCCCTCGGGAACGACCAAGGACGTCGTGTGCACCCCGGCGAAGCTGGTCCTCGTCAAGACCCCGGCCTATTGCGGTGAGGGTGGGGAAGGCTCAGCAGGTGCACATGCCATTGCGGCCATGAGGAGAGGGAAAGCACAGCCATATCTGCCTCCCTCGCAGTCAAGCCCCTCAAGCCGCCCATGACGTACATCGGGAAGACGTGCTCCAAAATCCGCGAGTACGGGCCGTCCGTGAGCAAGGTGTTTGGGGGCGACGTCGTGACGTACGCTGTGAAGGATCTCTCGACGCTGCTGCCCGGAGGAAGCAGCGACGGTGGGAGCAGCGGGTCGACGGGGACCGGGGGCGATGGCCAGACCAACACCGGCACTGATGGTGCCAGTGGGAGCAGCACAGGGTCGAGCGGCACCGGAAGCACTCCAGCCTCCACCGCCAGCACTCCCACGTCCGGCACACCAGCTTCAAGCACCGGGCAGATCAACGCAGGTGAGACTTCTGCACATCGGTTTGTAGCCGTGGGAATGCCAGTGGCATAACCACTGGCCTGAACACCTGAGCCGTGACACATCGCTTGCAGACCCTCCGTCGGGATCCAACCCCACCCCTTCTTCAACACCTAGCACGCCTGCTGGCCCCGCTGCCCCGGGCGCCCCCACCCCCACGACAGCCGCTGCTCCTGCAGCGCCGACGCCTGGACCCACGACGGCCGCTACTCCTGCAGCCCCGACGCCTGGACCCACGACGGCGTCCACCCCGGCTGCCCCGACGCCCGGGCCCACGACGGCGTCCACCCCAGCTGCCCCGACGCCCGGACCCACGACGGCGTCCACCCCAGCTGCCCCAACGCCTGGACCCACGACGGCCGCTACTCCTGCAGCCCCGACGCCTGGGCCCACGACGGCGTCCACCCCGGCAGCCCCGACGCCCGGACCCACGACCGCGGCCACCCCAGCTGCCCCGACGCCCGGACCCACGACGGCGTCCACCCCAGCAGCGCCGACGCCCGGACCCACGACGGCCGCTACTCCTGCAGCCCCGACGCCTGGGCCCACCACCGCGTCCACCCCAGCTGCCCCGACGCCCGGACCCACGACGGCGTCCACCCCGGCTGCCCCGACGCCTGGGCCCACGACGGCGTCCACCCCAGCTGCCCCGACGCCCGGACCCACGACGGCGTCCACCCCGGCAGCGCCGACGCCTGGGCCCACCACGGCGTCCACCCCAGCTGCCCCGACGCCCGGGCCCACGACGGCGTCCACCCCAGCTGCGCCGACGCCCGGGCCCACGAACGCGGCCACCCCAGCTGCCCCGACGCCCGGACCCACGACGGCGTCCACCCCGGCAGCGCCGATGCCCGGACCCACGACGGCCGCCACTCCTGCTGCCCCGACGCCCGGACCCACGACGGCGTCCACCCCGGCAGCCCCGACGCCCGGACCCACGACCGCGGCCACCCCAGCTGCCCCGACGCCCGGACCCACGACGGCGTCCACCCCGGCAGCGCCGACGCCCGGACCCACGACGGCCGCTACTCCTGCAGCCCCGACGCCTGGGCCCACCACCGCGGCCACCCCAGCTGCCCCGACGCCCGGACCCACGACGGGCGCTACTCCTGCAGCCCCGACGCCTGGGCCCACCACCGCGGCCACCCCAGCTGCCCCGACGCCCGGACCCACGACGGCGTCCACCCCGGCTGCGCCGACGCCCGGGCCCACCACCGCGGCCACCCCAGCTGCCCCGACGCCTGGACCCACGACGGCGTCCACCCCGGCTGCCCCGACGCCCGGGCCCACCACGGCGTCCACCCCAGCTGCCCCGACGCCTGGACCCACGACGGCCGCTACTCCTGCAGCCCCGACGCCTGGGCCCACGACGGCGTCCACCCCAGCTGCCCCGACGCCCGGACCCACGACGGCGTCCACCCCGGCTGCGCCGACGCCCGGGCCCACGACGGCGTCCACCCCAGCTGCCCCGACGCCTGGACCCACGACGGCCGCTACTCCTGCAACCCCGACGCCTGGGCCCACCACCGCGGCCACCCCGGCTGCCCCGACGCCCGGACCCACGACGGCCGCTACTCCTGCAGCCCCGACGCCTGGGCCCACGACGGCGTCCACCCCAGCTGCCCCGACGCCCGGACCCACGACGGCCGCTGCTCCTGCAGCCCCGACGCCTGGGCCCACGACGGCGTCCACCCCAGCTGCCCCGACGCCCGGACCCACGACGGCGTCCACCCCGGCTGCCCCGACGCCCGGGCCCACCACGGCGTCCACCCCAGCTGCCCCGACGCCCGGACCCACGACGGCGTCCACCCCGGCAGCGCCGACGCCCGGACCCACGACGGCCGCTACTCCTGCAGCCCCGACGCCTGGGCCCACCACCGCGGCCACCCCAGCTGCCCCGACGCCCGGACCCACGACGGGCGCTACTCCTGCAGCCCCGACGCCCGGGCCCACGACCGCGGCCACCCCTGCAACGGGTGGCAGCCCAGCGCCGGCGACTCCGACTCCTCCGCCTTCTAATCTGACTGCCCCGTGATTTCCATCTCGCGCGTCAGCAAACTTTGAGTTTTGCTTTCTGCCTTCGCGTGATCGCGACTCTAGCTTGTTTGAACGGTGGTGCGTGGCTCAATACACAACGGTGGCAGCCATGGTTTTGCTAATGGTCCACCACGCACTAGTCTCGTGCCGGCAGTGGCTTGCCACCCGGTCGCAGGGGGGGGTCCCGCAGTCGATATATACGCATCATTTGCCTGCATGCGAGCCGGGCCGTCCGGTCACGCACTCCACGCATTGTACCCCGGCATAGGCCGCCGTAGCCTCCTCCCCCTCACCTCTGCGTGCTGTACACCTCGTCGAACCATGCCAGGTCCACGGGGACGGGCATCTCCCCTCGCACCGAGTCGCCGTCCGACCCCAAGAAGTGCGAGTCCCGGTGGATGCGGTGGTATGACAGCTTGTACATCAGGCTGTCGCGGAGGTACTTGGGGGAGCGAGGCCCGACGCTGGGGACACGGAGAGTGCAGCCGTGACTCTCACCTTGGCCCACGCGCTGCAGTCATGCCGCGCTGCCCATCCCACTGCGCCCCTCCCCCGCTGCCCCTCGCCTGAAGTACTGCCCCATGTTGTCCAGGGAGTAGATGAGGTCCTCCTTGATCTCCGGGTACTCCTTGGACGCAATCTTGATGATCCACGAGAACTTGTTCATGTCGTCGGGGGGGTAGTTGACGTTGCCGCCGTAGAGCACAAAGAAGTAGTCCGCGCCCATCTGCCGGAGGATCTCCCAGCCCTGCAGGGAGCAAGCAAGAGACGTGGCGGAGCAAGCGGCGACCAGGTGTCGCTCCAGCAAAGGTTCCTTCATGATCCCCGTCGCTGGCCGTGCCACGCCCCCGAACGGACCTGTCTCTCGGGGCTGGACAGGGCGCGGGCCACCGTGGCGATGTGCGTGGTGTTCCAGGTGTTGTTGTCGGTCAGCGTGATGCGGTCGCTCATCTGCGCCGCCTGGTAGCCGTAGTCCCACCAAGACCCGATCGTCGCGTCCCTTGGCGTGTTGCTCTGCGGGTGCGGGAGCCCCCCTTGTCTGCGCAGACACGCGCAAACTGCAGCGCTGCAGCAGCCACGGCAACTTGCGAGACCCCGCGGGTCCCGCCATGAGGGTTCGCCCCGCCGCAGTCGTGGCTGCCACTGCTCCACCCCCGCACACCTCCAGCCATGCGTATGCCTCGCGGAAGTCATCGATGCGCACGGGGCCATCCTTGCTGCGGTACTCGAGCCAAACTGGGTGCAGGGGGAGTCACGCGCAAGGTGAGCCTGAGCGGCATGGGTGGCACAGCCGGCCATGGTGCACCCCAGCCACGCCAACCGCTAGCCGCTAGCCACTCCCGCCACCGCTGGCTGCACGCGGGGGTCTCCCCCGCCGGGCTCACTGGACGGGGACGAGTAGACGTTGGCTGCCACCCACACGCCGTGGAGGAGGTTCCATGTGAGGATGCCCAGGACCACCGCCAGGGCCACGCAGGCCACGTCGGGGGGCAAGACGCGCGCCGAGGCCTTGAGGGGGCGCTGGTCCCGCCACTCGCGCAGCGAGGCACCCACCCAGCCCCGGGACGCCTTCCGCGCCTCCTGCGCTGCCACCTGCAAGAGTAACGGCGACAGAGTAACAACAGAGTAACGACAGAGTAACGGCAGCGTCGCGAGGGAGGCTGCCACAGCAGCAGCAGCGTGGCGGAGATAGGAAGGGAGTGCCACCTAATCCCACACGCGCCTAGCACCACTGAGTGCGCTCCCTTCCACTCTCCCAGCAACCGCATGCAACGGCGCCAACTCGCCTTGCGTTCCGCAAATGCCCTCCGAGCCTCCTGTCCCGCCCTCCCCGGCGCACCCACGCCATTCCCGCCCTCGGCCGAGGCCCTTCGCGTCCCCCCCGCCCCCTCTGCCCCCCCCTCTGCCTGCGGTGCTGCGTCGTCGCCCGAGTCATCGTCCACCGACAGGCGGAAGCTCCGCAGCCGGGCCAGCCCCGCCTCGGCGCCCTCCGACACGGCGATCCCCTGGTGCTCCAGCCACGCCCGGTCCCCCTCCGAGTCCACGCCGCCGTCCCAGGCGCCCTGCCCTGCCTGCGCAGGGGGCGGCCGAACACACGTCAGTCGCACGGGGGCCAGCCACGTGCATGCCGCCCCCGCCATGGCCGCGTAACCCCTCACCTGTCCCTTCTGCGCCTCCTCCCGTGCACCCTCGGCGTCGGCCCCATCCCCTAGCATGTCCCGGGCCCACCAGGCACGCAGGGACGTGGCACCCACGTCAATCACCCAGGACGCCCCGAGCCCGCCCAGCGCGGCGGCGGACGGCGCCAACAGCAGCATTAGCCGGATCATGACGCCTGCGGGCCGCGGGGGAGCGCGAGTCGGGGAAGGGAGCGGTGGGTCGTGAGGCCCTGGAGCGCATGGGCCGTCACGCACCAGTGAACCACATGCTGCTGCTGCCGAAGAGGAGGAGGAAGAGGGTGCCGTAGGTGAGGGGCGCGAGGCACAGGACGATGCCAGCCGGGGCCAGCAGCATGAAGGGCCCCACGTCCATCATGAAGTTGGGCCAGGCCGGCGGCTGCAGGGACGGCAGGTAGAGGTCAGGGGCGGCATGGATGGAGGGCGGGCAGGGAGTGAGGTCACCAAACAGCTCGCCTGGTGCTCCGACACGCTCGCGATCAGTGGCATGTGCTTGGCGGCGTAAGTGGGGTCCAGCAGGGACAGGGAGCGGCCGGTCCATCCCAGGGTGGCGCTGGTGGACATCTTGAGGGCCACGCCAAAGCCAGCGAGGGCCGCGAGCACCACGCAGGACACCAGGAAGACGGCCTGTGGGCGGGAAGAGGGGCCAGGGGGGCTGTGCGAGTCTGAGGGGGATGGGCTGATGCACAGCAGATCAGGGACCCCCTCACTCCGCCCACCTTGGCCCGTCGGTAGGTGCTGGCCGGGATGAGGCGCTTCAGGTACTGCGCCAGCATGGCAAAGTGGAGCAGCGCGAGGGCGAAGAAGGACAGCAGGTGCTCGGAAGCAGTCACGGCGTTCTGTTTGATGGGCGGGACTGAGTGGGAGAACGCGGGAAGCGGCGGTGAGGACGGGGGCGGCGACATGGCGAATCACCCGGTGGCGCAATCCACCACCGACCCTACGGGCCTGTCGTGTGACTCCCGCCTGTGGCGCTGCAGAGTCTGTGCACATGGCCCATCGGACTCACCTGTCGCAGCCATGATCGTCCCCAGGGCAACGAGAGGCGCGAAGGCGACGTAGAGGCGCGCCGTGAACCGTCCCGTCAGCACGCACGCAACCACATGCTGCGGGGGGTATGTAGGGGGCGCGACGCTGGCGGTGGTGCCTGGCTTGCGGCCCACGCTCTGGAAAGAAACGAACAAGTGTCTAAGCAGCCAACTTGGGACTCGCCAGGGGAATGAGGTTGATGACGTACGTGTAGCCCCCCCAGCTGCCAGCCAGGTACCAAAAAGACAGGCAGCAGGCCACGGCCCAGCTGAGACGCCCCGTGTTGATGGTCTTGAGATATAGCCAGAAGGTGCACATGATGGCGAAGATTGCCACTGCAGCCAACCGGGAGTGGTCGTGAGTCTCATGCCCCCCAAAAAAGCAGCAGCTGCTGCCATGCTCCCTCCCCCTTTCCAGAGCCCCCTCGTCGTGCGCGGCAGGGCGGCGCTCACCAGCCTCAAGATCGAAGGCCCCGGCCGCACTCCGGGACACGTACGCAGGCGAGAGGGCCAGCGCCATGGCTGCGACCAGCCCCGCCCGCACGCCCTGCACGCCCGGCCGTGCCTCGCACACCATGGCGTAGGTGGCCCAGGCGGCGAGGACGGCGAAGACCGGGCCGATGTAGACGCACACCTCCCGGAGATCGACGTCGAGGTGGAGCGCCTGGAGGGCGCCCCAGGCCAGCAGAGCCGTGTAGATGAGGCCCGCGTACGTGGTGCTGCCCACCACGCGGCCGAGCGGGTACCACGTGCGGTCGTCAAACCTGCGCGTGCCGTCACGGCGACGGTTCCAGCCACCGCAAGGGTCCGCTAGGGGGGCAGCAGCTGCAGTGCGAGTGCGAGCGTCGCACTCTTCACCAGTTGAGGAACTCGCGGATGCCGTGCTCCTTGATGTACAGCACGACGCGATAGTTGAAGTATGGATCAAATTCGTGGATGACAGACTCGTACTTCACGACGCTGAACACGCGGACCGCAAAGGCGAGAACGCCGATCAGCGCCAGCGTGATGCGCACCACGACGTCCGATCCCCGCGGCACCTCGACGATTTCTGCGGCGATGTCGCGAGGGGTAGGAAGCGCTATCCTGGGCCCCGCCTCGACGCGCGCGGGAGACGCTTTGGGCGCTCGCCCCAGGCACCTTGATGTGGCTCCCCGCCGTCCTCAGCGCGATCCGCTCCCCAGACGAACTGACCCAGGGTCCCAAGAAACCCCGTCTTGCTGGGATCAACGGCGTCCCGCGGGCGATCGCGCCCCATCGCTGCATGCTGTGCCCCGTCGCCGAGGTCCCCCGCCGCGGTCGTTTCCGCGGCCGGCGCGGCCCCGATCTCCGGCGTGTCCATCAACGGCACGCCTCCTTCTGCCGCTGGCCCCCTACGCCGGCAGCTGCGCCCTCTGCGCCCGGCAGCAGCTGCGGCCCCGGTGCCTGGTGCCAACCAGCGGACTCCGCAGGTCTCCAGGAGCTGGCTGCTAGTGCCACACCGTCCTCAACTCTTTCACGTTGCAGGCGCTATGCGAAGGGCGCTGCTGACTTGGCCTGGCTGCATGGCTGCGCCAGTGCCCACGCGTGCCAATCACAGAAAGCTTTTGATTATCTTCCTGATGCCACGCTCCTGCTCCCGACGTTTGATGGTCTCTCGCTTGTCGTAAGCCTTCTTCCCCCGCGCCACAGCCACCTCGACCTTGCACCACCTGCGGGCATGGGGCAGGGCGGGGCGTCACCGTCGCCCTTCCCACGCCCTGCATGTGTGCCGTGGCAAGACACACATCAGCGGTGCGGGCGGCTCGCAACCAGCTCATTCCTCACACCTGTTCTCCTTGAAGTACATGCGCAGTGGCACGAGCGTCAGCCCCTCCCTGTCCTGCCTATCTGAGAGCTTGAGGATCTCCCTCTGCGCACCACGACGGCCTCACGATGTCAGATGGCATTCCCTATGCCCTGCATGGGGGGACTATGCCACAACAACAGGCCCGGGAGGGTCCGCTAGAGCATCGCATCAGCGACCGTCACCTTGCTAGCCAGCAGCTTCCTCTGACGCTTGGGGTCGTACTGATCGAACGCCGACGCGAGCGGGTTCTCAGATATGTTGGACCCCCGCATCCACAGCTCCCCCCCCTCGACGCGGCAGAAGGACTGGGCCAACGACGCCTTGCCCGCCCGCGCCGACTTGACCTCGGGCCCCGTGAGCACCACGCCGCACTGCGCGACACAGGACGCGACCCAGCGGCGGATTCAGCGCCTGCATTAGTGAAAAAGGGCCCCTGTGGTTCATGGGACCGTCCTGAGCAGCGCGGCGACTGGCACCTCAATCGTTTCCAGGATTTCGTAGTCGAACCTGGCCCTCCGGTTGCGCGCCACGTCCCTGGCCGCAGGTGGCCTCCCCTGCGCGCTCCAGAGGGGCCCGAGCGGTCCGCGAGCGGTCCGCGCCGGGTGCAGAGCCGCGCTGGGCACTATTCTGACCATGCAGGCCCTCACCTGGGCCGTCACCCAGACACTCCTGGTCGCTAAGCACCGGCGGCGATGCAGCAGCGGGCAGGCGCCGGCGAGGGAGGAGGCGGGGGCACATCCGGCAGCAAACATCCCCGCATCGGGTCCTCGATGGGGTCCCGATGGGAGACGCGCGACGTTCACCACCACGGAGCTGCTGAGATTGCGGCGGGCAGGGGTTGGAAAGGAATTGCGCGAAAAGGGTGGCGCAGCGCTTGGGGCTTAGCAGAAGCGTTTGTTTTGATACATTCGCGCAGCTGGGGTGTCTGCGATTGGAAAGCCTTCGAAAGGGCCCGCAGCCAAGGCTCCATGGGCGAGGGAGTCGAAGCTGCCAGATCCCACCTGCTTTCTGACGCTGCGCCGGCGCGTCAAACGAGGCCTCCTCGGCCACGAGTGTCGACATTCGCCATTTCCAGGGGTCGAGCTGGACCAGCAGGTTCGTCCTCATCGCGCCTGGTGAGCGGCTGCAACTGCCACCTTAACATTGCTGCAGGCGCTCTATATCGCCGCGGTGCGCTGCCGCAATATAGATAGTATTTCGTATCGCAGTATGGCGTGGCAGCAGCCTGAGTTTCCCACGCACCGCAGCGCACATGGGTTCCGAAGTGCGGGCACATGAACGGCAGAAAATGCAAATCCGCAATGCCCATTGACATCTCACCGGTGCGACGTTTTAAAGAAGCCCTTTTTCTCTCCGCCCCAGGCACCGTGCATCCCCGCGGAGTCCCGACGTCTGCGGGTCAACGGCAGCATCCAACTGGGCGGGGGCGGGGCGACCCCGATGACACCTTTAAGCGAGATCGGATTCAAGTCTGGAGGCGCTGCGAGGTGAGAGGAGATGCCGCGGGAGATGCTTGAAAAAACGGTCGGACAGGCATCCCGCGAAATCCCCGCGAGCTCGGCAGGCTTTCTGTCGCGATTTCGTTCCAAATAACCAATATATTTGACGCCGTCACGGGTTAGCTCCCGCATCGCCTCCATGCTGCCAGGCCTGGGATCTGCTGCGCTCGGGACGCGGTTGCTGGGGATATCGCCAATCACACTCCGTGCTTGGCTCGCGAACCCGCCAAGCTTGCGCCTGCGTGCAGCCCACCTGACGCGGAGGCTCCGGTGCCGGGCGCGAGCGTGCGTCCCGATGACCGCGACTTTGATGCCCTCCTCGAGCAGCTCGCTGCCGGGGAGCCCCACGACGCAAGCCGCTCGTCTCCGGCAGTGGCCAGGCGCCGAGAGCTGGTGCTGTTGGCCGGCACCGTCCTGCAAGAGGAGGAGGCGCGGCCCAACTGCCCGCCCAGGCTCGTGCGGTCGGTGGCAGCGACGGACGCCATCATGGAGGGCTGGGCGATGATGGCGCCATCGTGCCCCCGCGAGGTCGCTCCGGGCCCGCTCTCGACCAGGCAGCTGGAGGCACCGTGGGGCGGTGCGGGGATGGCCAACACGTGCCCGCCTGCCGGGGCTCTCCATCCCGCTTCAATTCTCACGGATCACTCTGGGGACGCCGGATCCCTCGGGGGCCCCAGCCAGGGGGTGAAACGGGCCCGGGACGCTGTGGCCGAGGCCACCGACTCGGCGGCGCGTCCCTCCAGGTCCAGGCGCCGACGCACGCCCGTGGCCTCGGGGCAGTCGTCGCTGGAGGACGTGCTGCTCCATGGCGCAGAGGTGAGCGACGACCCCTTGGCATTGCCCCCCGGGAGGCGCGGGCACACGGAATGCTGAGCACGACTTGCTCGCACGGCCTGCTGCAGATCGATGCCCTGCCGGAGGGCATGGAGGCAGAGGTGCGGAGGCTTTACCTTCAGAAGCGGCCGCGGATTAAGGGGCGTTTCGTCCGCAAGGTGAGCGCACGCCCGCTGCGTCTGCCTGCGCCTCACCTCCGCGGGCTGCGGCCGAGACGATTGAGTCACGCACAAGTCGAGTCTCTCTTTGCGCACAGGAGGAGCTCGGCGGCCTGCTGCGCCGCTTTGGCCGCCCCGTCCCCGAGCCCCGCCACGCATCTGCCACCACGGGCCGCGACGCCAGCAACCCTGCGGAACGCGCCGTGCCAGTCCGCCGCAACCAGGGTCCCCTCGCCCACGCCACGCCGCCTGGCCCATCCTCTTACGTGGGGCCCCTTCCTGGCAGGAATGGCGTGCTGCTGATCAAGGGTCTCAATATTCCCTCGGCAGCCGAGGCGACGGGCAGCGCCCGCAGCGGCTTCCAAGGCCCCGCGCTGGATCTGCCCTCGGGGGCCGCGGCTCCCCGGGCCGGCGACCCTCCGGTGTGGGAGCGTAGGCGCAGCGACGGCCTCAGCATGGACGCGTCTGTGTGGGACGCGATGGACCTGGCGTCGTTGGATGCTCTGCTGGGGGACATGGACGAAGTGGCCGACACCTGTGGCTCTTCCCTACAGGAACGGGGGCGTGTCGACGCTGCGGAGCCCATGCGCGGGGGGACCGTGAGCTGCCCACGCCCAGCGTCTGTCGGGCTCACCGTGGTTGTCGAGGGTCACGCGGCCTCGCCAGCACTGACGGCAAGCCTGGACAACGGCGGGTCGGTTCTGGCGCGTGAAGGGCCGCCGTTGGCGGCGACATGTGAGGGGGCGTCGCAGGGGTGGCTCGCGAATGCCGTCAGCCATGAGACGGTAGAGGGGTGGTTTTGCGGCAGCGCCGTGCTGGATGAGTAGCGTGTGGCGACGTGTGTTTCGATCAGCGCTTCACACGCGCGAGTGTATGTGTCTGATGCCTGCCGCTGTCAGTGTAGAAAAGGCGTTATCGAAAGTGCAAATGCCGCTTGCCTCTGGTCCCGACGCGCGCTCCAAAACTCCTTGCCAGGACGTGAACACGCGATGGATACCAGCTCTGTCCGGGTGTGGCAACATCACAGCATGTCATGCTGTGTCATAGCATGTCCTCCAGGGCCTTGATGGTATCCACCAAGGGTGACCGTGGCCCCACAGCCGGCATGAGCTTGCTGGGAGCAGGAGCCTGTGGGGCAGAACACATGACGTGACGAGTGGGCGATATCGAGCGCATGCATCCGCGCGGCGGCGAAGGGCCAGTGCGCACACCTACAGGACGCGCGTCGCCCGTGGCCCTCTTCCCCCGCGTCGAGGGGCAGCTTTAAGCGTTCCTCACCTTCGCTACGGACACTCTTCCGTCGGATTCAATAGTAGCGACATCGACCTTCCGTCGGACCTCCGCGCTCGGTGCCCGCGGGCACGTTTCCGTGTGGGCGACGCCCTGAGCGGCGGGGCGTGATGGAGCGTCAGGGAGCGGCAGAGTCACCACCCTCGGTTTGTGGTAAGGCAGAGTTAACGCGGGGGATCAACAGCCGCCGAAGATGATGCGCGGCTCGCGCGCGCGGCTGCGATACCCCAACCCCGTCAGCAGGCCCCGAGTTGGCCCCATCGGCGCATGAAAACTCCCGCGCGTCACCCAGCGAGCATAACCGCCCACAAAGAACAACGAACCACGTCGACAGCGTCGAAAGCGGCACAGCGAGCCCAGGCGGGTGCCCGCGCGCACCTGCTGAGCGGCGGTCTTCTTCGACACCCGCACCAACGACTTCCCGAACTCTGACCATCGCACGGATCCCAGCACCATGAAGAGGCGACCCAAGGAGGACTATTCTGCGAAATCCGGTTTTCCTGAAGCGCGGAGAGGGGTGCGCGTACAGCAGCGATGACGGACTGTCTACGGAACAGTCCCATTTCCAGTATAGTGCGCAGAGAAATGCTGGAAAGCCCCAGGACGCCAACCGGCGCCGGGGGCAAACCTGCTGGTACACCGCCTTGCACATGTCGCGAAAACGCTTTCCGAGCAGCCGTGCGTCGACCGTGTCCACACGCGCTTAGCATGCGCCGTGCTTAAGCGCAGGCCAGGTGCCCTGCGGGAGGACCGGGCACCCTGATGTGCACAGGGCGGTAGAAGTGGGCGCCCTGTGCGTCGTCATGCTGGCCACGGAGCGAATGGGCGGCACCGGGTGAGAGAGAATCATCGTGCGTTTCACGCTCGCTGCCCACGGCGGCGCTTTCGGCCACAGCGACGGGAGCGGACCTGAAAACGTCCTGCGCAGGATTTCACGCGTGGCGGTGTACGGAACGCTGCTGGCGCTGTCCGCCTTCCTCTTCCTGGCAGCCATGGAGACCCTGCATCCGCACAGCCGCGTTTCCGGCAGCGGCCACCCCGTCACGCTCGCACGGAGGGCGGTCCCTGATGCGTCCACGGCGCCGAAGACCGCGCTGACCGGTTCCCTGTCTCCGGCGTACTGGCAGAGCCGCCAGCAGCGCGACAACGTGGGTGCCGATCCCGCGGTGCGTGCTGCGATGCCAGGGTGTCACAACGCGCCGGACGACACTTGCTGGCTGCCCTCCGTGTCGGATGGCCCATCAACAATGCTGGTGACCATCTACGCCATGGACTACTGCGGCTACTCCAAGCAGGCGGCGAGCACGCTGATGCGGGCTGCGAAGTGGCGCAACGGCCAACCCAGGATCGTCGGCAGGGTGTTTTGGGGGAGTCCCGACGCCATGGTGAGCCGCTTTTGGGCCTGCCTCATAGTACGGGGTGGAGAGAGAGGGCGTTGAAGAGCGTCTGATTTGTCTCGTCGCCTGCCCCCTCGCAGGACCCCCCCATCTCGTTGCTTCCTCGAGATGCGCGTCTCCAGCTGGGCAGGCACTGCGCTGGCCCAGCAGCGTGTGGCTTCGACCCACAGCAGTACCTCACATGGCCCCTCGTTTTTATAAACGGCAAGTTTATCGGGGGAGCAAGAGAGTTCCTGTCATGGTGCAGCGAGTCGGCATGTGAAGGGTAGGCTTTCCTACGCACTGCACACTCGCAGCGCTCGATGGCAGAGAACAGGCAGTGCGCGCGCTGCCTTCAAGCAGACACTCCCTGCGCACTCTTGCGCGCCCCCCACCGGTGGTGGGTCTCAATCCAGCGCACCGTGCCCGACTCGGAGCGCATGACAACGGAGTGCGTGATGGCGCCTCCCGACAAATAGCGCACCCCCTCCACCAGGTCGCCATCTGCGCGGGGAAGGGGAGTGGCTCTCGCGCACCTCAGTGGAAACAGCAGGTCTCCACCCCGTGGCTCCCCCACAGCATCCTCACCGGTGATCCCCGTGGCGGCGAAGAAGACGCGCTCGCCGCGGCACAGGTCGGTCGTGCCCATGATGTTGCCCAGGTCAAAGCCCTGCTCCTCCCACGCCCGGCGCTCGTCCTCCGACCGCGGCCACAGGCGCCCCTCGATGTGCCCTCCCATGCACTTGAGGGCGCAGGCCGCCACCACGCCCTCAGGCGTGCCCCCCACGCCCATGAGCACGTCGACGGGGCTGAGCGGCTTGGCCACTTCGATGGCAGCCGCCACGTCGCCGTCCGAAATGAGCTTGATGCGCGCCCCGGCGCGGCGGATCTGGAGCACAGGGCGCCTTGGCATACTAACTCGCCGGAAGCGAGCCATTCCAACCTCGACCGCTCTCGTTGTCGCGCGCCGCCCTCACCTCCTGGATGAGCCCCTCGTGCCGGGGCCGGTCGAGCACCACCACCGTAACCTCCTCAACCGGCTTGTGCAAGGCGTCGGCCACCGCCCGCAGGTTGCGCACCACGGGGTAGTCGACCGACACGGACGAGGGGGGCACCTGCGGGCCCACGGCCAGCTTCTCCATGTAGAAGGCGGGACCTGGGTCGAAGAGGGCTCCCCGCTCGGCGACGGCGATGACGGCGATGGCCCCGTCACCCCCCTTGGCCACGAGCATGGTGCCGTCGATCGGATCGAGGGCGACGTCCACCATCGGGGAATGCGCGGCGCCGTCGCCCACGTGCTCGCCCCTGCGCACGGCGGGCGAGAGCTGGCATGGCACGCACACGGGAACGCTCTGCCCACAAAACAACTAGCCGCTTGCGCCCTCGCGCCTGTAGAGCATCGGCGCCTGGTCTTTCTCGCCCTCCCCAATCACCACCGTCCCATCCATTGAGACACCCCGCAGGGTTTTCCTCATGTTGTCCACCGCAGCTCGATCCGCTCCGTTCTTGTCGCCCTTGCCGACCCACCATCCAGCGCCAAGAGCAGCGGCCTCCGTGACACTGCGGGGAGTGGCGGCGACGGATGGCAGATACGCGCACAGACAGGAGCCCAGGAGGCGCATGCTGCAACGTGCCGGCTCACCGAACCAGCTCGAGGGCGAGGTTGCGCTGCAGATAGTTGTAGTTCGGTCCGGCGGGGATGACGACGGCATCAGCTGCATGGCTCAGGACCGAGTCGAAGCTCGGGTGCCTGCGGGATGAAGGCAGGTTGTTGAACCAGAGACCACAGCACGCGACGGCCAGCGAGCAGCTGCACTGCTCACTCGTGTCGGGATCCAGCATCCGAGACGGACCGCGGCCACGAGTCGGGCGACAAGGGTCTGGTGTCGGTGCGATTCCTCGGTCTCGATAGCGCAACCACTGCAGGCGGCGTAACCCTAGGGGCGGGTCCTATGCAGGCGACGCGGGCAGAGTGCGGGGCCATGAGCCCCGTCTCGGGTGCTTACAGCGGCACGGATGTGCATGGGTCAACCGCGAATGCCGAGCTTGTCTCAGAACGCCACGACGGTCCAGCTGGTTCGCCTGATGGCCTCACCCCGTGCGCGAGGCGCCGATGCCACAGTCGAAGCCCGCATCGTCTCGGCCGCAATGACAGTGATTCCGCGAAGGCTGTTATGCGGCGGATGATGACTGGGTCGTTATCCGAGTCAGCAGGGCACGAGAGCACCGGAAGGCATGGACCTGGTTTGGGCGAGGAGCTCTTTAGTGCATATGAAGCGGTACTTCAAAGCATCAAAGCGGAATTTTCTGTGTAGGAACCCTCGTGTCAGCGACACACGGATGGGCGCGAAGCGACCCGGCGGGCGATCACCCCTGCTGAGTTGTGAGTCCCCACCCGAAAGAGCGCCGTGCGGTGGGGTCTCCGGCCCGTGGCTAGCGTGGCTCTCAGAGATCGGGGACCCCCCCGGGCGGGCGCGCGCCGTCGTTCGATGGGCGACAAAGATGCATGGTCAGAAGACATTTCCGAGGAGTCGGGAAGCGAGGGGTCGGAGGGCGACTCGGGGTCCGAAGGTGTCCTCCCAGGCCGCAGACGCTGCTTGCGCCCACGTTTCGGGGCGACAGCGCCCGCTGCAGCTGTATCTGGCAGCTGCATGCGCTCCCCCTCTATCGATTTGGCCGTGGGAGCTCCGTTGCAAACAGCACGGGGCGGCATGGGCCTGTGCTTTGCTCCTGGCCCGGGCAGCGATCGATGGGCACCGCTCTAGCGGAGCCGTCGTTCCTGTCAGTCACTCTGCCCCGCGCATCCCGCCTCATAACTCTCCGTGCCATCGCTTCGAGAGCTGCACGATCGGCGGGGCCTCTCGACCATTTCCCGTCGCGTGGGCAGGCAGCGCGCCGTTCCTGGACTGCGCTGGGACTCTTTCATTCCGTGCCTTCACGGAGTTCCCCTGCCGGGGCGCTGTGGGGGCAGACCAGCGCGGCGAGTTTCAGGACGAGCTTTTCGGCCCTGCCACCCGCGCCCCGCAAGCGCCTTGGCTGGCGCCAGGACCCCGACGGACAGCGACTCGCTGTGTGGCCTCTGATCTTTCTCCGCGCTTCAAGCGCGTGGTTCCCTGGGCCTCCCACGCAGGGGACGTGTCCTGGATCCAGTGGTTCTGCTCTTTGAAGGGGAACGAGCTGTTCTGCGAGGTGGACGATGACTACATCCAGGTAACGGCCGTGTCGCGCGTGTCGCGCGGGTCCGAGGCCGCTGAGGCGGCAGGTGACGAAACATCCTGCCTCTGTTCCTCCTTTTCAGGACGACTTCAACCTGTCAGGCCTCTCCATGATGGTCCCGTACTATGACTACGCGCTGGACACGATCCTGGATTTGGAGTCCCAGCACGCGGACTCCCTGACCGACGAGCAGCACGAGGCGAGGGAGACGGGGCATGCTGGGCTGCCTTGCATTCACGCCCCTGGAAAGCCTTTTGGCATTCAACGCGCCGTCGGTCCCCGCAGATCATTGAGACTGCGGCGGAGATGCTCTACGGCCTCATCCATGCGCGCTTCGTCCTCACCACGCGGGGCCTGGCGTGTATGCTGGAGAAGTACAAGGCGGTGCAGTTTGGACGGTGCCCCCGGGTGCTCTGTGGGGGCCAGCCATGCCTGCCGGTTGGGCAGAGCGACATCCCGCACACGTCCACGGGTGACTGGGCGCAGGGCTCGGCGCCGGGTAGGGCGCCATGCCGCGGGACCTGCGCCGACTCCGTGCCTCACCCACGCCCTCGCGTCGGCCCTCCCCGCAGTGAAGCTCTACTGCCCCAAGTGCCAGGACCTGTTCTACCCGCGATCTCGATTCCAGGGGTCGGTCGACGGCGCCTACTTTGGCACCACGTTCCCCCACCTCTTCCTCATGACCTACCCCTCGCTCCGCCCGCCACCCCCGATGGTGCGACGCTTGCCGGTGGCGCATGCGCCGCCTTTTGCGGCGACGCGCCGTGTGGCTTAGCCCCTGCGACTCTAGCCTTGCGCGCAGGAGAAGTACGTGCCCCGGGTGTTTGGCTTCCGGCTGCACGAGTCAGTGCTCAAGGCGCCGCCGGCGGAGGGGATCAAGGCGGGCGAGGGGGCGGGGCAGGGGCAGGGGCAGGGGCAGGGGCAGGGGCAGGCACAGGGGCAAACACAGGGGCAGGGGCACGGGGGGGAGGTGTGGGAGCAGGGGGCGGGGCCGGAGCGCCGGGGGGGCACATCCAAGGGGGGTGGAGCCGGGACGAGTGGGGTCCATGGTGCGTGCGCAGACCATAGTGTGCCGATGCCCGTGCCCAAGAGACCGTGACTAGCTACCCACTACCCTGCCATTGCGATTCGGCTTCTTGCAGGGCCCGTGGGATAAGGCGGGCAGTGGACTAGTGAGGGGCATTCGTCGGCGCCCTATGTGCGATATGGAGGCGTGGGCTCGGGCTTGATTCGACAGATCCAGCACGCCACCCTAAACGGCGCCCTGGCACTGAAAACCTGCAACAACTTTCCTAGCCGCCGCACTGCGCTTGAACCCAAGAGAACTCCACTGTGCCGCGCGACGTCGCGGTGCGGGGGCCGCACGGGGTTTCCGCCCCTCTGGCTCGCGGCGCTCAGCCGGCACCTGCGGCCGTCATGCGGAGCGCCCTTTCGGCACTGCTCGGTTGTAGCTGTCTCGAGCTGGTCATCGTGAGTTCAAAAAGTGCCCGCGATGGATGGAAGGGCCTCGCGCGCGGGCGATGGCCCGCTTCTTCCTGTATGCTGGATTGCTGCTATCTGCGACTGGCCGCTGCGCTCCCTCTGTGGCTGAAGTCCCCAACTTCACATGCCAGAAGCATACATAGGTTTCGAAGCGCACGTTTTCACCGCGGTCTCTCGCGCAGGTGGTCTCCGTGGCGCTCGGCGTGCCGTACGAAGCGCTGGTCATTTTCCGCGACTTCCGCTGGATCCCCTTCGCGTATGCCGTTTGCGCGCCCACTTGGGAGGAATTCCGAAGCAAACGTATCGCATGGCGCCCGCCTATGTCGGACGCATGCTGGGTAGGCCCGCGGTGTCGGCATGTCTACTCGGGGGCAGTTCCGGGACTCGCCGGGGCCTTTTCGGCGGCGGACCTCTTGGCTCTGGACGATTGCCTTCCCAACGGTATCGCCTACGTGGAGCAGGTGCTTTTTTCGACTGCAGCCGCGGGGAGCCCACCGCACCCTGCCTGCACATGCTTCTGCTCAGGGCGACGGGGCTCACGGGTCCCTCCTGCGCCCGCAGGACGCGCGAGTCATGAAGGCGGAGGGTCCGCGCCCTAGCTATGCGCTGCACCGCTCGCCTCAGGACGACCTGCCTCCACGATTCCTGGCGGGCCTCTCTGCCGCGCAGAAGAGGAAGCTCCTGGGCCTCATTCCGGGGCCCCCAGCGCAAGTGAGGCTGACTTGAGGGGTATATCGCTCGCGTGCGGCATATAGGCGCTTTTGTGCGGCTTGGACAAGCATGCACACCCCACTGCACCCCACCGCTTCGTGCCCCGCAGTCACCAGGCGGGGCCACCCCCACCCCTGCCAGCCCTGCAAGCGGTGCCCCGCCTTCGACGCAGCCACCCGGGCTCAACACGAGCACGGGGCTGCCGACCCCGACGCAGTGGACGTCCCTGCGAGCCGTGGGGGCTCTCTTGCGCAGAGGGGACACCCCTCCCGCACGCCCAGCCCCTGCGTATACTCCCCGGCCAGGCCCCTCTCCACTCCCGCCACTCGGCCCAGCCCCGGCGTCGGACACGGACGCGAACGGCATTCCCCTGGTGGGCGGCCAGCCCGTGTCCTCCCCGCTGCAGGCATATGATGACCTGCGCGCGATGCTCAAGGTGCAGCACCTGCACCCGGCCATGTGGAACCTCGACCGCATCGATCAGAGAGGCCTGCCCCTCGATGCCGAGTTTCGCTACAGCGGCGACGAGTCCACGGGGACGGGCGCAGGGGCCACCATCTACTTTGGTGAGGGCGCCTGGGATGCTTTCCTTGGAGGGGTTCACGAGAGGACTGGGCGTGTCAGGCACAACTCATGCAGATGCATGAGATGTGCGAAGCGCACTTGCTTGGGCGGTTCATAAAAGGTGCAACCGCGCACCCATGATACGCCAAGCGCGTGGCTCGCCCTTTTTGCAGTGGACAGTGGAGTGAATATGACGCACCAGGAGTTCCAGCCGTGGTGGGGAGGGCCGAGCCGCGTCACGTCAGGTGAACCTCGTTCGTGCTGTGCATGCGCCGAGGTCTGCCCCTTTACCTTACGCAGCACCCTCCCTCGCCCTTCCATTGCCTGGCAGGCCACGACTTTGTGGATGGGGACGAGGACGCATCGGACTGCGACGGCCACGGCACGCACATCGCGGGCACGGCCATCGGGCGCACGGTGGGCGTGGCCAAGGAGGCGCGGGCCGTGAGCGTGCGGGTGCTGGACTGTCAGGGGGCAGGGCAGATCAGGCGAGATGGTGGGGAGCGGTGGCAGGTGCAGGTGCGGCAGCCGGAGGGCAGCGTCACCTGGCGCGTTTCACTGCGGCTGCAGCGATGTCGTGAAGGGGCTGGACTGGGTGGTGCACCACCACGCCAAGCCCGCCATCGTGACGCTCAGCCTGGGCATCGAAGTGGGGCGGTGGTCGCGAGCCCTGGAGGACACTGTGCGCGTGCTGGTGCGGGACCACGGCCTGACGGTCGTGGTGGCGTCAGGTGAAGCGCCGGGGAGCTGACGGGACGCGCGCTGGTAGGGTTACCCCCGACGGGCGCAGCAGCGCAGCCGTGTGTCTCGGCCGACGCAGGCAACTCGGGTGTGGACGCGTGCCATGTGGCGCCGGCGGACGTGCCAGAGGCCATCACCGTGGCGGGTGCTGATTTGAAGGACAAGTTCCAGCGCAGCGTGGTGGTGGCGCAGGACGGGACGGGCAGCCAGACGGAGAGCATCTACGAGTGGTCCAACACGGGCAAGTGCGTCGACATCTTCGCACCAAGCGTCAACGTCTTCTCGGCGTGCGGGGGACCGTCCAGGTGCCGTCCAGCTGCTGTCGACGGGTCAAGGCAGCGCAGTGGGATAGCATTGCTCACCCACTCCCCCGCAAAGTGGCACCCGTCGGAGCCAGCGCAGGTGTGCCCTGGTCTCCAACACGGCCTACGCCTGGTCCAGCGGGACGAGCATGGCCGTGCCGCACGTGGCGGGCGTGGCTGCGGTGCGGCTGGGAGACCGCCCAGGCGACCGCCCGGAGGACGTCAAGCGCGCCATCCTCGACGCGGCCACGGAGGGCATGCTGTCGTCGCCTCTGATGCTGCCCCAGGTGGGTCGCTTAGGGGCGCAGGGTGGCAGGGGGGTGCCGGGAGTGGCAGCGGATCGATGCGCCTGCCCTGACGCCCGCAGACACCCAACCGGCTCCTCTACTCGCGCATTGACCTGGCACACTAGGGCCCGAGACGTGGACGGTTCCACAGCAACGCCGCATTTTCGATCGGATCCCTCTTCGTGCACTGGTCAGGAGCGGAGGATTCTCCACCCCGGGTACGCACTTTCGCAAAACATTGCAGTTGGGCGGCAATGCCTTGACCCCCTTCAACATGGGCGAGGCGCGGGACGGAGCGTGTCTGGCTAGCAAGCGAGCCAGCCCAGGGACGCCTTACTTGTTGAAGCGGTACCCAGCAGCGGTGGTTTTGGAGGGGACGTACAGCCCCGGGGTGCCCTCCAGGGGCCTCAGCTGGATGAAGTACTGCTGCGCGTTGGACTTGCCATTCTCCGATACGAACATCCCACCCCCTGCACAGCAGCGGGGGGGTGGTGGATGGGCCCCATCTCTGGCCCCAGTCTCAGGTGTGTGCCTCTGCACCCAACCGCGGAGGGCACAGCGCTGGGCATCGGCCTCGCTGGCCATGGCTCACCGGTGAAGAAGGACATGGTGCCGGTGTTGGACGAGATGAAGTTGTGCTTGTCGGGCCGTGGGGCCGGCAGGGCCTGGACAGAGAGGGCGGCCGCGCCCTGGGTCGTGTGGCGCAGCGACGCGTCGTCTGTGCCCAGCTTGATGTTCCCGGGCGCCTGCGTGGACAGGCACCGGGATGCTCGTGCGTCTCGCTGACTGAGGTCGCACCCGGCAACCAGGTCACATCTCCCCACCCCCCACCTGAGGGCGGAACCCCCCGTATCCCGGGAGGTGGCCGCGCAGGTACTGGTCCAAGGCTGGCCCCTTGCACATGTCCTCCTTGGCGTAGGTGCGGGGAGCGTCGCCCGCGGGATTTGAGGGGTGCGCCGCGACGTGGCCGGCGTATCCCGGAATATGGCGAGTCCCGCGCGTCGTGCCGAAGCTGAGCTCCGCCGTGGACCCCCGCGCCGTGAAGTCCGCCTTGCCCTCCGGGAGCCTCGCCACGGGGTCCTCCAGGTAGTCCCCGTGGCAGCGCTTGTAGGTGGTGAGGCCGTCAAAGGGGGCGGGGATGCCACGGGGCGCCTGCCAGTGGGGCGAAGGGGGCGGACATCGACGAGGGGAGCGCGGCGCGGCCAGTGGCGCTGTCCCCCACCACGGGCTGGGTTCACCGGCCTCCCTACGCACCACTTTGGGTCGCCCCTCGGGCGCGGCCGGGGCTGTGAGGGGCTTGCCAGCTGCCGCGGACCCCCCAACGAGGGGGTTCTTGACGACCATGGAACCATAGGACGTGACGTAGCCCGTCTGGGGAGTCGAGACGTCCAGCGCTCCCGTCAGCGAGCGCCCGAGATCCGTCACTGCATGAAGAGGGGCGAGCGCCAGCGCGGCGGGTGTGGATCCCGACACCGGGGCTGGAGACAGGCAGCACATGGCTAGCAGCCAGCAGCAGTCATCCCGCCCTGCCACCACGCACCCTGTGCGCGCTCCCCCTCCCTCCTTCCCACGGCGTAGTCCGAGGTGGTGCTCGTCGCCCCCAGAGTGGTCCGCAGCAAGCGCTCCTTCTCGTCGTGGCGGAGAATCTCGGCACGGTACGTCGTCAGAGCGCTGAGGGGGACCTGGGTGCAGGTGCAGGGGACCTTGTGAGCCGCCAACAGCACCCATGGGCATCATGGGCTCCCCCCTCGCCCTGTCCTGGTCTCGCCTTAGGCCCCTTGGACCGCGTGTTGATCCAGTAGCCCCCCCCTGCCCGCAGGGACCCAGGCCCGTCGCCCGTATCCCCCTTGAATGTGGCGCGATAGACCGAGCAGTGGGCGGAGGTCCCCGGGAGCGTGCGCGCCAGGTGGGAGGTCTGCCCAGTGGTCGGCACCTTGCCTTCATGACTGCGGCCGGGTGGAGCGGAGCAGGCGCGTCGGGCCGCCTGCGCAGGCGGGCGCGGCAGTGTGCCGAGAGCGGCGTCTCACCGATTCCCTCCCTTGATGTCGACGGGCACGCAATTGGAAGTGGGAATGTACCCCGTGTATCCTGGAATCCCGATGTCATTCCGGAAGGCCAGGGACGACTTGTTCCTGCGCATTAGGAGCGAACCAAGCCGTCAGCCTCCAGCCTGATACCTGTCTCCCGGGGCGAGATGCGGGGCCTCTACGTCGGCAGAAGCGAGCCGCATGTGCAAATCGCTGAAGAAAAAAGCCTCGAACTGATTGCGAGAGGCTCATCTCGGCAATTTGTGACGAGAGGAAGGGACGACATGTCAGGACATGGCTGAAGAGGAGAGCGTGTCCCAGAGCGTGCGCAGTGCCAACGCCGCAGCGAGAGCGCATGGAGCAGGTACGTTGGCAGGCAAGGACGCCTCACCCTGCCTGGCGCGTGCCCTTGTGGACCCGGTCCAGCAGCGTCGACCCCAGAGGGTCGGCGCGGCCGAAGAGGTCGAGCGCCATGGGACGCTCAGCGTGCAAAAAAGCTCACAAAGGGCAACCCCACTGCAATTGCTGTGCAGATAGCGAGCAGAGCGCGGGGGCGACGTCCGGCACCGACCGCAAAAGCCTCGCGAGCGGCAACAGCTCAGTCGCGACGCTTCCCGGTTCGATATGCTGTAGGGGAACGTGCGTGGGATCACCCAGAGATCACTTGCCCCACTGCCAGTGGCTGCCAGCTAACAACGTCGGGTTTTAGCTTGTATATGCATCCGTGGCTGTCGCGAAGTGAAGTCGAGCAATGCGAGGGGACAGGGCCGGTACATGACGAGCCTCACGCGGCCCATCGGCTGGTGAACGGTAGCTATAGGGTTCCACCGCGTCCAGCACCATCAAATGCGCTCCCGGCGCCTCCCTCGCACGCTGTACGATCTCTGTGGATTGGGGGTCCCATGCCTGCGCCCGACTGGGGGAATCTCTCGAGGAGGACGGGGACGGGGCGGGTCGAGATAGGCGCATCTGGGTGACTGTCTCCTGTGTACGCTGGCGTCCTCTGCCTTCCGGACATGCACCTACAACTGCTTCGCTGTCGATTTCGCAGGAACGCTGGTAGGCCAGACCAAAGCGGCAAGACCTCGGACCGAACAGGTGCACCATCGCCCGTGCATCCCGTGAAGCCGCCCCTTGAGGCAGAGTCCCGGAGCTCCGCACCCACCATCCCAACTCCCATCACACCTGTGCCGCGTCCACCGTCGCCCAAGCCCCCTCCTACTCGCAAGTCCCGCCCCGCCCCGTCCGGCCCCAGCATGGCTGCACAGGCGATGGGGGCTGTGGGGGGGGCAGCCAGGGCAGCGGCATTGCCGCTCGCGGCCCTCGCGGCCCTGGTGACCGCAGGGGCTCTCATATGGCGGGCTGTCCCGGGGCTGCTAGCACGGCTGGGGAATGGGGGTGGAGCGCCGGAAGAACACCTGTTCGTCCTTGCAAAGAGGTGAGAGAGGCATGGCCTTGAGAGATATGTGGACGTGGCACTGAGATAAAGTGTGGCCCTTTGATGCAAGGCCCTGTCCTTCCCCAGTGGCCTGCGGGGCCGCCGACAGGCACTGTTGGCAGTCAAGGAGGCCATGGTCAAGGCAGGCACTCCGCAGGGTCTCAACTACGCGCGAACAGATGCGCAGGTGGCGGAGGTCGGCATCAAGGAACTCACGGCGAGCAGGGGGGGGACGGAACACCTGCCGTGGCGCAGTGCCCGTGGCCTGTAACCGCTTTGTCTGACCCGCCCGCAGGCCCGAACTGCGAGGGACTTCTTCGCGAGCACTCACGGGCAGTGCGCGGCGCACATGGCGGCGGCCCACGGCCACGGGGACGTCCTGGAGTCGCTGCAGGACGCGGGTGCCGACGTGGGGCAGGCGGACGCGTTTGGGCGCACAGCTGTGCACTATGCGGCGGCGTCGGGGCACACGGAGGTCATGAGCATGCTGGTCGGGATGGGGCTCAAGCTCGGAGCGCGGGACAAACACGGCCGATGCGCGGTGGTGCGTGTGGGAGGGTGCGCTTCAGTCTCCCGGGCCGGCTGCAGTGGCATGCAACCGCGTGTCGCCGCCTGCGCCTGCAGCACTACCTGGCCATGCAAGTTGCGGGTGGCGCGGACCGCGTCGTCCGGGGGGACTGGGGGGCCAAGGCGGACGCGGAGGCGGGGCTGTCGGGGCTTTACCTCGTGTCGCTGCTGGTGCCTGCAGCGCCCCTCAAGAAGATGTGCGCCCTCAAGGACAAGGGCGGGGTGTCGGGTGAGGCCCTCTGCGGGCGGCCTTTGCTCGTGGGGCCACTGGAGCCAGACATTGTGTGACGCCCTGCGTACTGTTGAGTCGCCTTCGCAGTTTCGGACATGCTGGCCAAGGCCAAAGGAGCCCTGGCGGCGATGGCCAAGGGCAAGGGGCGACCTCCCGCCGGCAGTCCCCAGGCAGTGGCGCTGAAGGACCTCACAGACAAGGTGGCATCGACACTGATGAAGTGCGGATGACAGGTTCCTGAAGCGCTGTCGGTGGAAAGCACCCAAACGCATATCAGGTGGCGTTGTGATGCGAGCCGGCTCCTGACGGGGGTTGAATCACAGCCAACAGTCCACGAGCTCCTGAGGGGCAGCTTGTGCTGCAGCGACAGGCGGTGGAACGTCAGGTGGAACGTCCTGGACCGCTCCGTCATTGCCCGTGCACGGCTTCTAGAGCTCCATGAACCTGGCGTGCATTGCCAGCGTAGACGTCACGGTGCTTTCTCGACTTGTTCCGCGACCCTAAGCGAAGTCAGCTTCTGCGCCGGGCTATCCGCACCAGCACAGGTACGTGACTTGCATAACGAAGCCCATTTGATAGCTTGGAGTGGCCGCCCGCGATCGCTTGCCCTTTCCTCGGGTGGCCCAACCCAAACGCGCGTGCTTTGGCGGGCCCCGATGTCCGTCCTGCCTAGCATGTTCCCACGTGTCTCCGGCGCGTGGGGTGGCCGACGCCATGGGGCCGCGTTGTCCTCCAGGGGGATGCACGTATCTACGCACATTGACTGCCTTCTTCCCCCCGGGACGAGGCTCCGTTTGGCTCGCCGATGCTAGCGTTGCCTCTTTGGCCCACGCCGTTGACGCACGTGCGTCGCCGCACGAATGCGAGCGATTGCAGTGCACATGCGTGCCCTCGGTGGAAGGATTTGGTGCCATCTTCCGCTGCGCTGTGCCCGCCAGCCCCTTACCCCGGACACAGACTCTGTCCGTTCTCCTCCACGCAGTGGCGACGCGCGCCTGCAATGGCGCCGGCCGTCCCCGGTGCCGAGGCGCCCCAAGGCAGCCATGGGCACCCGTCGCGCCACGACACGGCCAACAGCACCCTCAACACAGATGCTGTGAACGCGATCGAGATGCTTGCCTTCGCCAGCGCCGTCCCCGGCAATCCGGCGAAGCAAGCTCCACGAGGGGATGCATGGGGCCGGTGAGCAACCAACGCTAGCCGGGCCCCCATCTTTGGAGCGGCTTGCGACAGAGAACGAGCACCATGACTACCTCTCCCCTTCCCCTCGCACTACCCCTCCCCCCCTTCCCTTGAAACACGCAGGAACATCACCCCGGGGACGCCCGAGCGGATGAGTGGGAATGGCAACGGGAGGGTCAGCGGCGCCAGCTTGGACGGGAAGGCCCGTGCCACGGTCCCGGTGGCCGCGGAGTCGGAGGTGCCCAAGCGGCCGTCGAGCATGGTCTTGCGCGATGCTCCCAGCAACACGCTGTCCCTGGCAACACGGGGGAGCCACGAGGAGGCGCCGTTCCGATCCGGGAGCGGCCGACAGGCTAGCAGGAAGGGGCAGGTGGCGCCGTCGGGGTCCGCGGGCCCCGGGGCCCAGTCCGTTGCGACGGAGATGGATTTCAGCCGCCTGTCGCGCGGCACGTCCCTGGACAGGCGCGCCGAGGCCAAGAGGCGGTGGCGGCTCCTCCGCACGGTCGGCATGGCCATGCGTGGCTTCATGGCTAGCATGAACCCCACCGTGGACATGAGGAACAACAAGCCGCTGGAAGGTGCGCCCACGCACGGTCGCCTCCATCCCAGCCAACGGAGGATCGACGCAAGAGGGGCTCATTCGTGGCTCGCCTTCCACCGCAGAGGCCGCGCCGTGGACGGGGCCGGAGCCGGACAGCGAGGAGCTCGCAGCCGGGCGGTTCTCCATGGCCCGGACGAGTATGCCGCGGAACCCAGAGGCCGGGCCTGGGACGCCCGCGTCGCTTTGCGACCGACACGACACGATGCCACGCATGTTTGGGGCCAAGACCTCTATCCTCCGCAGGCCGCTGAACAACGGCGCGGTGGCGTGACCTGTGCAAGTGCCCCACCCCGGCTGCCCTCGATCCTCGATCCTGCGCTGCACTGCCCGCGGCGTGACTCTGTATTCGTAGTACCCGAGGCGCTGCGATTTCACGCGGTACGACCTCCGGCGACGCCTCCTGTCCCTTGCGTTTGCTGGCACGTGTCATGGCAGCCAGATTTTTGGCGCTGAGTGGCCTTTGAAGCGAGACACATGGTTCGGAATGTGAGTAGCTCGATTACCGAGCCGCGTCCCCTGGCCGCTTCCGGCCCTGCACATCCAGAGCGCCCATTTCGCCCGGTGTCCAAGCGTTGCGGGCTTCCCGCTTGTCATCGAGCGTAGCAGTGCTAGCACGCACTCGCAGTGTCATGGGCATCAAGCGGAAACGCGAGGCGCCGCAGAGCGTGGGGAGCGTTGATGACAGAGCATCGCTGTTCCTGCTCAAGGCGAGTGCAGACCCGATGGGTTTTCATACGTGGGAGCGATCTCTGAGGCTTTTCAGACGATGCCCGCAGAGCGAGCCAGACGAGTACAGCATAGAAGACCTCGAGCGGGGCGAGGGGGGCGGCGTGTGGGAAGGGGTGCGCAATCACGTGGCAAAAAACGTCCTGAAGGCTATGCGCATTGGCGACCACGCGCTGTTCTACCACAGGTGTCGTGCGCGTTCCTCACGTGCATCGCATGGAGGCGCCGAGGCGGCTGTGCGGCATCCACGTGCAGCCCGGTTCTCTCCTCGCGCGCAGCAGCTGCAAGGTGCCGGCCGTTGTGGGCGTCTGCACGGTAGCCCGCGAGGCGTACCCCGATCCCACCCAGTTCGAAGAAGGTCACAAGTACTTTGACCCCAAGTCCACGCGCGAGAAGCCAAGATGGGTCGCGGTGGATGTCACGTTTGTGCGACGACTCCCGCGGCCGGTGACGCTTCAGGACATCAAGCAGGCCGCCAGCCAAGAGGACGCGCCCCCGCAGCTCCGTGACTTCTTTCTGGCGAGAATCTGCTGCAGCTCGCGCGACCGCCCCTGGCCACGCGGCCGTCGAGGCCCCTGCCTGCCGGTGCCCGCAGATACGGCGCCCGCGGCAGTCCGTCACGCCAGTCGATCCGGCAGTGTGGGAGTGGATTCTCGCTCGAGGGAGTGAGGCGGGTGGGGGCTGAGAACCACTGGATTCAACGCATATTCCGACAGTCATCCGACACGCGTCAGTGCTTGGCGACGGACTGGAGCACGTCCCAGTACGTCGGGAAGGTCTTGCGGGTGCAGCCCGGGTCCAGGATGGTGACCGCAGTCCCCGAGCACGCCGCCAGCGCGAACGCCATGGCCATGCGGTGGTCGTCATAGGTCTCGATCTGCGCAAGAGGCAGGGGCAGCTGCCTTTGTGTCTTGCCGGAAACCTCGAAGAAAGAGGGTTCGTAGAGCACTGTGGCTGCCCCGACATTAGCGACTCGCGGCATCCCCTCGCCTCGACACCGGCCTTGATCTTCCCTCCCGCGCCCTCGACCACACAGAAGTCGTGGCCCTCCGTGACCTTGATCCCCAGGCGCGTCAGCTCGTTCACAATGGCCTTCATGCGCTGTAAACAAGTGGCGCGTGGGGGAAGCAGTAGTTGCACCCTCTCTTGAACAGAGCCACGGCGCGCGACGCGTCGTCCGTCCCTGGCCCTCACCTCCGTCTCCTTGACGCGCCAGTTGTACACGTCCCGGATTGTCGTGACGCCCTCCGCGAAGAGCGCCGCGACTGCGAGGGTCATTGCTGCGTCTGGGATGTCGTTGCAGTTGTGGTCCACGGCCTTGAGCTTCTCCCCAAACGCGGAGGGCCCCGTGATGGTGATGGCGTACGGCTGCCACTCCACCCGCGCCCCCATGAGACCCATGACCTCGGCGAAGCGGACGTCGCCCTGGAGCGAGTCGGAGCCGCAGCCCTCGACCGTGACCGTGCCGCCCGTGATGGTCGCCCCGGCCAGGAAGTAAGAAGCGCTGCGAGCGACTCGCGGCGGATTATGGACGCGGCGGATGGGGGCTGAGCAGACGCACAGGCGCGCAAGCTAGGACAGCGCCTTGCCTGGAGGCGTCGCCCTCCACGTACGCAGTGCCGGGGCTCACGTAGCGTTGGTTGCCGGGCACGCGAAGGTGCTGCAAGCCGTCAAGGCGTTCCACTTTCACCCTGAGGCGCGGACCGGGGAAAGACTGTCGTTCGGGGGCCCGCGCATCGTGGTTGCAATTGGCCGTTCACATCCACACCCATCCTTCCTCACCCAAAGCGCTCCATGAGCTTTATCGTCATGTCCACGTACGGCTGGGAAACAAGTTCGTCTGTGGGCGGGAGGGACCGAGCCGCTGGAATCCCGAGCGCCAGCCAGCACGTCTGCTCCGCTCCCGGCACACGGCGGGGCCAACAGCATGGCTCACCGGTGATGACGATCTCGATGCCCTCGTCGCCCTTGGAGAGCGGCGCCGCCATCAGCAGCGCTGCGAGAGAAGGGACAACGCTTGTGCATCATCTTCGCCGATGCCAGTGACTCCACAAAACTTAGGCATGCCCCTCACCCGTCAAGTACTGCGAGGACACCGAACCCTTCAGCTGCACCCGCCCCGTGGGCAGGCCCCGCGCCGCCACGCGGACGGGCGGGCATCCCGTGCCCATCGTGCACTCCGCCTCGACCCCCAGCTGCACCAGGCCGTCCACCAGGTCCTGGATGGGACGCTCCCGCATGCGCTGCACGCCGTCCAGCACGAAGACGCCCTCTCCGGCCGCGGCCACCGCCGCGCAGAGGGGCCGCATGGCAGTGCCTGCATTCCCCAGGAAGAGCTCCGCACCCTGTGGCTCGCCGAGGGGAAGGGTCGTTCTAAATCCCAGGCCACGGCGCGGACGCTTGGCTACGGAACTGCGCGCTGGTCAGCACATCTTACGCATCAGCTGCAGGCCTCGCCTTGGCTGGGAACGTGCCCCCGCAACCGTGCACGACCATGCGGCTGTTGGCCCAGTCCTCCTCCACTGCGACCCCCAGGTCCTTCAAGGCGCCCACCATGTACCTGCAACAGAAGGCTTCATAGGCTCTCCATCGGCAGCAGGCTCCCAGGATATCGCCCTTGGCCAGCGTCGGAGCAGGTTGACAGAGCCAGGCTGGTGCAGGCTGTGGCCCTCCCCTTGGTCACCTGATGTCGTCGGAGTCCAACAGGTTCTCCACGGTCGTCGTGCCCTCCGCCAGCGCAGCGAGAAGAAGGATGCTGAGGGCGACGACGCAGTAAGAGCCCGGTGATGCGCGGCGCGCACAAGCTCCTGCTGCGGCAGCTGGGGCGAGGGAAGGCGGCCCACGCACCGATTCGACAGGGACTTGGAACCCGGGAGCTTCACGTGCCCCTCGATCTTCTGAATTGGCTGGACGACAAGCTTGTCCACCTTCTCTGCAATCGGGACGGCACCAAAGGCGTCCGTGAGTGCCCGCAAGGGACGGGCCGCGGAGAGACGGCCCCAGAAATTGCCAAACACAGACTGTACATCTTTACACGCTCATTGTGAATGCTGCAGTTAGTCGTGTCGTCGCACCGTCACGCCGGAGGGCCCCCGTGCAGCGGATGAAGCATGGAAAGCTCACACCTCGCACCCCGAGCACCGCATGCTTCACATGTGATTGCGCCAGCTGACGTCATACTTTATAAATGACCGTGATGTGGCCCGATTCCGCGGACATTGCCAGGGAGCCCGTCGCCAGCCGGCGGCTCACCCTTCGTTGCCTGTGCCGACGCGACAACCGCGGCCCGAGGCGTGCGGTGAAGGCCATACACGTCCAAATGGGAATGCAAAAGCAGGGAGGCCACGGCCTGCGAGCGGGGCGCTCCCACCGACGCAGCAGGCCTGCGGCCGGCCCACGCGGGGGCCGCGACGGCCAACGAGACCGACGCCAGGCTGGACATCTCGCTTACCCCTGTGAATGCGTCCGCGGTGTCTGCCACGCCTCCTGTCGCACCCGCAAAGCGCACGAGCACCGCAACGCACCCACTGGCATGACCCGATCAGCTCGCCTGCGCCGTGCGCGCAGCCATCAGCGGGTAGCCCACAACCTGCAGAGAGTTGTCCGTGTACACTAGGCCTCTTGCAAAGGGACTGTCGGCCGCCTGCCATCGTCAAAAGCAGCATTCCTGGCATGCGCAAATAATGGCGCTCGATGAAGGTGCGCGCGGGTGCGCCGTGTAACCCGCGTGTGTCTGTTTGCGGAGCTGCGACGTCAGACCGGATCTCGCGGGCGTTGGCACGGCTGGGCCCGCCAGCCCCAGCACTGGTCTTCAGCGGTTGACCGCAGCAAATCCTAGCCATCGCAGTGCAATAAATGCTGGACGGCCTTCTCCGAGGGGACCAAGACAATCGCTACGAGCTGCGGGCACCTGCTCTGTGAGATGCGGGGCTCAAGAGGGCGCGCTAGGGGCTGAGCGTGCGGGTAGCAGCACCTGGTGGGCTCATCGCCCCACAACGCTCTTAACGGCGCTTGCAGGCGTCCCCTGCGCGGAGAAAACGTTCGAGGACTCGCCGGCGTGCCCTGTCTGCGAGCAGCCCCTGACGAAGTCCAATGTGCGCCTGGTGCATGTCCTTCAGCAGCCTTCTGAGAACCTCCAGTCGTGCCTCTTCGGCCAGGTGAGACGCTCGTGACCTGAGCGCAGTCTTCACTCGTCTTGCTGGCCCAGCCATGGATATATCTGCCCGCGTCTGGGCCAGTGCAGGTCCCCGAGACCATCCTGAACTGCGCCCTGGCCGCAATCGACTTCTACGACTCGCAGCAGGAGCTCGTCAGTCTCAAGGTGCGACCGACCTGCTTGGCAGCGTGACGTGCAGCCGTGGCACGGACGGGTGAGGTGCCCTGTTGCGCAGCTGCCAGTGGGAAGGGTGGTGGCTTCTGTGGCTTTTGGTCGCAGAGGGAGGAGAAGATCAAGCAGAAGCTCCAGAGCGTGTTCACCGAGGCGAAGGACAAGCTGCGCAAGCTGAACGAGGAGAACCACCGCTACAAGCGCAAGCTGGCGGAGATGGAGGAGGCCATGGTGCAGCAGGAGCGCAAAGAGCAGGAGATGGCCGTGCAGTACTCGCACCGATCTGGGTAAGCAGCAGGTCGTGGCGAGGTCCGGGGTTGGTCGAGTGCAGCTATGCCTCGCGTCTGGAGACATGCACGACAGCGTGGCGCTGGCTCTGCCCCACAGGGAAGTCAGGAGTCTGCGGCAGGAGAACCAGCAGCTCAGGTGTGACGACTTATGCGCCGAGTGCGCGGTGGCTCCAGGCGAGACTGCGGCCGCGCCAGCAACAAGCTGAACACGTCATCGCGTGCTGTGCGCAGGACGCAGATCTCCCAGTTGAACCAGCAGCTCATGGGGGGGAGCTCGAGGGGCCCCGGGGCTGGCAACGCGTCGGTGCCGGGTGGGCACCAGCTGGTGAGCGATAGGCTCGATAGCGATAGACTCTGGAGCAGCTGTCCCCTGTGACATGGCCGTCCTCCGCTTGACCCCAGGTCCTGCACCAGAGTGCACCGCGGACGGGGCCCCTCATGCAGTCGAGGCACTTCAGCAACGGAACGTCCCAGCTCAGTCCCTGGTCAGCGGTGCAGATAGCCAAGGCGGAGATGCACTCGGGGCACTCGGAGCTCGCCAGCCCTGTCTTCAGCGACCGCACGACGCCCATCAGGCAAGTTGCTGGGCGAACGGGGCGCGCAGTGCTGTGGATGCGCACGGACCTGGTGCTGGCGCAGCCAGGGTCGTACCGCACAGCCGGCGCCATCGGCTGCGACACGCAGAGACCGCATGGGCATCCCCCCGCCCGCTCTGGCATCCAAGCGCCGGCGGTCATCCATGAGCCAGTCGTTGATCGACCCGAGCCTGCAAGGTGAGCGCACTTGCCCCTGCTGGCAACCTCTGGCGATGTTCATGCGCCGTGGGCAGCCCGTGCACCGACTCGCGCCCAGCATCTGCCCATTGGATCGCAGGCTTCTCTCTGGGGACGAGGTAGCGTCGGTCTGCCTCCGAAGCCGGGACGACTTCCCACATCCTGTAGAGGATGGGTGCCATGTGATCATCACCGCAGGGCCACGCAGGGACGCGGTCTGCGCCCTGACATAGATGCGAGCCAAAGCCGGTTTGGGTGGCGCGATGCAGCACGAGATCTGTCCAAGCCACTTCCCTTCGTTGAATGCGTAGGACCCCGTCGGACCAGCACTGACTGGCGGTGCGACCCGGTTCAGCATGTGCCAGTACCAATGGCAAAGGACCTTCACCCTTCCCCGGCGCCCCCCGATGGTGACACACTCTTCGTGCCGCTCTTCTGGTGTGCCACATCTCGCGGTAATCGACGTCAAAGCGGGCGATAGCTTTCAAGGAGCAGCGCAAACGTGGAGAGAGCTTTTGAGCGGTTTTCGGATAGCCCACGGTCATGCCGACGCGGACAACACGCTTGGTCTTGCTAGGTAGGACCGTGAGCGCGACGCGAAGCCGTGCCGAGCGCGGCTGCGCCCACCACGCCCATCGGCGTCCTCGCAGAGTGCGACGAGGCGACAAAGGCATTTCTGGAGTATTTGGACGACCAGCAGACGGAGGGACGCAAGTTTCTTCACCGGTACGCGGGGGAAGGGCTATCGCGCGCGGAGGCGCGCAGGGGAGAGCTGCGCGCTTGGAGTGGGACGAGATTCATGGCGCCCAAACGCTGCACTCTGTCGCGCCTCAGAAAGCTCGGGGAACTGGATTGGGGCGAGGACGACAAGGTGCGCGTGCTCATCGAGGAGGCCTACTACGATTTCGCGAAGAAGCACTTGCGGGATTTTTTCCGGAGGAACATCTACGAGAACCCCATGCGTGAGTGATGGCAACTCCGGTGGTTGCGCTAGAGCTCTTCAGTGGGATCGGGGGACTGCGGTTTGCGCTGGAGGGCGCCGCGGAGGGTGTGGCGCAAGGGCGTGTATCGACCGTGGCGGCGTTCGACGTAAACGAGGTCGCCAACGCGACCTACGAGCACAATTTTGGAGACCGACCTTGTCAAAGAAGCTGCGAGTCGCTCACTGCCGACGACCTCGAGAAGTTTGGGGCGACGATATGGCTGATGAGTCCCCCGTGCCAGCCCTACAGCCGGAACGGCCACAGGCGAGGATGGGTTGGGCGCAGACATGGCGTAGAGAGCGAGCACGGCTTTGCGGCGCACGGGCGGCATCCATGGGCCCCGACCTCGGCTCCAGGAAAGGGTCGGGCGACGCGAGGGCCGAGGGCTTCCTGTCCCTCATGGACGAGCTGCAGAAAATGCGGCCCAACCTCCAGCCCCAAGGTCTGCTGCTCGAGAACGTCGTGGGGTTCGAGGCCTCGCAGACAAGGCGCGTGGAAATGCTTCAGGCAGACTGTGCGCATATGTTTGAAGGACAGGAGGCACTGACCTGATTGTGCCACGCAAGGGCGAGAGGTTTCTGTTTCGCAGCGTTCTGCTGGAGGAAGTTCTTCAAGCCTGTGGGTATCACATCCAGGATTTCGTGCTGACGCCGACACAGGTGGGGGGCGCCGCCTTGTGTGGGGATGGAGAGTGCGCTGAGAGGTGCCGAGCCCTGGTGTGCGTTCACTTTCGCAGTATGGAGTGCCATATTCCCGCCCCCGTTACTTTTTGCTTGCGTCGAAGAAGCCCTTCCCACAGCCCGCCACGTCGATGGGGAGGCCCTGCACCTGCTCCCCTGCTCGGCTGCTCCAGTCTGCCGGCTGCGAGCCTTGCTCCAGCGAGGTGCGTCCTGCTCGTGGCACCGGGCCCTGTATGTGAAAGGGTAGCGCAAGTGCCACCCCGTCCTCGGAACTGCAGGCGATGTCGGTACGGCCCCTGTCGGACTACTTGTGCGAGGACCACGGCAGTCGACCCGATTCGTCGTCGGCGACCGGGGACCCCCCTTCGCTGGCAGTGCCGCTGCGGATGCTCCGCGGAAGCATGGACATTACCACGGCAGGCGCAGGTCGTTGCTGCTGCTTCACCAAAGGCTACGGGCGGTACATTCGCGGGACCGGTTCTCTGCTGGCCACCTGTGCGGGTGCCGAGGATCAGCTCTCGGCCCTGGGCATCCCCGGGTCGTGGCAAACGCCTCCGTGGGCGGCCAACGGAGAGGGGCCTGCATCTGCGGGCGACGCGCAACAAATCCCCTACCACACACCGGACACGCTCAGCGCTCTGAAGCTGCGCTTCTTTTCCCCTCGGGAAATTGCCAACCTCCACGGTTTCCCACCGTCCTTCTCGTTCCCGGAGGTGTGTCATGTACGCAAACAAGCGTCAGCAGGCATGGCAGTGTGCTTGGCCGTGCATCGAGCTGTGTTCGCCGTCCGCAGGAGGTGACGGTGTGGCAGCAGTACGCTCTCCTGGGGAACAGCCTCAGCGTGGTCGTGGTGCGGGACTTGGTCAGCTATCTGTTGAGGGCGCTCGCGTGAATGTTACGGCATGGTGCGGGCTCGCGTTGAAGGGGTCGCGCGTCTGCCAGCGGTTCTCAACTACCGGGGCGGACCCAGTCACCTGCAGCACACCCCCCTCAGTCACGGGAGACATATCCATAGAACTGCAGCATGGGCACCACGAACGCGATGAGCAGCAGCGTGGCGACGACGGTCGTCGTGACCGTCTTGGACTTGTCCGTCTCCTCCTTCGTCCGGTACGTCCGGCGCCGCGTGTTGTCCTTGCGCTCCGGCCCACCCGGGTCCTCCTTTCCCTGGAGGACGGCCTCGATGCGGCGCAGGGACGACGTGACCGCCTCGTTGTACTTCTCCTCTGCGGGGTGGAGGGGGGCGGGGGTGAGGCTGCACGAAGAGCACCCGATCAGGAGGCGCGTGGTCCGCCGCCACATGCATCCTCCTCGCCTGAGAAAATGGGGATGTTGTCATTGACGATGCCGTCGATGAGGTTGTCCCCAATCGTGTTCATGAAGCTAGGGCCCCCCGAGACTGCGCCCTCCTTGGCCGCCGTGACGACCAGCAGCACCCCCTTCTTGTCCCCCAGCTCAGCCGTCGGGTACCACTTCTCCACGATCTTGTCCGCGAACGAGAAGGCGTCCGGGTCGTACTCCAGCTTGCGCAGCGTAATGACCACCACCTTGTACCCTGCGCGCGGGGACTGGCGCCCAGTGTGGGCCGCAAGGGCGGTGCTGTGTGCACCCTCGCGCGCGCTCCCCAGGAAGGCCTGGGCGTCACCCGTGGCATTCTCCAGGCTCTTAAGCTCCGCGTTGATCTGGCCCTTTGTGACGGCGTTCAGGATTCCCGCATCGTCGATGAGGTAGCCTGCCGGCACATCGTCAGCCAGGACGTCAAACTCCGAGGCCACCGCGGGGCTGAGAGGGGCGAACGCCAGAAGGCCCGACAGCGCGAGACTGCTTAGCCGCTTCCCTATCGTCTGCAGCGCCGAGGGCTCCTGCAAGCGCACAGAACGCGGAGGCTCGCCCTCAGGGTCCGATCGAGACCCACATCCGTCGCTGCGCGGCATCCCAAGTCGCATCGGAGAATCCGACGACTGTCATGCCGGCGACGCGACCCTCCACGCCGGTCGACGCGGTGCTGGCTTCCATCAGGACCGATTTTCCCAGGGCACCAGCGCTGCAGCCCCAACAGCCTCCTCCGCGCAACCCCCGCTCGACCATCGCGGCTAAAACGATCGAAATAAGGCGAGTACTGATTCGGGACGTCGAACAAAGTCGGCCCCGCGGAAAAGGATCGACGGGAAACGCCGAAAGGCGTCCGTGGCCCAGATGGCCCCGCCTCCCACCTCATGCTTGCCGATCGCCGCACATCGCAATGCTTCCCTTCGCGCGGGCTCGGCCGAGGGAGCCTGCGTGGCCAGCGAGGCCCTGGAGGCGAGGCCAAGCATGGAAACACTTGGCGGGGAGTGTGGCACAAACAGTTATCCAGAAGGGGTGGGAATCTGGTCCCATCTTGGACCTGGAAGCCTTCGCTTAAGTTGGGGCGGACGTGCCGCACGTGTCGGCTGGCCCAGCTTTTTCTCCGGCCCACCGAAGTGCACACCCCTCGAACTCTGCCTCTGTGCTTTTTGGGAGGGTAGAGCGTCAGCGGTGAATGTCCTTAGCGCACGCATGACTGGGTTAGGAAATGGGCTCGTGGCTGGAACCTGCTCGACACGGCCTTCCAAGGCACCCCACGCTTGCTGAGTGGGGCGACATTGTGGGGGCGGAGGCAACCGGGCTGGGGTGAGCTAGGGGACGGAATGCGGACGCGGCCTGTCGGCGCATTGCAGAGCAAAGTGCCGACACTTTAGTTTGAATGTCCTTTGCCGGTCGCTTCGTTTGCAGAGCGCGGCCCTTGCATCCAAGGTCGCGATGGTTTTTATGGGCTGTCGGAGATGTCGCAGTGCACCTCGTGGCCCTGGCGGCCACTACGAGGTGGGCGTTCCTGGCCGGGAGTAGTTGCTGCGACTTCGCGCCCGTCCGCGCCGCCTGGCCACCCTGGGGTGACTTCAACGTTCGCGGGGGTCTCAACGGTGGCCACGTGGACTGGGACGTTCTGGCAGTCCCACCCCGAGGACAGCACTGCGTCCGCGGCACGGCTGTGCGACCCGAATGGCTGGCGATGTGGGCGGCGCTTGCAGCCGGGAGCGCCGGCGCAGCTGCATCCCTGCGCCGAGCGGATGTCGGGGTCTGGTGGAGGGCCCTCGCGGACTCCATGGCGACCGCCGCGTGTTGGGAGGTGTGGGGGAGAGCCGTGTGGGGAGCCCCGGCTCCGTGCAGGTGCGTCCTTCGCGAGGATGTCGCGGCCTTGTTTGGTGGTCGTGCACGCTCTCGTCACCCCCGCACGCTCGTCGCCGCAGTCCAGTGCCAGTCTGGCTTGGCGCCCTCGCCGTGCTTCTGACGGCGACGACCCTCCTTCGCCTCCTCGCGGCGGCCCGTGCGACTCTCGGATCTGCTGTTGGGTCCGGCGCGCGTCCGCCGCAGGGCGCGAGGGCGAGTATCCTCGGTGCCTCGGTCGGGGCCGAGGGGGCCATGCGCCAGACAGTGGGGGCCACAGCACAGGCAGGCCAGCAGCGCTCGGAGGGGACTGCAGTCTTCGAGGGCGTGAATGGCCATGCGCAAAATCACGTCCCTGGGGACCGAGGGGTGTCCACTCCCACACAGGCATCGCCTTCCCAGGGCCCAGAGACAGCTGGCACCTTTGCGTGACACTCTTCTGCTGACCCAGGATGCGACGAGTCTGGCCGCACGCAAGCAGCGCTTGATGAGGGAGCCTTGTGTCCTGCGGCGCGACACGGGACACGGGGGAGGGGCCCCGGGGAGGGGTGGGACGACGGGACACCGTCGTCGTCGCCGCGTGCATCCCCCCCGCTGTCCCCTGTACCCGCGTCCTCGTTCCATGGGTCCCCGGCTCGCCTGCCTCTGACGGCGCGTGGAGCGTCGCGCGGCTCGCCATCGAGGGCGCAGTCCTGGCGCACCGTCGTCTTCGCCACGAGGTCGACAGGCCCGCAGCCCCACGGGCAGCGAGGGGCGATGGTGGAGCTGGCAGCAGCAGTGGTAGTGTGGGACGAGGCCGAGAAGGTCTGGAAAGCGTCCGGGGACTCGTTCGACACGTTGGTGGTGAGTCGGGAAGGGTCGGGGCGGGGATCACCATGGGTCCGGCGGGGCTGTGGCGATTTGAGCACGGCTTCTGCGGTGCAGGATGCGGATGTTACATCGGGCAAGCGACTCATCCATCCCAAGGCCATGCAGGCACATGGCATAACTCCAGAGGCGCTCCGGGCCGCGAAGGCGCCCGTGACGAGCGCAGCACTGGGGCGATTCTGGACGTGGGTGGCGAGGGCCGTGGATGGAAGTCCCACGGTGGTGCTCGCAGCGTGCCCCTTGGCCCACCACCACCGCGCTCTGCGCAACGACATGATCAGGCGCGGATGGGCCCGTCTGCGAGTCATGGCGTGCATGCCAGCCATGCCTTGTCGCTTTTGTCACCCTCCCTGTTCAACTGCGCCGCAGGTCTGGGGTTCCTCTGCCGCCCCTGCTCGAGGGATACTTCGTCTTGGACATCGGAGAGGCCGCCATGCCTCCCCAAGAGGAGGGGGCATCGACTCAGCAAGGACGCGGGCCACTGAGCGTGAGCCGGCAGTTGCGAGCGAGACGGCGCAACTGTGCTCGTCCTCATGGGTAGGCGGCAACACGGAGCGGCCCAACTCCACGCAGGAGCTGTGTCGTGCGTACGGGATGGACCCGACGCGGGCAGAGACCAGCGCTGGATGCGAGGTGGATGCCCTGGTCCAGGTCCTGCTGGCGTGGTTGGGGGCTCCAGGGCCGCATGTTGTGGACGACGCCCAGGCCGTTCAAGTCTCAAACGAAGCGGCGGCCCCGTTCCTGGACTGGCCGGACCTGGGCCGCCCCTCGACGCGACGGCGGCTGAGCCTCGAGGGCGAAGGGGGGTCCTCGACGCAGCGCCGCAGCCGGTCGTCGACCCGGTCGTCGCACGATGGCAATGGGCTTGGATTGTTTTCCATTCGAGACGAGGGCGCGGGCACGGCGAGCGCAGTGGGGCGGGGCGCACGTGTCAACGGAGGGGTTGGTGGCGCGGGGCGAGGCCTCGAGGCACTCCCTGGGGCTCAGGCCACGTCAAACGGGTCAGGGAGCGAAGACGGTGCAGCGCGCGTGTCTATTGATTCCATAATCCACACACTCGGAGGAAGCTCTCGGGGTTTAGATGCAGGGGGCCAGCCGGTCAACAGTGGCCACCACAGGCTGGCAGCAGCAGCAGCGAAGCCGTCGCAAGGGACAGGTACGCTTCGTTACAGCGCATCGCCCTGTAACGCCAAAATCTTTCCTTCTGAGTCTTCTTACGTTCGTTCCATCGCAGACTCCCCAGCGGCCAAGTCCGTGAGCGGGATGGGTTGGTCGCCTGTCCGCCGCCTCCCCACCGCGTCCTCTCTGCCTACTGACAGGTTGCAGCAAGAGAGCTCGTACTGGCCCACAGACGAGTACGCGAGGTCATCACCAAGAAAGGTCAGCGGAGCAAACTCAACCCTGTTGTTGCCTGCTCGAGTGGCTTGCGCTCAGCACCGTGCGGCCGACCCTGGCTTGCAGGACCCAAGGTACCCTCGGACCCCGTCGCCGCCGTCGTCTTCAGCTCGTGTTTCTATTTCCTCCTCTGTTCATTCGCCGGCGGCTCAAAGGGGCTGAGCGCTTCGGCACAGGGGTGCTGGCAGGGGGCCGTGCAAACCGCATGCGTGCTGCAGCCCAGTTTCTACCCGCTGTCTTTGCGCCTCCGCGACTGCACCCATCCGTGAGGGCGGCGCCTTCCCCGCTCCATGTCCCGCTTTGCTCCTTGCATGGCGACCCGAGCCGCACTGAGCAAGCCATGTGCGCCCGCTCTCAAAGCCCCCGCGCCAGCCCGGGCCACTGCCCCCGCGGCCAGGAGAGGCCCGTCGCCTTTACGCACGTGCGTGCGCGCGGAGATGTCCTGAGCAGCGGCGATGCCTTGCCTGCGCAACAGAAGCAAAATACAATTAAGTCAACAAAGAATGAACTCACTCGAAAATGATGACAATTGGGGCGCTATTGATGTAACGGCAAAGAGATCCCGCGCTTGAAGCTCACGTGAGCTCGTGATATGCCCTGCGTGCGCCATCCCTCATACCAGACGGCGTATCGCCCGTCCCAGAGCCCGTGTGGCCCGAGAGGATGAACTCCGCGCCTTCGCTGAGGCCGACACCCACAGAGCACACCTGCAGATACAGTGCTGCCGCCATTACGAAAGTGACATCAAAGGAGCTGAAAGAGTGCGTCACAGAAAGAATTCGCACCTCCGTTGCCACGGCCTTGCCGAGCTGCCGCAGGGCCCTCCCAAACTCGGCTGACGACTTCACCACGCGATCTTGGGCCAGAAGCCGGCGGGATGGCTTGGGACCCGGTCCCACGTGATGAGATTGTCCCGCCTGGGGAGAGAAGCATGAAGGTGTCCGGGGGCAGCGCTGCCCAGCACCCCACACACCACATGGCCTCCTGATATGAAGGAAAGCTTATCAAGAGTCACAACCGCCGTCACCGAGCCCCCACCTGGCTTGTTGCCGACAGCATTCTCTGCACGCGATCCTTCAGCAGCTCCCAGGCGGGTGCGTCCCCCTTGCCCCGCCCTTCCAGCGTGTCCCTGTGGTGGCTGACCACATCCCAGTCCTCCGTCTCTTCCCATTCAGAAATCGAGGTCTGGGCATAGTGGGACAGCACCTCTTCCGGGCGTGTGAGCTCACGCCAGGGGCGAGAAAAGACCTCCCCCGCAGCCGTGCTGATTCTGCAAGCAGCAAGGGACTGCCCGTAATCCATGCAAGCTCGAGCCAATGGCCGGAGAATGACAGCGCAGGCTTGAGCGTACCTGTGGACCGAGCGAAACGCAGGCAAGCCCTGGATAATCCGATGCGTCTGGTGCAGGGCAATGTCCCGTGCCCACGCAGCGCCCACTTCATTCCCAGCCTCCGTCAGCAGAACGCCCTTAAGCTCGATTCCCTTCAGCGTGATGGCCACCTGAGAACATAAAAAGTTCTCCATTGCGTGGCTGGTACTCGTGAGCTCCAGACACATGGCAAGCTACCATGCGGTCCCTCGCACCTCCTGAAATGGCGCAGCGTTGAGAAGCTCCGCCAAGTTCCCTTTGCCGAGTTCCGTGGCGTCCATATGCCGTGGGCGGTAGTCGATGCATACGCTGGTGGCGTCCACCCTGACGCGCTGGAAAAAGGCTCCTCGGGGCGAGGAACCAGCAATAGGAGCCTGATGCACAGACCAAGTTCCTGTGGTGTAGACCTCGGCCCTATCTGGGACCGCCGTCTCGACAAACGCCTCCAAAGGAGCCATGCTCTCTGAGCTCCCAGCACTACCAGCATCCGAAGTTGCGCTGGCTTCGCCCTCGTAGCGCCCGCAACGATGATCATCTCCGACATCTAAACCAACGCGCCCCTGGGACACGTGCTGCGACAGGGCCCGAAAGCCATTGCCGACAGCACTCCCGACTTGGCCCAAGTCCACCTCCAACCCGAGCACCGCGCTCCCTAATCTGCCGTTTCCAACCGTGATACCCACTGCTGTGTTGTTGGAAGCCCCCCCGATGCCTGGGCTCCTCCCTACTAACATTTCGGTCGACGCTGTCGAAGAAAGCAAGCTTCCTCTGCTGGTCGCATGTGAGTTGGGCGATGGCATCAACGATCCCCGTTCCCCGGAATTCCCAACATCCTGGTTGTCTTGTGCGTGCGTAGCACACGGGCGCTGCTCGCCAATATGTGTCTCGTGAGGACGCTCCTCGGCCGACACAGCCCTGACAACTCGTTGGAGGAGCATCACCACGTGCTGGTCGACCATGGCCCGAAGCGGGTGCACGCGAACTGTGATGTCAAGCTCATCTCCAGCGGTACCGACCGGGGACAGCACCGTGAGGACCACCTTGACCGCCGGATCGCTGTCCCGCCGTGGCGCGCAGCGTGTGCTATGGCAATCCAGGACTCGGTGCCATGCGGATCCCGTCGGCATGTTGTGGTCTACCACGATCACATTTGCTGCCGTGACCACAGTGCGGGAGGAAACGCCGTCAGACTTGTGGAAGAGGGCGTGTGCAACGGACAGCCCCTCCAAGCAGAACTCGAGCTCGCCACCCTCCGCGAGCCAAGCGTCCTCGCCTTCTTCCCTGTCATCTGCCGAGAATGCATCGCGCTGGCAATTGTCCGAGGCAGCGGGGGAGGAACCCCGCTGGCCAGCACGCCCTGTGGTGTGCGCCAGGCGCCCTAGAGGACGGTCGCCGACGAGCACCCACGACACGTGGACATCATGCATGATTATCTGACCCCGGACTGGCGGCATACCCTGCACGAGGTCCGGGTCCGCTCGAACCCTGCACAAGAAAAAACATGCACGCGGTTCCCAAGGTGCAAATGCAAGTGTCTTCGCCGCGGTGCGTGCACCAAGAGCAAGGATGTCCTGTCTCACCTCATGACACCCGCCGCGTGGGCCGCGCTGGTCATGTACATCTGGTCAGGCCCAAAAGGTGCGTCTCCACGGTCCCTTACGTCCGATGCCCATCTTAGTGCAGCTCCTTCGCTACTCTGGCCCGCTGCCTCCTCGCTTGCACGCGTCATGGCCCTGCCGCTGATGACCTCCCACTCCCCTGCGTCCCCACTGGGCTTCTTCCCCTGCGCCGCTTGATCGCACGAGATGCTTGGGCTGGCTTTGCCTGGTTGCTGCGCCGGTCGACCAGCAACTGGCTCGGAAGGATCCGTGACGTGGGTGAGCAGCGCCTCCGTGATGCGGTCCGTGACAAGGTCTTGGAGCCTTTTAACGCCGCCCTGCTCGCGTTTGACTTCCTCCAAAACGGCTGCAAGACGAGGAGCGAGCCAATGTGAATGAGGCGGGTTTGCGAACACCCAAAGCTGCAAGGGCTCAAACTGCCGCTCGCCTGAGTCAAGCAGCATGTCCCCGATGATGGCAGCCGCGACCTCTTCTGGTACACGTTCTTCGAATCCCGGCCTGCACAGAGAGAATTACACAGCAAGTGGTGTGAGTCAACGCTACCTGCGCGTCGGCGAGGATGAGAAAGCAAGCCGTTGCAACGTGCTGGAAATGACTGCACCTGGCAGGCGCCTTGCCAACGTCTCCTGCCAAGTGCTTGAGGGCCACGAGGTCTTCGGGCGTCGTAGCAACCCGCAAGTGTGCATTTGTTACAAGGACCTCCCAAACAGGGGGGACAAAAGCCTCCTGCGATGCGTGCACCACTCGCGGGCGTGTGGCCTCCTTGTTGCGAGAGCAAACCGTGATGACCAGAGAGGAGTCGGAGGCAATGACTGGGAGCGCCTGCCAGGGTATAGTGGACGGATGCACTTGGGGACCCGATGCGCCGCTGTTCTGCGTTTGGGCACTGACGCCAACAGCGAGCTCCAAGCCCCGCAAAACGATGTGATGCGTGTCGCGCACGTGCGTCCCAGAGACGTAATCGACCTCCTCGCAGCTGAGAGACGCAAACGCCCGGCTCCCCGGAATCGGCCGGAGGCGTAGCTGTGCTTGTTTCAGTCGGACAACACACGATCGGACATCTGACTGCACCGACGGTGCAATTGGAGCAGGGATCTTGAGCGTGTCGAGAAACGCTTCCAGCCAGTCCGCAGAGGCCCGGCCCGGGTCCGTGGTCAGCACTAACGCGCTTCCGTCCACTGCAAACAGGATCCAAACACGGAGTCAGTCAGCAATAGCTTCCGTCCACAAGCTGTATCACACAATCATGGGCGGCCTTGCCTGCCAAATGGCTGTGAAGCGTCCAGAGAGCCTCGCGCTGTCCCCCCACTAACAAGCCCACGTCTTGCCACACGGATATGTCTTCAGCTCTCCCGGCAAGCTGTTTCTTGACTGCCTCGTCCGGTGGGCCCCGATCATTGACGCAATTGGTTTCGGCTTGCGCTTCCCCCGTCGCATCCTCAAACGTCGTCTGAAAAGCCCCACCGAACAACAAATGCGAAGCATTCCGACGCGCACGGTCTGTCAGCTCTTCGGCATTAGGTCTCAAAGAGCCCCTCTCACCGCCCGAACTGTCAGAGTCCCAACCCCAGACAGGACTCCGCTCCTCCTCTCTGCATACGCCCAGGTGCATCGACATCCCCAGGTCATCCGTCGGCGACACCCCTCGCGAGAGCGTACCGGGTCGTGAAGAAGGCACATGAGTAGCAGAGAGACCCGCGACGAGACGCTCGTGCCCGGTGACTACGGACCAAACCGCCAAGCCGGGACCAGGACCAGCAGAGCCACGGTCCCACTGCGGACGGGGGGCAACGCACGTGCTGTGATGATGTGAACTTGTGGTAATGATGATGATGGACTTACCATCCATCCGCTGTACAGTGCTTACCCTAACCTCACCTGCCATGCCCCTGGCCAGTCCTCAAACCCAAGTCCCATAGGCAGAAGTGCAGGGTCCCCTGCCGTCCCGAGTGGGAACGTTGGCACAGCTGCCGAAAGCTCCTGCACCGAGATAGCACCCGCAGACACGCCCAGCGCGGAACACAGGGGGTGCCCAGCCAAATTTGACACGGTCGTCTGCAACGGCAACAAAAAAAAAGCCATATCAAGTGAGCTGCTGACAGCAGCTCATCCGTCATCCCTCAAACATGATCCTCACCACCGCTAGCCGGCCAGCCATGCCCCTGAAGGCACTGTTGAAGCGCCGCCGAGGGAGCTGGTACCGGTGCTGGTGGAGCTGCAGGGGCAGCGTCAGCGTCTGCTGACTGGCCACCTCGACAGATGCCTGTGTAGCCGTGACGGCCACTGTCACCATCCCACTCCCCGCTTTGCGTGCAATCTTGTGGCTGCGGACACCGCCTTGCTGATCTTCGCCCGCGTCTGCATCACTTGCCCCTGTCGACCGGACAGAGCCACCTGCAACCACAACTCATTGCGCGGTAGACAGATATCCACCTGAATAGGACACTGTGATGCTCCCCCCCCTCCCTGTATAGCTTGCCTGACGAGGCCGCCTCCGAGAGATCCTTCAGCAGGGCGCCCAGGTCGAGAATAAGCTGATGCCGAAGGCGAATCGAAACCATCGGGAGACACACATCCACGTACGTGTGCGACGCCTCGGCAGTGATGTGGTGCAAGTACCACTCGTCCGTAGAATCCGAACCTAAGGCGGCCACACCCACGTCTCGATCCTCCTGTATGCCTGGTGGGTTAGCTCCCCGGCCAGGCGCGCCACGGTAGCCCCCCATGGTGTCTGGGAACGCGCGATGTGCAGCGGGAACGGTCCCTGCCTTGTCAGGCGCCGAGGTTGCCAGCGAGCGCCCAAACTCCTCCCAAGCTCGCATCAGCCGCCGGTCCACGCGAAACGCCTGTCCGGAGTCAACCGCGCTTCCGTAGCCAGGGGGTTCTCCGAGCGCCACCCGGGCCGATACCGAGCAGCTAAACGCACCGACGCTGTCATGATTTACACAGGGAGCTGTCCACGCTATGACGTCCACCACGCTCCTACCGCTGCCACATGAGCGGCCGCACCCACCCGCATTTGAGTCGTTTCCGCAAGACTCGTTGGCAACGCCCGGAGCTGAGAGGACCATCAGACGAACAGCTGCCGCGCCACAATAGATCTGGGCTTTTGGCCGGCCAGTTCCAGAGCCCTCCCACGGCATCTCCACCGTCAGGCATGCAGGGTGCGTCTCCGGCAATAGCTTCTGATCTAGGGACAGCGCACGCGTCTCCGTCGCGGATGTGCCCCACTCTGTTGGCCACGACTGAACGTGCAGGCCAACTGCGATGGGAGCATCGCTCGAGTGGAGCACAACGGAAACCGACTTGCAGCAAGCTTCCATCCGAAAGGACTCTGCCGACCTGACCCCGAAGACAAAGAACTCATGGTCAGCTGGCCTTCCCATCCCGTCCGCAACCGAGTTCGCGGTGGCCTTCCCCAGGTCAGGGCTAGACCCCTCCGTGCCCCTTGCAACCGAGAAACACCCCACCACTTCAGCCGCAGTTGTCAACGCCGACGCATCCCCCCATACGGCCAGATGACCGATCTCGGCACACAGACCCCCGCTGAGCCTGTCGTCTGACTTGGGATCAGGCGTGAGCGCCAAGAACGCTTCCATGCAAGGGTCTTGCGAAGATGCAGAGCCCATGAGCTGCAGCATCGGAATGCACGGCAATGACTGAGCCCCCTCGGCACGTCTTCCCCACGTGCTTCCCGCTGCTTCGCCATCCATGCCGAGCGCTGCAGACACGCAGCTAGGAGAGGGGGCCAGGGGAGTGGCGCTGAACGGCAAACATTCGCCACCGGAGCTTTTGGCCACGGAGTCCATGGAGGTAAACAGCCCTGCACTATTGCTCGGTGATGGGGGCTGGTCCCGCGGCAAAGCCCACGCCCTCAACCCCGCAAGTTGGAGGGACAGGACCCCTCCAGACGGCCCGGCAGGCAACGCAGACGCGGTGCCGGCAATGCCTTGCAACTCTACGAGGATGGCTGGCGCATGCTCGTCGGCCCGCTGACCTGCGTCACCCGGTGCGTCGGGCTCCGCTTTCCCCCCACACCCCCTGCCGCCGCTGCAAACTATGGACAGGGCGTCCACAGAAAGCTGCATGGTTGCGACAGCAACGCGGAGGCGGGCGCGTGGCGACTGGCTCTGCCTTGCTGGGTCCACCCCATCCACTAGTGCAGACGTGACCGGCACAGTGGCTTCCCTGACCCATCCACCTGCCTGTGTTGGAGCATTGTCCGCCTGAGCAGCATCGGAGGGCGCGCATCCGGCCGCTATACGCACCAGCTCATGCCTCACAACCCCTGCTGGCAGCCAACGGCAATCAGACGCCTTCCGTCGCTGATTGCCGGAGGGGGACATGGCCAGAGCCCCGAGAAGCGAGGGGGGGAGACCCAGGGACTCTGCCACCCGCGCCCCAAAGAAGCCCGCCGCGGTGGGAAGACCGGCCGGCCTGGGACAGTCCTGCCCCACCATGTTCTCCCCCGCCACAAAGCTACCTCCCAAGTCAGCAGCTTCGGACACTGCGGAGTCAAACGACTCAGAACGCGAATGGGCATGAGAGAGGGGTGGGACGGGGCTGGAAGCGCCGGCGTCACTCGCAGGGCGCCCCCCGTCGCCAGGGAAACCGCGTGTCTCCTCCCAACGCGGCGCAGATGCCTGAGCGCCGCGGAGCACGTCGCGTTTCTGGCTGCCTGCGAGGGTCTCCGCGAGGCGCGCCAGCACGGAGATGGGCTCAGGGGCGAGGCCCAAGCAGACGCTCCCAACTGCGCAGGCAAGCAAGAGCGACACTGGGAGATCGCTCTCGGCCCCCGGGCCGCCGGCACCCTCCCCACCATCGCGCGCCAGTGAGGATCCCTCCGCCGTACCCGTCCCCGTGTCCCCCCCATCGCTCTGCCCCTGCAGCACCTCGACGGCAAATGACACCGACCCGCCGACCCCGTCACCCAGCCTCGACCCCGACCCCAGCAGCACCCACGAGACTGCCGCGTGTCGACCAGGTCCCTCCGCTTCCAGAGGCCTCAAACTCCCTTGGAGCTCTGCGCGAGATGCAGCTCTATCCACGAGGGATGCCCCCTCCGCAGGCGACGAATCAGAACCAGGGTCCCCCTCGGCCATCACGCTTTCCCAGATGCCTGCGCCACCAGGAGAGCCCTCGAACACACTCGCGAACAAGCTTCCGGCTCCATCACCCGGCTCAAACCTCCCTTCCGCAAGGCAAGCCGCTTCGAATGCTCCGGAAACACCGGGCCGTGCTTCCTGGGGGTGCGCCGCGGCCTGCTCGACGGCGCTCGCAGCAGGGCGAGCGTCGGCCACGGCGCCTCGCGGCGAGGCCCCCGGTTGCGGACGCTGGCAGTTGAAAGTCCCGGGCCCATCGTCCGCCTCAGGTGGAGGACGGCAGCTGCGGTGGGCCCCTGGCGGTGCCACCCAGGGGCGCGACACCTCCACTTGCAGACCAGACCACGACAGGCGACGCCCCGCCAGCCACGCCAGAACCTTGCCCTTTCTGCTCCTGCGTGCGGCGGCGGCAGCGGAGACCTCGGGGCCTGGCTCAGCAGCAGTGGCCTGTGACCGGTCATCGTCGGCAGCTGCCCGCCCGCACCTGGGCAGCCCTTCCCCGGGCACGTGGCCATCGCTCTTGGCTCCGTGGCTGACGTCGCGGCGGATCTCGAGCTCGTCGAAGCGGAGTTGCAGCACAGAGGGCCCCGACGTGGCATCGTCGGGCGCAGCCGCCCGCTCCCTCGACTGGGCCCCTTGGCGACGCCCACCCGGTGTCCCGGGGACGGCGAGGCGGACATCGGCATCGGCAATGCGAACCTGGAGTCGTAGAACAAGCGCCTCGGCCAGCCGCTGCACTTGGGGCTGCAGGGTGGCCGCGACCGAGGCGGCCAGGAAAGACGTCGCGGACTCGATGTAGTTCGACACGGCGCCAATGCCAGGCAGGCTCCACCACGACCGGGCGCCGGGTGCGGGCGGCCTGGGACCCAGGCCGGAACCGGGGCCGTCACGGGGGCCGCTGTGCCCCTGCTCCCGTCCCCCGCCGTGGTCTCGCGGGGCCACGTCCACGGAGACGCCAGAGAGGGACACGACGACAGGGAGGGTGAAATCGAGCGAGACGGGGACGCGCACTTCGACAGTGCGGACGCGACCGCCCGTGACGAGGAGCGGGGACGCGGCGCCCACCGCCTCGTTCACCTTGGCGCAGTCCTGCGATGCAGGAGAAACGGAACGTGACCAGTTGAACTCGGAGATGCGCACGAGGGCATCTCGTGACCGGCGACGCGCGGGAAGGGCACGCGCCCTAGCGCGCGTCCGAGCGCCGCTCCTCACCAGCCCCAGGTTTGAGAAGCCGATGTATCCCGATCCTAGCTGCACTTCGAGCTGTGCCGTGTCGAACTCGGAATCGAGGAAGCTTCCGAGGAAGGACCGAATGAGGAGCGCCAAGCTGGGAGCAAAGAGCACGGGGGTTGGAGGGCAAGGCGCTGGCCCCGCGGCGCAGAAGCGGCAGCACGCGGTCGGGCGTGACGCTTCCCTCCTACCACGCGTTACTCACAGGCGCCTGGTGGCCCAGCTCGGCACGGATAACATCGCGACTCCCGGGCCCTGCGCGTTCCGCGTTCGCGCGCGCCCGACCGTCCCGCGACGCCCAAGGCGGGCCCGCCCACAAGTACCGACAGCAAGCGCTACGACGCGGTGATGCAGCGGCGATGCAGGGGTCGCGCGAATCCCCGCACCCGACTAAGCGCAGGCGTGCCCGGCGCGTCGGAACTCCATTTTTAACAAGACTCCGGGCCGAAGGGCGTGACGGGGGAGCGACGCTGATTTACCCTCAGGCCTGACCACCGTCCCACCGCGCCGAGCCCCGCGCGCATATCTCGCCCCCTGCAGCATTCTGGCGCGTTAGATGGCGCGCGGCCGTCTCTTTTCCCAGCAACTGTCGCGTGACCGGTCGAGTGGGGCCTCGCCGACTCCCCCGGCCATATCCCGCCGGACTGCGCCGTTGCCGACGCGTTTTCGATCTGATACGACCTGTCGCACGAACGCCGCGGCCACGGACGGCGCGTGTTCAAACGGGGGGCCTCCGCCCGGCCACAACATAAGCAATGGGGGACCGAGGCGTGCAGGAAAAGTGCGCCAACCCATGTTGTCCAACGTCCAAGTCTCCCCCCATGTGGCGGAAGGGGTGGCTGGATGAGGTAAGGGCAGGGAGGGGGGCGGCAGACACCTCCCCGGCCGTTCGGATGGGATCAGCGTGCCTTGTCCCGGCCGTCCTTGCCGGGCGCGTCCCTACCTCCTCTGCATCATACGCTAAGCTGTCTGCTCGTAGGGTCTGGCGCCGGGGCAGCGCGCGCGCACCCTTGGCCACGGCGGCCTGGCATGGCTGTTTCGGGCTGGCCGCGGGCCCGGGGCCGGCGCCGCCTCGCCGCCCCCTCCCGCGAGTTTTCCTCCATGATATGCCGATGGATTTTGCCACCGTGAACGCGGATACGCTCGCCTCCCCAACCGCAGTACGGCCGCCACGTCCCCTTGTGCAACGCCTGTGGCATCCTGTTCAAGCGCGGCTGGCACTGCACGTTGTGCCAGTGCGTGTATCGTAAGGTACCGGGCGTCGCCGAGGTCGACAAATGGATGCCCTGTGACTACTGCGGCAGCTGGATGCACCTCGACTGCGAGGAGGCCGAGGCCCAACGCACGGGCGACTGGACGCCTCTCGAGGGGGAGCACTACGCGTGTCCGGCGTGCAGGTGCGCCGCAAGAGTTGCGCCAGGCTGGCGGCGGCCCTGCCGCACGCCTGCTCGCACACCCACCTTTCCCGTCAAGACCTGGCTGCAGGAAGAAGCCCCACCTGCCGCCGGCGGACCCGTTCCCTGTCAACGTGGCTGCCGTCCACGAGCGCGTCTTTGTCGGGCCCAAGCAGGTCCTCCGCACCACGTACTCGCGGCCGTTCGTGCGGACGCACGACTCGCAGAAGGAGGTGCGGGGTGGCGACGCGAGCGATGCTGGCGGCCTATCTGGCGCGCTGCGACGACGTTGCCTGTAGGCGCCGTTCCAGCAATCTCCGCTCCTGGGTCCGCAGAAGAAGAGCAGCCGCGAGCGGTCGGGCCATCCCTCGGACGAGCGGGAAAGCCCCACCGTCCGCACTGCGCGGACGGCGCGAGGCCCCGTCGACTACGCTGCGCTGCACCACTCGGGTGCGGTGGCGGACGCCGCCCGTCGCGAGCGCGACGGCCGTGGGGGGGACAAGCCTCGCAGCCACGAGGCATCGTCCATCCTCCAGGACGCGGACTCGGACGGCGCGGGCGCGGAGGGCGCTTTCGCGGGTCTGAAGCGCCCGCGCCGGGCTTGGGAGGACTCCCGCGGTCTGGCTGGGCACGCGAGCTGCGGTGCGGGCCCTGAGGCCTTAGCATTCCACTTGCACCCCGCGGCCGCCAGCTACCTGCCGCCTGCGTCCGTGGCCCAGTCGGAGGCGCTGATGCGCGTGTGGGAGCACGGGTTCCTCGCCGGGCGCCACTGGGCGATGGCCGAGGCGGAAGCCGCGGCCCACGCACACGGCAGGTGTGATGCGCGGGGGCACGTCTTTCACGGCTAATCGGGAGTGGGCGCCACGAGCCGGGGATGTGTGAGGCACCCCCCCTCCTTGTTCACAGGGCTCTCTCTGCGGCAGACTGGCCTGGCGCCAACCCGGAGGAGCGCTGGTGGGGCGGCCACCCGGGCGCACCACGCGAAGTGCCCAAGCCGAACTCGGCGCCCCCAGGCTCGGGGGGGAACTGGGAGGACATGGCCGTCGCATCGGCGCTCTTCAGCCTGCGCAACAAGGTGCGGGCGCGCTGTCCATGGATGCGCGGAGTCTGCGCGGTGGGCCATGCCGACCGGGTCCGCACCGGGTCCCTCGCTGCAGGCGGACGAGGCCTCCAAGAGCGCTGGAGGGCAGGGCCAGCCCCCAAGGTTCCCGCCGCAGCCCTGGGGCCCTCGGTCTTGGGGCCCCGATGCGGACGTCCGTGCCCAGATGATGGCCGCCGCGCATGCCTGGGCCCGAGGACCGGGGCAGTGGGTCCCGGGCATGGGGCACTGGGGCGCATGGGCCGACAAGGCCGTGGGCGGCGGGGCCTTCGCGCCACACCGCGCGGACGCCCCCCCTCCCGCGCCCCCGAGCTGGGTCCGCGACGGCCCGCCTGACCGGGTCGCGTCGTACGGGCCCTGGGCAGGGCCTGGGGGCCCACGCCCGGACGCGGCCGCGCACCTGTTCGCGGCCATGCAGGGGCCGGGTCCCTGGGCCTCCGCGCCGCCCGCTTCCCGCGCCGCGCCGTCTTCCGAGCGCGCGGACGCAGGCGCGGGGGCGAATGGCGTGGCCCACCCGGCCCGGTCGGCGGAGCTGGCGGAGCTGGCGGTCATGGAGGAGCTGCGGGGGATCAAGGACGAGCCCCTGGAGGGGGGGAAGCCGGCGTCGCCGACGGGGGAGCCGGTCACCCTGCCCAACCAGTTCCTTGCCGCGCTGATGGGACACGCGGGGCCGGTCACGGCCCCTGACCACGCCACCCGGACTGGGACCCACCTGGTCGCCAAGGCGGTGAGTGGAGTGCCGGGACAGGTTGGGAGGGGCCACTCGTTTGGGGGGCTGACTTCAGCCCTGAGCTGCGACTGGGGACGCGTCCCTCCCGGCTGTGTCGCAGGCGGAGGAGGGGAGTCGGAAGAAGGCGAGGGTGGGCCTGGGAGCGCCCTACTCGGAGGGCGGCAGTCTGACGGTGGTGGCGGGGGAGGGCGCCGCGGCCTGAGGGCGGCAAGGCGCCCTCCCAGCCTGGCGCTGTGCAGCGCGGAGGCCTCGAGCACCGTGCGCCAATCGTCCGTAATCCCTGCACTTGCGTGTTTGTAGACATATGAGGGCCGCCCTGTTTACATGCGCAAGCTGTTAGGAGGGATGTCGCTCGGCGCCGTCTCACCCTCACATCATGTACCCTCTGCGCCCCTTTCACCACGAACCCCGTCTTGCGATGTCCATGTTTCCTTTCCTCGCACCCGCTCCCGATATGTTCACTTTCTGCGCCGCCCATGTTTGGGACCCACGCAGTGGCGAGCTCCGCCCAGCGACCATGCAGGCGCAAATACGTACCCCCCCCCCCCCGACCTTTGCCGCCCTCCTTTGCCGCCCTGTTTGCCGAGTCGGTCACGGTCATACGGGGAGTGCTCGCTCCCCCCCCCGTTGCCCCTCCACACCTTCCCTCTGGGGACCGCTCCTTCCCGGCCAGCCCCGTGACAGGTGGGACTTCCTCGTAACTCTGAGTTCAGATGCGTCCCTTTGTGTGCACCCTTGCTGCAGTTTCGGGCACCTGGCCCGTCTCAGCGCGGAGGAGCCTCGGGCAACCAGCATTGCCCAGGCGCCTCCGTGCCTTGCTTGGCATTCGCGACGCGGGTGGTCGCGGACGCATGGGGCTTGGGAACTTGGGAGAGCTCCCGAAGGCCCCGTCGCCAGTCCCGGCCTGCTCGCCGCTCGCGGCGTTTTTGCTTTTCAAGCGCACTTCACTTGAACAACCCAACCGCCACGCGCGGCTGTCGAGCATTGCCTACAGCGCCTCTCCGCCCGGGTCCTGCGCCTGGGTCACGCGCTCCATGGCGGCCTTGATCGCCGCCGTGTCGGCGTCGGGGGGTGACAGGTCGAGCGCGGCCGTGTAGGCGGCGAGCGCCTGGCCGTGCTCCCCCAGCATGCGGTACGCGCGGCCCAGGCTCACGTGCACCGGCACCTCCTTCGGGGCGAGCTCTCGCAATACCAAGAGCTCCTCCAGTGCGTCCCGCGCTTGCTTGGCCTCCAGCAGCATCACGGCGCGCTCATACCTGGGGGAGCAAGGGCAAGCGACGGCCGCATCAGGCGCCCTGGCGGGTTTGCCGCGCACAAAACCCCGCAGCGGCCCCGACCGAGCCTCTTGCGCGGCGCACCTCGCAAGAGGGTTCTTGGGGTCCTGGCGGATGGCGTCCTGGATCAACGACAGGGCCTGCAGGCGGCGGGAGGCCTTGGCCATGGCGACGGCGCAGTGGCACTTGAGGACGCTCGAGCGCGGGTGGACCTGTATGGCGCGTTGGAAGTGGTACTCCGCCATCTCGAGCTTCTCCTGCCGCATGAAGACCTACGCTAGGCACACCGGCGTGGGCCAAGGCGTGAGCAGGGGTGGCACGCCCCGAGAGGCCGAGGCAGCCGCCGAGTGCGCCACGCACCTGCCCCATCCCGTACCACGCGTTGTAGTGCCGGGGCTGCAGGACGAGCGCGGCGCGGTAACTCGCCAGCGCCGCCTCCAGCTCCTCCATCGCGAGCAGCTCGTGGCCGCATAGCGTGTGGGCGTAGGCGTTGTGCCGGTCGACCTCGAGGGCCTTGCGGAAGTAGCGGAGGGCTTTGCGGTGGTCCCGCTGCAGGCTCACGCAGTTGCCTGCCGCGCACCACGCCTGGGCCGAGTGCCTGCGGTCGCGCGGCGGGGGCAGCGTCTGGCGGACGCGCATCTGCCACCCGAGTGCTTGCCGTAACACGCCCCGCCCTCGCCTGTCCAGCTGCACGGCCTCGTGCGCGAGAGCCGACAGCTCCGCCGCGTGGCCCAGGTACCACAGGGCAGTCGAGAAATGCACGAGGCCCTCGTCGCAGGCGGGGTCGACGCGGCGCATCTCCCGAAACACCTCCGCCGCGCCCGCGTGGTCCCCGTGCTCGAGGAGGGCGCGCCCCACGCACCCCAGCACCCAGGAGGACATGTACAGGGCCGCGGGGAGCTGCTGCAGCGCCTCCACCGCCTCCGGGCACTGCATGAGGCCGAGGAGGCGCATGCCGGACGCAAAGGGCTCCAGCAGCGCGCAAGCCGCCGCCTGCCCCTGGGGCGACGGCCACGGCGGCGGTCCCTCCCCCCGGTCCCCCTCGGCCCTCCCCGCCAGGTCGCCGGCGTCCTGCATGGGCGCGGCGCTCTCCGCAAAGAGCCGATTGGACAGCTTCCGCAGCTTCCCCCCGTGGTCGGTGAACTTCCTCCCGGGTGCGGCGGCCGGCAAGGGCGGCGTCAGTCCAGGCGGCACGGGCGTGTCTCCCTGAGGGGTCGCGCCCACCCGCGCCGCGTAACGCTGAGACCGGGGGCCGTGGAGTTGTTTGACAGACGCAGCGGTACGAGGGCCTTCACGGTCCCGCAACAGTGCATGGTATGGCGGAGGAGGCGCTGCGGATGCCTGCACCGGTCACGGCTTGCTCACCTCGGCGCGGGCTGCTCGTGGGAGCGGTGGGGGGCCCGCGGTGGCGTTGGACACACCGACGGGGGGGGTGTAGAAGGCACCTGGCGCTGCCGGCCCCACCACCGGGGTGTGGTGGTCCTCCCCAACCGGGCCCACGTGGAAACCCCGGAACTCCTCGGGGCTGTCAGGTCCGCGGGCAGAGGACGCGTCGCTCGTGCTCATAGGCGTCGCCTCGTCGAACTGGATGTGGCGGCCGGCGCCCGCCGCCCACGCCCGCGTTTGCGGCCGGGCCGGTGCACCACTCGTGCCCGTGTGGTCGCGCACCACGCCGGACGCTCCCGGGGCGGGGCCAGGGCGCGGCGCACCCCGCAACTGCGCGCTCAGCAGCACGGGCGCCACGGGGCCGGCCGGTGTGGCCGGGGTTGCACCCGGCCCTGTAGCCCCGCGAGCGACGGCGAGCGCCTCCGGCCCCGAACCCGCGGGGGCAGGGTCCACGCCCATGCCCAGTAGCTCCACGTGGAGCGCCTCGCGTGCCCCGGGGGGCACGGGCCACGGGTCCGCCGCCCCGAGCTGGCAGAGCTCGGCGTAGGCCGAGAAGAGGAGCGGGTCGGCCCGGGTCGCGGCGCGGAAGTGCTCGCGGGCGGCGTCGTGGCGGGACGTCAGCAGGCAGATGCGGCCGAGGAGGTAGCGTGACGGGGCGTCCGTGGCTGCTGGGGCACCCTGCCGCCCCTGGGTCAGCGCCACCTCGGCTTCCTCGTAAAGCTCGAGCTGCACCGCGGCGACGGCGAGGAGGTACCGGGCATTGGCATCCTTGGCGCGGCCGTTGCTGAGCACCTGGTAGGCTCGGCGCGGCTTGCCCTGGCGCAGGTAGCTGCGGGCAGGTGCAGGCCGCGAGGCACGTGTGCGCTGCGCAGGCGGTGGGCGAGCTCGCAGGCCACCACGAGGCCCCGGGCATGCACCACGCACCAGTCAGCAAGGAGCGCGGCGTGCGCGTCGGAATCGGTGGCGGAGAAGAGGCATTCGGCCAAAAAGACGGCGTTGTCATGGAGATGAAGCCTGCGCCGCGTGAGCCCGGCGCCTCATGTGGGAATCAACGCGATGCGCGGGATTCAGCACCACAGCACGGGCAACGATGCATGGGCGAGTCAGTGCGCGTCCGATCCCGGGAACCGGCACTCACCGCACTGACTCCTCAACCGTCGCTGCCAACTGGGAGATCAGGTGGGACTGACCCATGATGACGCAGCCGAGCGATCTGACCACCCTCCAGCAAGCGCTCACTCAGTGGCCGGCCAGCAGGCGCTTGGAATGGATCCCCTCGTGAAGGGATTCACGCTAGTGGGCCCGATGACCGGCGCAGGCACCCTCGCGCAGCATCGGCATGCAGAGACCGATTCTATTCGGCGCGGCAAGTGGCTGATTGGCTCGCGGTAATCTGCGGAGCGCCAGTAAACAAACGCGCCAGCGGACGCCATCACGTCGCTCTCCACGGACCAATCGATCTGTTCTCGAATCGTCAGCGGCAGTGGCAGCCGTTGCGCACCCCTCAGACACCTCATTGCTAGCTTTCGGTGAAGAACTGCGACCGTTCCCCATCTTTTAGCGCACCATCGAAGCCACCACGGTTTCTCTTTGGGCACGGCCCGGCTACCGTAGCTATTGCGCGGCCTAGGTGGAAACTGCAAGTGGGCCGCGATGCCGGGGAAGGGGTGGGTCCGGAGCCTGTTTCAAAGGCCCGAGATGGTGGACCACCTGGAGAAGGAGTTCAAACGCGCCGATACAAGCAGTGAGGGGCTCAGTGCGCGCTAGAGCCACTTTTCGCGGCTCTTGTCGATTCAGTCGCGCGCATTTGAAACTCGGGGCGCTTTGCATGCCGCAGGAGACGGGAAGCTTCAGGTCGGGGAGCTGCACAAGGCCCTCATGGTCGTGGTGTGGCAACTCAAGCAAGCAGGTGACGGGTCCGGGACGTGGCAGGCTCCGCACGAGCGGCATGGCGGGCTCGAACCCCACGAGGTGCTTCGCTGCTGGCGCAGGCATGTTCCATGAGAGCATGACGGTGACGTACGAGCAGACGATGGAGATTTTCCGCAACTTTGACAAGAACGGGGACGGTACCGTTGACTTCCTCGAGTTCAAGGCGAGTGCCGGTGGGAGAGGCGGCGCGAGAGCCCCGCGCTGCTGGGGGCGGGCAGCAGAATGTAGCATGCACTCCGCCGCAGGACATTGCCGCCCAGCTCCTCACGCGGCCTTTCCAGGACGAACGGTCCGTCAAGGCCTTCTGCCGGTCCGTGGTCAACTCCATGACCGCCAAGCGCAAGGGCGACGGGGGCGAGGAGCTTGACTCGCTGATCGGCACCATGTTCAAGGAGGTCGGCGGCTCCATGGACCAGCACACCCTCGCGGCCATCCTCCGCGAGCTCCACCTGGGCTTCCAGGCCCAGGGCTTCATCGACCCCCAGGCGCTCTTCCACGTCAAGGAGGTCCCCGTCATCCTGGCCAAGTTCGACGAGGACGGGAGCGGCGTCATCGAGGAGCCCGAGTTCACGCCGCTGCTGGAGGAGTTCCTGTTCCGCACGTTCTACATCCGATAGCAGCGCCTGCGCACGTGGCGCCTGCCGTGATGCCAGAGGCGCGTCTGTGCCTGCGTGCCCCCCGAATCTCAGGCCCCGCGTTGCGCCCGGCGAATGGCCTCGAGCGCTGACCGGTTCACGCCCGTCGGCGGGAGTTTGTTCGGCATGGCTTGGCTGCGAGGGCGGACCGAGTCCGATTGAGGGGGGCCCGGACCGATTGCACGTTGACCCCTGCCCTCATCCCTGGGGAGGCTCTCACCTGTCAAAGCTCTCCCAGGCGCCGTCCGGGATTTCCAACACTTGAGGGTTCCTGCGGTTGAAACTCGGGACTTGAGTAAATTGACGACATCCAACCACGGCATTTCATGTCCAAGCCGTCACCGTCACCTCCTGGCGCCGGCGCGCTGTGCCTCCAGCTGGGTTGTCGCCCTGCGTGTCAGAGACGGCGACGGAGCCACCATCAATCGCTACGCCGTCGCGCCACCTGACGCCCATGTTCGCCCATGGCACTCCGACGCCGCGAGGCAGGGGGGGCTCAGGTCTTGCGCATCACGTCACCTTGCCAGGCGCCGCTCCGCCTCCTGGGCGACACGCCGCGCGTGGCCCTTGGCCCGCACCGTCATGAGGGCCGTGAAGGCGGCACAGGTGCCCAGCACCACGGCCCGGACCCACCGGCGCTCCCACAGGCCGTCGTCCAGCAGCCGCTTGGCGAGGTAGGCCTGCCAGGCGCACGACGGAGCACGTAGGCCCGTTATTGCGCGTGCGCGAGGTGCGAGATGAGTACTTGCGCTGGGCTCTACGCAGGGCAGCGCTCACCAGCACCAGCCCCGCAGCAGCCGTCGTCATCCCCAAAAGCACCCCCGGTTCCAAGCCCCATCCAAAGTTCCGACTCGCTAGGATTAGCGCACCGGCGCTCCCGCCCGGAATGGACGCCTGCATGACCTTCAGGAGGCCGGCAAACATGAAGACCCTGCACAGGCAGCCACAGCGAGCCCTCGCGCACCACGCGACCCGTCTCGCGTGCCCGACGAGCCCGACACCGTCACCTACCTTCCGGCGCTATGCAGATCCCTGGGTATTGAAATGGCCCGCTTGTCCATCCCCGGATGGTTCCCATCGCCCACGTCGCCTGCCTGTGCCTTTGCAGGGCGAAGCCGACTTATGGAGTCCCTGAATCGCGGACTCGATAATGTCCCAGACATGGGGACCCATCGAAGGCGCCACGGCCACGGGCGGCATCGCTTAGAGAGCCGGCATGACACCCCAAGGTGTTGTGGCAAACACGCACATCCCGCCATAGCATCAGAAAGCTGACAGGAATGCCGCTGAGAGAAAGGGAACGGCTGAGAGGCACTGATAGGGAAAAGCAAGCAACTGGCGTGCTGCAAGTCAGTGACGAAGGGCCTGGCAAGTTGATTGCAGTTCCCCCCACCCTCCCACTCCGTGATTCCGCGACGGGCTATCCGCTCGTTTCATCGGATACCTCCGGGACGGAGGCGGGGCCCGTCCGCAGGTCTTCAGCGGGCGGGTGCGCTTTCCATCCTTGCTTTGTCAGTGTTTTTCAAGATGATGCAGGTTCTGTGATGCGAAACGGTGTCGCGGCACCGATCCATTGAAGGGCGCTGGCCCTAGGAGGCTGCTTCTTGGTGAGCGTTAAACGGCATGCAAAAGACATCTCGGCGGTCGCTCACGATGCCCTCACGCCGAACCTACGTGCGCGCAGTGTCACAGGAGTCATGGATATCTCACCGTCGCTCCGGCGCCGCGACCTGTCGCGCGCGACCACCATATCGCAGCTGCGGGACGCGAGCACCCCGGGAGGGAAGCTCGTCGTCAAGGCGACGAGGGAGTACACCGAGCGTGTGCAATCACGAGGTAATTGCGCGATGCACCGGCTGTTGGCTGTCCTGACGGGTCTGCGTGTATGCCACGTGCGGAAGTCCGTCGCTGGCCCGCGCAGGGAGCCGGCAGGAGAGCTCTCTTGCCGCGGAGTCGTCGGAGCATCGAGACAACTACAGCAGCTACTCGCTGTCATCGGTGACGGAGGATGCCGCGCACCCTTCTCCCCAGCTCGAGCCCCACCCTCGCGTCCCGCACGCGACACATGCGTCACGGCTCGGGTGAGGCCGCGGACGCCAGCGCCAGGCCAGCGCGGATGCCCCCGGCATCCCTCGATCTCGCCGGCAACGCTGCCTGCAGGAGCGTGCGCAGCAACGTCACGGATGCGTCAGGCAGCAGCGCCCGCAGCTCCCCCCCCAAGTACAGCGTGGACCAGGCCGATGCGGTCCGGGGAGGGTGGGGCTTCCTGGCGACGGTGGAGCAGCAGACCAACAACTTGCACCGCTTGCGGCTGGCGCGGATCCAGTGAGGGCGCAGCCGGCCCCGTGCGCTCAGATAGCGGCCGAAGCGCGGGCGGACCCGCAGCTCCTGCGTCCTCGCAGGGAGCGCGAGGAGCACTACCGCCGCCTGGAGGAGCACCACCTGGAGCAGTCTAAGGCGCATTACCGCACCATGGCTGCCGAGGCCCGGCGCAGGGAGGAGGCCGCCGTCGTGATCCAGCGCGCGTGGCGGCGGTTCTGGAGCTGGCGCTCGGTGGTCGCGCGCGAGCGGCAGCGCCTCGTCCGGGAGCGCGCCGAGCGCGTGGGCACGGAGGCGGCCGAGTGGCTGCAGGCGCAGGAGGCGGACGAGCGGCGTAGGCGGGAGGACGCGCTCGAGCGCAAGTGGGCCAGGATCAACGAGCGCAACCGACAGCAGCAGCTCGAGTTCATGCGCAAGGCGAGGGCCACCCGCGCCTCTCTCCAACCCCCCACCGCCTCGCTGCCCTCACGACCTTGCCCCCCGTGGGTGCCGCGCAGAGGATGGGCAGCCGCGGGCCCGGGCAGATGCGCCCGCGGGACCGCGTGTACCGCAAGGCGTGGGCCGAGACTCCCCCCGAGACGCCCGTGGTCCAGTCCAAGGATGCCGAGGCTGACGAGGCCGACGAGGCGGGCAAGGAGGCGGTGACGGGGTGGCAGTTCCAGTTCCAACCCGTGTCGGGACTGCGGGGCACGGCGATCCGGTGAGTGGCCGCGAACGGAGTTGGCTGTGTGGGCGGGATTCGCCCCTGGCCGTTGCGCTTGTGATGCCAACCCCCCCCGGGTGCGCGACCCACGCCGACGCTCCGCGCAGGGACCAGCAAGGATTCGCGGGCTTCTCCCCCGGCCGCCTCGGGCCCCACCGCCCGTCCAGGCTCCTCACGATGCAGTCCCAGCCCCTCCCCATCGGCGTCCTCCTTCCGGAGATGGCGCCCCCCGACCCCGCCTGTCCGCCCTCGCCGCCCCGCTCCCTGCGCCTGCCACTGCCACGGCACGGGTCAGAGGCCTCGGGCGCCAGCCCCCCCGGCCCCCTCCGCGCCGTCCTCCCCACGCGTGTCCGCGTCCCCGCGGCCCCCGAGCACGTGCACGCCTTCTCCCTCGACAGCATGTCCGACGCAGCGTCGCTCTCGCCGCCGCCGCACCAGCCCTCCCTCCTCCTGCTGGGCAACCCCTCCGTGCACCCCACACCCCCCGCCCCCATTGAGGACGAGCCAGAGGGGCCGAGCACCCCACGCGCGGGGGCCGTCCCCTCGCGGCCCCGTGGGCTGGCAAACGTGGTGGTCGGGGTGTCTGTGCCGCAGCTGTCGGCAGGCGCGTCGTCGCAGCCGTCCACGTCGCGCAGGTGAGGCGCTTAGTTCCGAGTCGTCAGCCCACAGGAGCACGCACCGCTCCTCTGTGCCATGTGTGGTCTTGAGCGGGCTTAGACTCACACTCTTAGTGGGAAGACCCGTCGTGTCGTCGCAGGGCGTCCCCCGCCCGCCACGCCAGCCCCGAACGGGCCAACGCCCACGTCCACCGCGCGGCGTCGTATGCCGAGATCGGCCCCCAGACGCTCCGGGAGGTGGAGGCGGCGCGCAGGGGCCTGTTGCTGCTGTTGGAGGGGAGCCAGGGGCCGGGGCGCCCCGGCGTGGCGTACGCAGGGCTGCAGATGACGCCCCTGGACCGCTCCGCCCCGCCTTTGCGCGGCGCCGCGCCGAGGGCGGACGCGCCTGCCGTGGTGGCCGACAGGCGAGGGATGGCCGCGGCGGGGACGGTGCTGCCCCTCACCGCGCTGCAGTGAGAGAGGCGCCGCGTCATGTGCATGCACGTGCTCCCCTTCCTCGCAGGGCTGCCACGCGGCGCATGCTCCGCTCGCTAGACGCGCTGTTCCGCGGGCTGGGCGCGTCGCCACCCTCCCAGAGTGACGCGGACGATGGCCGGCTGCCCCTGGCGGGCCTTAGGGGAGGGGAGGCCCCCACCGGTCCCCTACTGAGCCAGGAGCCGATGGACGCGAAGGAGGGGCGCGCGTTTGCGGGAGAGGATGGAGAGGAGGGGCCCCTGCGCAGGATGCTGGGCCCATGGCCCTTGGAAATGCCTGAGTCCCAGCGGGTGTCGCTGTCACAGCGGTCGAATCCCCTCGATCCGCCACCGATATGGCAGGGCAGCGTGGGGCGGGGATGGGATGGCCCAGTGGCCCGGCGGAGGCCTGCCACCGTGCCTGCGCAGCCCTTGGACGCGGCGGGGGCCCACCTGGGGGAAGCGGGCGGCACCTTGGGTGCGGCGCGGGACGCCGCGCGACACGGCGCCCGGGAGGGTGGACCCCGCACTGTTGGGAGGGGGTTGACTGGCCAGCGGCCAGCAACGGCAGTGGCGGTGGCAGGGGCTGAGCCCGGTGCCCCAGTCCCCGCGCCTGCGGTCCCAGGGCGTCGGCGGAACACCGGAGAGCTCCCCGGGCCGACCTTCACTGCTTGCGGGAGTGCGGGTGAGCTTCAGCTGGGACAGTGTGGGGCGCGCTGTGTCGATCCCTGGCTGGCCCGCCGTCGGATGCGACGTCCTCGGTGCGCGCAGAGGTGGAGGAAGGGGCGGGCTCCCCTCGTCCCTTCACGCCCAACGCGCCGGCGCAGGTGGCGTGCGTGCTGGATCGGCACGTGGCGGGGAGCGTCGGTGGCGTCCTGCAGGGCCGGCTCGAGGTCCCGGGAGGACCCACCGCCGTCGTTCACATCGCATCTCACAAGGCAAGTTGGGAGAGCTTGGCTCTGTGCTGGCGTGTGCGTGGGTCCTACGGGCGCCTTTAGGGACGTCTCCGCCCATTTGTTCGCCGCAGTTTGCCGACTCGACACCCAAGTCACTCCAGTTCCCGTGGCCAACGCGCGGGGACGCCACCTCCGAGAGGCCACGCAACGTCCGGCACTCGCACGCGGTCGCGTACCACACCCACACGGGTGCGTGAGACGCCATCGCTGCCGCGTATGCACCGCTCAGCAGCTATCAGACGTTGTGTGGGCAGTCACAAAGCCACTCGCGCGTCTCCCCACCCAGGGTCCCTGCGCGATGGCGCGTCTGCGCAGGGTCCATCGTTGCGTGTGGAGGGGGAGTGGGGCGCTTGGCAGACTTTGGGTGGCAGGTGAGGCGGGGGCGGGGACGGTTGGGCTGCCTAGGCTGGCAGCGACGACGGCACGGCAATGCCCAGCCGTGCCTGCAGTGAGGCCCAGAGCAGAGAGTGTGACGTGGGGCTCCTTCCCGCGCCCACCACGCCCCAGCACTCCGCGGCCAGGGCGACCCGGACGAGGGGCGGTTCCGGTGAGGACAGCAGCTGCCGGGGCCACCTCGCAGGCAGGCCTGGGCGCTTGCCCACCCCGTCCTGCGCTTGTGCCGCAGAGCGCGCCCAGGTCGAGCAGAGGGCGCAGTTCGTAGCGGAGACGTTCGGCCACAGCAAGCTGGTGACCTCGTGTGCTTTCAAGGGGGGTGGGGCGTCGCTGGTCGGCGCGCTGCGGCTCGGGCACGCCACCTAGGGCGCATGGCATGGTCGCACGTGGCTGCTGCCTAGAAGCGAGAGACCCGTCGAACCGTGCATGCATATCTCACGAGACTGAGCGGCGTCATGTGTCACGCGGGCTCGACCTGACAGCCCTGCGTGCCAAACGCCCCCGCACAGCACGCGGCGTTGCTGTCGTACGTGCCCCACCCTCGGAGGCAGACGTAGGCCCGGGACTCGTGGCGGCAGGAGCGCGGATCGTACTCGTCTGCAAGGGCTTAAGGAGGCGGCCGTCGTGCAAATGCCCAACTCTCAGCGCACAGCGCCGCTGCTGCACTGACTGTCAGCTCTAGCAGGTCACCCACGATCCAGCAGGTCGTGGGCAGGGGGTGGTCGCATCCGTCGGAGAAGGCCCCTCCCGGCGCGCAACAGTCGGCCTCCGTCGGGTAGATGCCCGTGCCCGTGGTGTCCTTCTGGGAGGCACGGGAGCCACAGGCGAGCCGGATGACAGCGCAGGGGCAGCGGCGCACACTGCGCCACGCCCGGTCGAGCCCCCGCTCCTCGCCTGGCACAGTGCGTAGGAAGACCGGCAGCGCTTGGCCGGGTAGAAAGTGCCTCGCACCCAGCACGGGACCCCTCCCGCCTTGGCCCTGGCCTCCGCTTGCGTCTCGCTGCAACCCTCCGGCCACACCACGTTCTGCGGACATGGCGGCATCGCGCGATCCCCACACGCACGTCGCCGAGGCTCGTCAGCGTTCGTCTCGCTGCCCCCGCCATGCGACTCACCCGGCTGCAGCACACGTCCTCGCTGGCGAAGATCTTGCTGGGGTCGTTGTTGGGGTTCATGCAGGTCAAGGACATGACGCACGTGCGGGTCTCGTTGCTCTCTGGGACCCAGCACTGCGCGGGGGGCTCCCGGCAGCCGTCCGAGTACGCCGCGTTCTGCGGGAGGGGCCGGGGTCGGGGAAAGCTCGTGTCGTGGCAGCATTGTGCAGGATCACAGCACCTCATGTGATCGGAGGGTAGCTGACCTGCGCACAGCACGCCTCCTCCGTTGGATAGGAGCTGCCGTTCTGGCAGATGGATGGGAAGGTTGACACTTTGCATGACTGGAAGGGCTGCGAGGCGTCGTCCCGCACCCAACACTGCACGGCCCTGGGTGAAGAGGCAGCCGCGGTTGGCGGCACAGCCCTGGCGGGGGCCGCAGCCGCGGTCAGAGGAGCAGCAGCCTCGGCTGGGGGCACGACCCTGACTGGTGGAACAGCCACGGTTGGGGGCACGGCGACCTCAGGTGGTGGCGGCACGGACTGGTTTGGGGGCACAGTGCTGGGTGAGTGTGCCGACACAACATAAACAGGGGGTGTGGAAGCATAAGGCGTGGATGCATCCGCGACGACGGGTGAATTTTCCGACATACGGACCCTGGGAGCAGCGGGTGGGCGCCCCGTGAGTGGCACAGAACGCGGCGCCAGCACCTTGGGACATGCCCCAAGGGTGCAGGTCCCTATACACTGGGCTGCAATGTGCAGGGTCTCCAGGCGCAGACTACTGTATTGAGAGCGCACCACGGGTACTGGTCGACCGCTCCGACGGGGTATGCCAGGCACAGCGCCGGCATCGCCAGGCAGAGGAGGAGCGTAAGGCCACCCATGGTTTACGGGTTCAATGCTGCAACGCTCAGGAACCGGCAGGCATCTAACCGCGATAGTCGGCAGGGACCTAAACTACGTGCAAGGACGAGCGCCTCGCGACGTGAGCTCCCACGTGGACCTTCCCCTGTGAGTCATCCGACGGGCACCTTGGAAGCAGGCGCGACGTGGCCCTCCTCCCCCGCGGCCTTCGCGTGCCCGCGGCCCGTCACCCGGCCCGTCGTCGACAGGAAGTCCCGCATGTTCTTCGCCGCCCTCTGCCGGGTGGCAATGCGCTCAGCCAGCTTGGTCGTCTCGTCGGCCGACGTCAGATACACGTCCAGGCGTATGGACTCCCGGGCCTGAGCCGCGGAGGACGGGTGGAACGGACCCATCGACTTCCTCGTGTCATGCACGACGTCATGGACGTACTGCGAAGATCCACAGAAAGCCTTGTGTGAGAGCTGCGGAATGTGTGCAGCGACGCGTGCGCACTTAAGCAGACAAGTCCTAACCTGCTCGTGCTCCAGCAAATATGGGCTCTCAAGGCTGATGAACGACTCGGCAGGCTTGCGTGAGACATCCTTGCGGGCCTGGTATGGATTTGCCGGCCGGAAGGGGGCGCGCTCCCGTGGGTGTGCCGGCCGCCGTGCCGCAGCTGCGCCGCTCCCCTCGTCCACGGGCATGCAATTGCGGCCTCTTCGAGGTTTCAAGACAGTGGACCGGAACGCGTCCACCGGGTCCTGCCCCCACTGCGCCGAGGTCGACATGCTCATGGATGGGAGCTCGTCCGTCCGCAGGTTCGCGAGCTCTGCGCGCGAAGAGACGAGGGCTTCAACTTGCCGTTATCAACTTCGCTGGCGCGCAAACTCGTCGCAGCGCGGCAAGGCGCAGGCTCGAGGCAGAAGCACTGCTTGCATGCGTCGTGCGTTTACTCGCACCGCGACAGGTCCCCTCACCCGGAAACCTGTAGAACGGTAGACGCTGACGGAGGACCTGGCCCTCCTCGTCCCGCCCCTGGCCGGACGGGGCCATGCGCCCAGGCGATGCGTTCAAGGGCCCCAGCAGTGGGCGGGACAGAGCTGGCGGGAACACGGTCAGCAATCGAGTAGCGGACTCCCTGAGACGATCCGTGAAGTACCAAAGAGTTACTTGGCGGGTGCACGCCGCCGGCACTTCTCTAGATTTGGCCTTTTAAGAAAGTTCTTGCGCGTTTAGGGTTTTAGGGTACTACCCCTTCTAAACTCTGGATTCTAAACTCTTGACTCTACAGTCGCCCTTCTTGGTCTCTTCGAGTCTTATCAGGTAGAAGTGGCATTCCAGCTCGAGTAAATCCAGCCGCCCAAGAGTCATAGCACCCCTCGTCTGTTGAATTTCTCATCATCATCAGCCGCCCAACTAGAGAGTCCGAACCATCCGGCGCTCCCCGTTATGCGTGCGGTTGTGGCTGCTAGCGCTGTGGACGCGAAGGGGAGGTACCGGAGGTGAGGCTCAGTGGGGGTGCCTCGGTGCTCGCCCTGGCCAGAGCAGCAGTGGTTGCTCAGCAGTGGGCCCTCCACTGCTGAGCAACTCGATGGACGTGCCATGCACACCGAGCCCGCAGAGTCCCCCGCGTGTCGCGCCGCGTCGTCGTGTTGCCCCTGACAGAGATCCGGAGGCCACTCGACGGCACTCGTACGAACGACGAGGCCAAAGTGAAGAGCCTGATGGAATCGATCGCGGAGATCGGCCAGCAGGCGAGGACCGCTGCCGGTTTCCCTGGCACGTGCGCGACGAGACGGACCTCGCTCATGAGGCCTGCATCCCGCTCCTGCCCAGGTCCCCATCGACGTCATCGAGGTGGACGGGGTGTATTACAACTTCAGCGGCTGTCACAGGTTCGAGGCGTGCCAGCGGCTGGGCCTCGAGACCATCAAGTGCCACGTCATGCGCGGCAGCCCAGACATCCTGGCCATGCACTTGAAGTGACCGTTAGTGTGGTGGCAAGTTTCTTCGCCCTCTTTCTCTCCAATCGTGGCGATAGGCGCTGCTCGACTACAGTGCTCGGCTCGAGCATCGATAGATGGATGGCTAGAGAACTACACGTGAAGGGTGCATGCGCTGCACATGGGTGGGATGGGGCGAGGGCGAGCTCATGAGGTAAAACCACGCCCGGTGGCAGCACCCGTGCGGTGGTCAGCCGCTCGCCTCGGCCTCGATCTCTGCCATGGCGGCCTTGGCCAGTCGCCCGATGTAGGCGATGATGCCGAACGTGAAGCCCCCCACCAAGACCAGCTGCCACACCTCGGGGCCCGCATGCTTCCCCCCCGTGAGCAGGACCTGCGGTGGGCATGCCGCCACGTGTCGGTGCGGGAGGGCTTCCTCAGTAAACCCCCCTGCCTTGCGCCTCGCTGGTTGACTCACCTCCTTCCCATAGCTCCCCGCGGCCACGTACGCGAAGGTCCCCGGGAGCATCCCGAGCCAGGACCCCGCCACGTACGACCCCAGGTCCACGGACGTGAGGCCGTAGAGGTAGTTGGAGAGGGCGAAGGGGAGGAGCGGGGAGAGGCGCAGGAGCGTCACGACCTTGAAGCCGTCCTTGGAGATGGCGCGGTCCATGGCCAGGAACTGCTTGTTGCCCTTGGCCAGCCGCAGCACGCGGTCCCTGCGCGGGGGGGTGGGGGTGGGAGGGAGGCTGGCACGCGCGCTGCAGGGCTCAGAGACTCGGGCGCTGCGGCACCCCAACAGCTGCGGCGCAGTGAAGGTCCGCGCGTCTGTCACCTGGCCAGGTACCGTGAGATGAGGAAGGCGATCGAGGCGCCGAGGGTGGCGGCGATCGAGACGGCAATGGTGCCCGGTCCGACGCCAAAAAGCGCCCCCGCCGTCATGGTGAGTGGTATGGCAGGGAGGGCCAGGACCTCCAGGCCCGCGTACATGAGGATGTACGCCACGTACCCCATGACGCCCCTGCGCGGCGACGAGCTGCCGAGAGAAGGTCAGGACGAAGCACACGCTGCATGCGCGCAGCCGGGTGGCGTTGGCATCGCTGCGGCCCTCTGCCGCACGCACCAGTCGTCCACAATGTCAGTGAAGTGCTCCAGGAAGCCCTTCAGAGCCTCCTTGTTGGACAGGCCCACGTACGCCAGAGCCGCGAGGATGCCGAACCCCATCAATGGCAAAAGGATCTGCGGGCAGCCCCGGCAGGACACGCTCTTTGCCATGCCCAGCCCGTCGAGGGCGGCCCCACGTGCCGGCCCTGCGCCATCTCGCCTTCAGAAGCGACTCCCTCATACCATGTCCGCCTGCCGCGTCCGCGTTCGGCTCCTGCGGCGGAGGGGGGGGCGCCTCGCCGCTGTTAAGGCCCTGGCCCACCCGCACTCGGCATGCTCGACATGCCCCGTCGACCGGGTGCAGACTGGGAGGCCCCCGACAACGGACCGAACGACAACGTCTTCAGATTTCGCGGTTCGGCATCCGCCGCGGCGCCCGCAGCACCTGGTCTTGCCCCGCGGGCCACTCCACGTCCCCCCGCGCGTCCGCGCCCGACGCGTCCACCGCCCGCTCCTCCACCGCGCGCATCCTGTTCCGAAACGGGCCAGTACTCCGTCCACGAAGCGCGACATTGCCGAGCCACGGCTCCGCCGTGCACGGCTCCGCGCCCAGTCGGGATGCTCGACGCTCCGTCGCGGGATCGGAACACTGCACGCATGGTCGCCCCACCCGCAAATGTGCAAGCGACAGGCAGCGAGAGCTCGCGCTCGCGCCGTGGGAGGCGCCAAGCGCAGATACTCCGTGCATCCCAGGTTTCGCGAGGCCCGGCGAAAAGCGAGACGTCTGTTGGCTGATCTACAAATAATACGAGCTGTTCTACGCGCGTGCTCGAAGGCCCGGCGCGCGGTTACCAAAAGTTGTTTTGCTGACATTGCGAGACTGGCAGCCGGGCGGGCTTCTAATCATGCCGGGCACAGTCGTACGGGCAATCGGTGCGGAGGACTGCGGCCCGCGAGGTTCATCGAGTTCCCTTCCCCGCTTGCCTTCCCCGCTTGCCTCTGTGCGGCCCCGATTCCAGTAGCCGCAGCATCATCGGGCTCTGGAACGCCGGGTGGAAGGGGAGCCATGGCGGACATGGCCGCGGAGGGGGAGCTGCCCCGCTCCTACGTCGCGTGGCGTGAGCAGCAGGAGAGGGGGAAGGAGCGGTTCATCCGGGTGCAGCAGCTGTCGGTGAGTGCGTTGGTGACGCGCTGCGCTGTGTTGCGCGGACAGGGCCGCGCGCAGGGCCGTGGGCGAGGCGACCGCGCCCGTGCACAGAGGACGGGACCCGCTCGCGACCGCGCCGCCGCCGCCACGCGCTCAGATCTTGCGAGAGAAGATGAAGAAGTGCTACTTCCACGCCGGCGTGAACTACAAGGAGGAGTGCCGGAAGGTGAGGGGCATTTCAGCTCCGGGTCGCTGCGGAGGGTCGTTCTTCAGGTTCCATGAGGAGAGCGCGGATTTGCTTGGTGCCACATCTGTCTCTGTTGACACCCCTGCAGCTGGCGCTGGCGTACATGGACGCCTGGCACGAGTACCGCACCACGCCTTGGAACGCCATGGCGCGCGCGGGGCAGAAGCTGGACGGTGGCGCCATGCGGGCCATCCCCGTGAAGCCCGAGTGACAAGGGCATAGTGCACGCGCTCGTGCAGCTGTGGGGCGGCGATGGGTTGTTGCTCGTGGTCATAACCCCGCCTGCGTGATGCCGTGGCACGCAGCCGCAGGTCTCTCGCGCTCGCATAGCATAGCTTCGTGTCGTCCGTCGTCGCCCTCGCAACGGCAGTCTGGATTGGATCGCCGTCAGTGTGTGCTGCAGTTGCTCGCTTGAAGGGGGGCTTCGGCGCACCGGTCACAGCAGTCCGTCGCGCCCGGGTTCCCGCCGCGCCTCCGCGCGATGCTGCAGCGTCGATGGGATGCCGCAGCACGCCGGACGCGCGCATGCAGGGGCGCTTCACCTCGCGCCCTGCCTCCTGCGCTGAGCCAAGACCTTGCCATCTCCATAGCGAGGGACCCCCTCGGCACGCTGGAGCGCATTCAGCGGGAAAACGGCGATGTGGTGGGTGCGAACCTCGCGGGGCGGCCCGTCATCGTCGTGGGCGGGCGTGATGCGATCGAGCAGGTGCTCATCAGCAAAGCCGCGAGCTTCCAAAAGCAAGGGACGGCCTTCTTCCCGGGGAGTAGCTTGGCAGGGCAGGGGCTGCTCGTGACGGACGGCGACGTGTGGGCGCGCCAGCGACGACTCGCCAACCCGGCCTTCCGCGAGGCCGCCGTCCACTCGTACTCTTCCGCCATCCGCGACGCCACCAGCGCCTTCCTGGACCAAAGATGGCACCGGGACGGCGTGCGCGATTTGTATGACGACTTCAACGCGCTGACGCTCGACGTGGTCGCGAGGACGCTGTTCGGTGCCGACTTGGAGGGGCCGGACTCGCAGCGCATCACGGCGGCGGTCGCAACGGCCGTCTCTTTCTTCGCACAGCGCGCCGCATCGGGTTTCATCGTCCCAGAATCGGTCCTGACGCCCACGAACCTCCAGGTGTGTGCGATGGCCCCTGCCCACCCCACCCCCCCGGGGCAATCCGAGAGCAGCTGGCAGATTCCCCACCCATCGCCGACGCCGCCCCCTCGGTGGCCATTCGAGAGCAGCTGGCGTATTCCACACCCCCCGCAGTACAAGGCGGCAGTAGCAGAGCTGGATGACGTCGTCTACGGTCTGATCCGCGCCAGGCGTGCCGCCGGCGCCGCGGCCCCCAAGGGGGACCTCATGGCGCGCCTCCTGTCCGCAACTGACGACAGCGGCACGTCCATGGACGATCAAAGCCTGCGTGACGAGTTGAGCGCGTCGCCATCTCCTCCCCCGGAATGCGGCGCATATGACGGGTTTTCCTTGGCCACACGCCTCAGCAACCCTTCCCGAGGATGCCTGCAGGCTCATGACGCTGCTTATTGCCGGCCAGGAGACGAGCGCCATTGTGCTTGCCTGGTCGTGCTTCTTCCTCGCCCGGCATCCCGAGTGGCAGGACCGCGCAAGGGAGGAGGTCATGCAGCTCGGCGCCTCGTCCGGGCCCACGCACGAGGACGTGACTCGCCTGCTGACGGTGCAGGCGGTGCTGCTCGAGTCCATGCGCCTCATGCCGCCGGCCTACCTCGTGGGCAGGTGCGCGCGCGAGGACGTCCAGGTCGGGGGCTTTGACGTGGCGGCGGGGACGTCGGCGCTGCTGAGCCCGTACCTGCTGCACCGGGACGTGCGCCTGTGGCAGGACCCGCTCTCCTTCGACCCCTCGCGCTGGGACGGCGCCCTGCGGGACGCGGGGGGCAATGCAGTCCGCATATGCTCGGGGATGGGCCCTGCCGGCAACTACATCCCGTTCGGCGCTGGTCCACGGAACTGCATCGGGACGGGCTTCGCCCTCCTCGAGGGCATTCTCGTCCTGGCCATGATCCTGCAGCGCCACTCGCTGCGATTCGGTGCTAAGTTCGCCAGGTGAGCTGGGGGCCTGGCCAGCCGCCGAGCCATGGCGACGCTGCCCACGTCATGCGAACGTGTCCCGCCCCCGCCCTCCCAGGCCGGTGGAGGCGCAGCCCGTCATAACGCTCCGGCCTGGGCACGTTGACCTCTTCGTCGCGCGACTCTGACATCGCTGGGGCGATGAGGCCACAGTTTTTGACACCGCTTCTCATGCACGCTTGACCCTGCCCTACCCGTCCTTTCCAGGACTCCACACCGGCGAAACCTTGCGGGTTTTGCCTTCAGCGTCTTGCATTCCTTGACATCTTTCCTATGTGAAGTGGCGAATCGAACAAAGTGGCACGTCAAGCGCGAATTCGCTTATTTACACTCCAAACCCTCCTCCGGGTCCCCTCTGTTGACGCCGTGCGACTCATGTCGCAATGTGCGTGCGAGGAAATGCGCGGACGAGCCCGGTTCGCTGGCGAGGCTCGTTGGCGAGGCACTGGATGAAGCGGTCGCGCGATTGGCCACGCATCCCTGCGCTGCCGAGGGTGGAGGCCACAAACGTTGTCACCACGACGAACGGAGAAGGGCCCCAAAAGCTGGGGTTGGATCTGCGGGCCCTCTTCCTGCCCGCCAACTGCACATCGGACTACCTTCCGTACCAGCTCGCGACGCTGCCGGTGCACGTCACGGGCTGGGTCTCTGCGAGCCTGACCACGTCGTCATTGCTGAAGGCAAGGTGCTGAGGCTGGAGGCCAGGCGCCCTGGACCTGGCTAATGGCCGACATCCCGCTCTCGTGCCCGGCACGCCCGAGGAGCTGCCTGCCGTCACCCGCAGGCGGCTGGGGTGGGCGCGGACCCTGCGGGGACCGTCGCAGCGAGCGTGGCGGTCAAGTGGGTGCTGAAGGATGGGATCGGCAGCTTGGGCCGCCTGGTCGTCGGCGTGGCGGGTGGCGAGCACATCGACGAGGACCCGCGCCTGTGGCGCATGGCCGCAGAGGGCGTCTCTACTATGTGCGTACCCGAGGCCGGGCCATGCACCCGCCACGCGACCTCGGCGTATTGCGCGACGGGGTCCTCGTCGCGCCCGCAGGGGTCTGGCCATGGAGATCAGTGCCCAGCTGTACCCCGATGCTTTCCTGCTACTCGCTGGCGGGGGAACACTCCTGCGCGCCGTGGGCAGAGGCGTCGCCCGGCCGTGTTCCCGCGTCATACAGACTCACTTCTCGCGCGGCAACGTCGGGGACGTGGCGGCGAAGGAGGAGCTGTGGGAGGTGGTGGGGCAGATGACGGGCCTGGCGTGCAGGCGAGGGGCGCTGGCTGGACCTCTCCGGTGGCACTCTCGCGCGTGGCAGGCATGTCCGAACGCCACCGCGTCCTCGTCGCCTGCAGTGTCGCCCTGCTCCATCACTTGGACGACGCCCCGGGCCCCGAGACGGTCATCGGCACGTGGGTTGCAGTGCACGCCTCTCACGCCTGGCTGCGTCTCAAGTCGCTGGAGCAGCTCCGCATCACCTCCGTCAACTACAAGCGCGCCTGGGCGCTGCTTGAGGCGCAGGGACGCGTCCCCACCCCCGAGTCGTGCAGCGCGGGGGAGAGTGTGCTGCGCCTGGACGGCGTGCTGCAGCCGCGCGTGCGCATCGGATGCACACGCGGCGAGTTCCTTCGCTGCGTCGGGGACGAGGCGGCCATCGCGCGCCACGCGGCAGCATCGACGCGGGGTTACCTGGCTGCCACGGACGGCCAGCGGGGGTACGTGCTGCTGCGCGAGGGCGGGACGCGCCTCGACCGCCTGGCGGGGCTTTTCCACTGCTACGTTCTGCTCCAGGGCAGGCGTGGGGAGTGGCAGGACGAGGCGCGAGAGTATGAGGCAGTCGCGGGCCTCTTCGACGCCTTCGTGGCCGAGCTGGAGGACAAGGGCTGGCGCGTGACCGACGACAACGTTCACCTTTTGGCCGGGCGCACCCGGTGGCAGCTCGCCTAGGCTACAATAGGGCCTAGCCCTATTGCTTCTTCTTACTCTCCGCCTCCTTTGCGCCGTCCCTCTCCCCTGCGGACCTGCCTGCCGTGAAATGCTCCTGAAGGCGCGCCCCCGGCAGAGCCATCATGAGGACCGAAGCCACCAGCGACGCCGGCATCACGATGGGCTTCCAATCGACCATCTGCGGAAGGTGGACGCCACGTGGTATCCATATGCCAGGTAGGTCACGTGACTCGGCCGGGTGGGCACATCGACGGTATGAAGCGTCTTAATCCTCTCGTTCTCACCTTAATCCACCACGCGCCGAGCGAGGTGGACGCCAACGCCGATGCCTGAGCCCCCGCGCCCCCTTCCAAGCGCGATGCCACGATATAGAGGCCGACGAGGCTCAAGCAGCACAGCTCTGCGAGAGTAGTTTGTTACTGGTCACGTAGCTCATGTCACGCGCTCCTTACCGCGAGAGAGGGCTCACCCGCGCCGAGAATGAGTGACCCATAGCACGCGGCCAGCAGCCAGGCTGGCGCCGCAGTGGGAGTCCTTGCAGCCCCCGCCATGCTCCAAAGTGACTGATGAGGGGACCGCGCGTTGGTCGAAACAAATGATAGACATTGTACAACTCACTCTGGCGGGTAGGGCTCTCTCATTTCCCCACTTGATGTGGCACTTCCTGGGCCCCACTGAATTCCATTCCCCTAATGCTCACCACCGCCAAACCTGAACTTTGTCGCCACGGGCCAGGACAAGCGGGAAGAGGCAGCGTCACTTGCTCCGTCCGTGGGTGCTCCGCGAACGCACGGTTGACGTCCCTTGTTGCTTGCGTGGCTCTGGAGAAGCGGACACTCGCCGTCATTGGCCGCGGCGGGCCGCATCGGGGGCGCGACGATGGCGTCGCTGGCGTTGTTGCCCCGAGCGCAGGAATCATTTTCCCAGACGGCCGCGGAGGCCATCCGGGTTCTTCAGGAGCGCAGCCGGAAGACTGCAGCTGAAAGAGATGAAGTGAGGATGTGAGGGTCGCCCCATGGCGGCCACGCGCGCGCCCTCGGTCGATGAGCGGTCGCCTGCCCACTTCCTGTGCCCGCAGATTCGGGCGGAGGCCAGGCGCATGCGGGAGATGCTGGTAGAGATGCAGACGGCTTTGCAGAAAGCCGTGGAGGAGAACAGTTCCTCCAGAGGAGCGGCCGAGAAGGCTGCACAGCTGGAACGTCAAGTGGCAAGTCTTTCAGCGGAGAAGGGGCGGGCCGAGGAGCGCTGCCGCGAGCAGGAGAAGGAAATTGAGGCGCTGACAGCACGCTTACGCGAGGTGAGGGGGTGCAGGTCTCTCCTGCGCCACTTGTCCTTGCCTTGTTTTCCTTCCACCGACCCCTGCCGCCCTCTGCTGCAGGCTGACAGCCTGGCCTGCCTCGCGAGGGGCGAGGCGCAGGCTTCGTTGGCGGAGGCCGCGACGCTGAGAGACGCCATCCAACGAAACGTGGTGGAGATGGAGCAAGCCCGGGAAACCACATCCCATGGCAAGGGCGCGGTTCGGCGCGTGCCCACGTGTGCAAGGGAAGGGACCCGTGTTCCCCCGCCAACCGGTCGCTCCTTCCGCACCCGCAGCGCTGCGACGCGCGAACGGGGAGCGCGCCCTGCGGCGGGACGTGCTGCAGAAGCTGGAGCGTGCGGAGCAGACGCTGCGGTGCGTGCTTTCATTCTCCAGCAGCCTCGTCGACGCGATGACTGACACGGTCCTCCGCACTCATCCGACTGTGCCGTCTCTCGAGAACGTGGGGCTCGCGTCGGCCACGGCCCTGCTGCAGCCCGTGCTGAGGGTGGGCGAAGGCGATTCCCTCGCCTCCGTTGCGCGCCTGGGGGGGGTGCAGCGCGTGCAGCGCTCGCTGCCGAGCACCCGTGGCGCCACCTTGAGGCCCGCGCCCGGCCATCTGCGCGCTGCCTCCCGCGCCCACCGCGACGGCTGTGGGGACCCCCGGCTGCGGGCTGCAAAAGAGGTGGGCGCCCCCGAGACCAGGGCGCAGGTCCTGGGCGTCCTGGGGAGCCTCGAAGACGAGCTCGCCGTACTCGACAGCAAGTACGCGGGGCTGCTGGCGGACGCTGAGGCGCTGACAGAGCGGATGAAGTCGGGTGAAGGCCGCGTTGCTTAGGCATGCTTTCGAGCGTGGCGAAGAGTTCTCCGGGCCCGACGTACGGAACCACGCGCCTGGCCGCAGGAGACGGGGGCGACGACGCGCAGCTGTCGGCAGACAAGGAGGAGCTGGACAGGGCCATGGAGGCCACCAAGTCGGCCATACAGGCCAAGGGCAGGCAGATCCAACAGCTGGAGGCCTACCTCGCCGTGCTTTGAAGGTCACAAGCGAAGAGCGCGGCACACAGCCACGCGCATCTGCTGCGAGGCCTAGGGCCGTGCGCTGCGCTGGCTGTGATGCAGGAGCACTCGGTGCGCATCCGCCTTCAGTCCGGCAAACCGCTCGGCCAAACTCAGCAGGGGCGCGACGCGCAGCTCCAGCCGGTGCAGTGCGCCACAGAGGGCGTCGGCCAGGTGCTGTGCGGGCTCCTGCAAAGGTCCAGGGCAATAGGCCATGTCACATGTGGCGGGGCGCGGGGCCCCGAGCGGGATTGCTGGGCGTCCGTCCCATGGTCACCTCGTCGGTCCCCCCACGCAAAGCCTCCCGGAGCCGCGCCACCAGGGACTGCACGCGGTCCGCCTCGACTTGGAGATCCAGGTCCTGTGCCGAGAGGGACAGGGGCGGCGACTCGCATACTCCGAAGCGAGCCAATGCAATCCACTGACTCGGTTATCATGCCGCTTGCCTCAAGGACGGACCGGGTGGAGGCAGGGTGCACTGCAGAAGCGCTCGGCGGGTCCGTCTGCGCGGCCGCGTGAACCTGGGGCGCACGAACCTGTGCCTGGACGTCCCTGTCAGGGACCGCACGAATAAGTCCCCCGCCACGCGCTGCGGTCTGCGGGGCCCGTGCCTCCACTGGCGTCACGACCGGGGCCGGCGCCGGCTCGACGGGGCGGTTGCCGTGGAAAGCTGACTCGACTTGCGGAGCGGGCGGCTCAGGCACGTCGATGGAGCCCCGCCCCTCGATGCCGCGCACGCCGTGCGCGGACAGACCCACTTCGGGCCGCGAGTCGTGGAGCCCCTGGTCCCTCCATGCGTGAGGAGACGCAGGGAGGGCCTGGCACCGGCCAGCGGCACTCGGGCCCTCCACAGCCGGAGCGGACGGCTCGAGCGTCAGGTCCAGGACGCCGGCCTCGGCCGAGGAGGCCGCAGCGCAGCCGTCCCTCTGCTGTGACGCGAATGCCTCCAGCCGCAGCCGCACCAGCACCCTCGCCAGAGTCGTTCCGTCTCCTTCCGCGTCCGCACTATCAGCGATCGAGCTCGCCTTTCGCCTGGCCGATGAAACCGCGCGCTCCTCGCTCTCTCGCACAGCATCCGTCATGAGCACACGGGACCAGGTATCTGCGCGCGGGGAGACCGCGGCAACCTCAGATGCAGCTTCCCGGCTATTCCATGTCGCCAACACCTTCACGCGGTGGGATTACCTGGCCGCATGGACGCCCCGTCCCCCGCTAGCCGCTCAGGTTCGAGCGGCACCCGCAGCACCGGACCCTTCCGCGACGAGGCAATGAACTCGCCGGGTATTGTGGTTAAAAGAAAGTGGAAAAAATGTCCAATTTAGGGCAGAGCTTGGGAAACCCGTCGATCTGGCAGATGTCAGACCAGTGTGCTTCACCTTCAAGCCTCGTGGCCGGCCCCCGCTGCACACATAACCGCGCGCACTTGACTCATGAGAAGAGTACGACGCTATCCTTCAAAGCCTTCCTCCGGTGCTCACAGGGGTCCCACGACCTCAAGGCGAGCGGCACCCGAGGATACGGAGACAAGGTGACCATACGTGCCCTGCGAACAATGCTCTTTGGCGAGTTGCAGGATTGCCGCTTGCCTCGCCACGGCAGGGCTCGCACACGGCCTCCCACCCGCAGAGCACAGCGCATCGCTGCGGAGCTGCTGGCGGAGGAGGAGGAGGCAGGCGCGGCAGCCAAGGCGGAGGGCGATGGGAGCAGGGGAAAGCGTAGAACGAGGCGCCCGGGGGGCGTGAATGCGGATGCACGCGGGTCGCTGGGGTCACGAACCGCGGTCCAGGCGGCCCTCGATCGGGTGGGGGAGCTGGATCTAAGCAGCGGTCAGTCTTCCGAACCAGACCCGTTACTGGTGGCGAGGAAGGCGTGGTGGACCGAGCTGGCGCAGGCAGCGCGCCTGCACTTGTCGCTCAAGGTGCAAGGTCGGCCGCTAGACGCCATGATGTGGGAGAGCTCGGTGCGGGCGTGCGATGCCGACGCACTGGCAGCGTTTCAAGCAGTGCAGGAGCTGATCAAGCAGCTGGTGAGTTGGGCGTCGCTGCGCGCCACGGGTGCCGGGCTCCCCGTGCTGTGACCCAGGCTGTGCCCCAGTCTCGTCTCCAGGTGGAGCCCTGCATCGGCGACGGACGGTACCTTCCCACGCCAACCCGCGCGGCCCTCCTTGCGGCCCTCAGCCGCGGGCTGACGACGCCCAAGACGACTTCGTCAGCGTCCAAGCGCGTGACGTGGTTGCGCGTGCTCTGCGTGTCTATGATGGGCGGCGTCAAGGAGGCCTACACGTTCGCTGTGGTCATGGCCTTTCTGAGGTAAGCGTGTACGATGAGGATTACCCGAACAACCCCGCTGTGACTGGCCAGAGCGGCGGGTCATCGCAGCAGCACGTTCCTGGACGCTGCCCCCCCCAGGGCCAACGACATGCCCTTGACGGCGACGGATCTGCTGACGGAGGATGCTGAGACCGACGAGGACGCGGTCACGTGGCGCGCGGAGCTACTGACTTTCGTCAAGGGCGCCTGGGAGGGCGCGAACGGGCAGTCGCGGGGTGCATTGGATGCCTCGGGTGAGCCGACGCGCGGCTCGCAGGCAGGCACGGCGCCCCACTTGCGCCTGGCGATGGCGAGTGACCGTCGCGCCCGCAGCCAAAGAGATGGAGTCGATCGAGACGGCCATCCTCACCGTGCAGCGGCAGGTCGCGTCGGGGAACCTCCCGGACTCGTACGCGGTGGAGGCAGGCAGTGGCGTGGTCAGGGCAGGCCCAGAGACCCGCAGCGCACCTTCACGTCCCACCTCCGCCCCCAGCCAGGCGCCGGCGAGCGACACGCGGCGCGCGGAGCCAGGAACCCGGAGGGACGCGCCCCCGACGGGCTCGCGTCCCACCACCCCCGCGAGGGCGCCCGCGACTCCAGCACCTGCGCCCCCGGCGAGGACGCCCGTGGCCGCGGAGCCCCGCGTCTACCCACCGACGTCGACTGCGGTGCTGGGGGAGGTCTTGCCGCCGCCACGGGCAGGGGGTGCCGGGGACCCCTGGGCGGCGGTAACTGAGGCGCGCTCTCTGCTGGCCCTGGGCGCCGGGGCGGACCTGAAGGCGCTGTCGCGGGCCAAGCGCCGCGTCGCGTTGAGACTGGCGCGTGCCGACCAGGGCGCGGTTGGCGCCGACGCGGTGGCGGCGCTGCGGGCGATGCAGGCGCAACTGACGGGTGCCATCTCGAGGACGCAACTGCAGAGCATTGTGGGGGCCTCTGGCACACACGCCCCGGTTGCTGCGGTGGGAGCGCCGCCTTTGGTAGGGATTTCGATGGAAGGCATCGGTGCGGCCCTTCCCAGATCTGTCACGCCTGCACTCGCGCAGGTGTGGCAGCTTGCGCCGACCCAGGGGCCCGCCTCAGATGGGGCGAGTCCATTGGCACCAGCCTACGCCAGCATTAGCGGACAGGAGGAGGAGGACGACGACCTCACTTGCATCGTGTGCATGGTGCGTGGGTGCACAGCGCGCTGGACCAGCAGTGCGGTGCCGGGCTCAAGCGCAGAGTGCCCATGGACGTCTTTATTTGCAGGACGACGAGCGCTCTGTCACCTTTATGCCATGCGGGCACCAGATCTGCTGCTTGGATTGCGTGAAGAAGTGCCGGAAGACGAAGGGGGAGTGCCCGAAGTGCAGCCGGAAGATCGAGAGGGTGGCCGACGAGGAGGGGTTTTTGGATGAATGGCAGTGGCGCAGGAGCTGAGTAGAGTGCGTGGGGGGCACGAGGGTGGGAGAGAGCAGTGCGTGGGAGGTGGGCGTTCATTTATGTAGGTCGCGTCTCTCTACCTAGAACGATAGCAGGTGACGGAGGCCGCCCACGGGCCGCAGGCCGTGCGGGAGCACCTGGGCCGGGTGCGGGAGCGGCTGCTGGTAACAAGCACGAGCTCGGGCTACCCTACCCAATGGGTGAAACAGCAGCGCTGCTACTCTGGCACGTCCGTGGCGCCAGCCATGCACCGCAGCTCCTCCCACAGCGGCGTCGGGAGGTCGATGTACTGCCTGAGCACGATGTTGCGCGAGCACGCAGCCGTGACCTGCGGGCGCGACAAGGCCAGAAGTACCGTTCGCTCAGAGCCCCCTGCAAGCACCGACCATGAGATGGAGACTAAGCGCGCAGGGGCACTCACCCACGCGCCCGCGGCGATCTCGCTCCCCAGGCGGTCGCTGGGCCAGGCGAGGACGCCGGCGAAGAACCGGAAATCAGCGGGGCTGGCTTTCCCCGCAGCGATAGCCTCAGCAGCGGCCGGCGCCCCCCCGGTGTAGATGCCCCTGACGAGCTCCACGGCCCCCTCTGCCGCGCGGGAAAGGGAGAGATCTCAGCTCGTTGCCAACTGCTCTGCACCTCCACGCCGCATGTAATCCTCCACTCACCGAGCCACCCGTGCCTGTGGAGAACCTGCAGCCTCTGCTGCGCCGTCGGCCCGCCCGAGTAGATGCGGCACGCGCCCAGGTGAGCCCTGCGCAAGGCAGCAGTTCGCGGTCGGAGAGCCGTGCCGTGCGACAGAAGCGCCGTGACAGTCAGTGCCCCGGTCACTCGCCTGTGCTGGTTGCTCAGACCTCCGACGTCCATGGGGAAGGCCCCCCGCGTGCGCACGCCCATGTTAAGGTCCGTGGGTCGGTTAAGGGTCAGCCCGACCGCACCCTGTTCGCCCAAGCTGACGATGAGAACGACGATTTGCCACAGCTTCTCGTCCTGAAGAATGTCTTGGCACCTGGGCGTCGCGAGGAGCAGCCCTCCCACCTCCGCGAGCCCGGTAGGGTGGCACCACGTCTCCTCCGCCGCCAGCGCCGGGCTCTGCCGGCGCAGGAGGTCCAGGTTCGCCGCGTTAGGGTCTCCCCGCTTCCAAGACGTCTGATCGAAGACGAGCGCCGCCCTGAAGGAGCGCCAGTCGTCGAGCTCGGCGCGCGAAAGGTGGCCACGACGACGCTGGGCAGTTGGCCCGACGCCGCGCTGCACGGCCCCAAACGCCGCCTCCACGCGTGCGCGCTGGCATAACATTATCAGTTTTGACCACTCAGAGGCCGCGGCGGCGCGGAAAGCTCCGGATCGGCCGCGCTGACCCCCTGAAGTTTGAACGCAGAGATCAGGCAGGCGCGACCGCTCTCGGGACAGGCGGCCCTCGCGGACGGCTGGGATGGTCAGGACCGGCACGCGACAATCATCTGGCACCGCCAACTCGTCGCAGCGGCCCTTGGACGGCTGCGTGCGGTTGGACCGGCAGGTGCGTCGCCAGACTAGGGCATGCTGACGAGGCCTCCTGCGTGGACGCCGCGTGCAGCGTTTCTGCATCGTCCCGCGATCTCTGGTTTTGCACTTGTCACCGCTGCGCTTGTCGTCGAGCATCCCACGGATGGGCAGCTGGGCCGGGCCGGGCAAGGTCATGGGGTCGTCCAGCCAGGAGCTGATGAAAGCGAAAGCGGAGGCCAGGCAACTCGTCCGCGCTGCTCTCAAGTGCCTGTCACCGCGGGGGATCCAGGAGGAAAGGTGCGCGAGGGTCATCGCGTTGGGCCCGCGAACCCTTGTGCAGTGCGCCATCCCTGGCGGAAGAAGGCGATTTCTCTCCCTCGTGCAGTTCCGCAATCAGCGACACGATCCTCGCCTCGTCCGCGTTCCAGCAAGCGCGACGCCTGGCCCTCTACGTCAGCACGGAGAGGCTGCGCGAGGTCTCCACGCAACAACTCGTCGACGCCGCGCTGTCTCGGCCCTCCTTCCGCGTCTTCCTTCCCAAGGTCGACGACAGGTGACCCAGCTGCAGCTCTCGTCGTCGCCCGCACGGCAGCCGGGGACCGTCGCAGTGGGACCACCTCCTGGCCTCCCGCAGGAACTCGAACATGCGCATGCTGCACGTGTCGTCGCTGTCCGAGTGCGTCCCTGCGCCGCCGTTCGACATCCTCGAGCCCTCCCCCGCCTACGCCAGCGGGCAGGACCGGGAGGAGTGTGGGGAGGGGCCCCTGGACCTGGTCCTGATGCCGGGGCTGGCCTTTGGGGCGGACGGGGCGCGACTGGGGCGCGGGGGGGGCTACTACGACGCCTTCATTCAGCGCGTGAACGGCGTGGCCGACCGGGAGGTGCGTGGCGTGCAGCGGGGGCCACGCAGCGGCGCAGGGTGCGCAGGCAACGGCACCCGCGGCCCCTCCGCAGGGGTGGCGGCGGCCGCTGCTGGTGGCGCTGGGCCTGCGGTGTCAGGTCCTCCCTTCCGTCCCCATGGGCGACCACGACTGCCGCGTCGACGTCCTCGTCACGGCCGACGGGGCCACGGCGTGCACGGACGAGGGCCGGGCGCGGTGGGCGTGACGCCGCTCGCTCGGGGCACGTCTTGATCAGGCGGTCGAGTCGCTCCATCTCCCGAATGCGCGTGGCGATCTCGCCCTGGATCTGGCCCTGGAACTCCCTCGTGCGCCCCGCCTGGGTCATGCGGCTGAGGAACTCCTGGGGGAGAAACCCGGCCTGAGATCCGTAAAGCGTTCTCCGCGAGCCGCATGCCTAGCTTAGCAGCGCAAGCTCTTGACTGTGTGACAGCGAGTCCCGGCATGGCCGTCTCCCAGCCCCCGCCGCTCGCCTTGCGCTCGTCAATCTCCGCTGCGATCTGGGCAAACATGTCCTCGAGCATCTCCCGCTGAGTCAGTGGGGCGCGGGGCGCGACCGGCGCGACCGGCTCTGCCTCGGGAGGCTTGCCCCTGCGTCGCGAAGGGAGGATTGACCGCGTGCCCCTGCCCGCGCCGCCCATGTTGAAGGCACTACCCAACAGCACCGGGCTCACCTGTACTGCATCATGCGCGCTAGCCGCTCCTTCTCCTTATCGTCCAGCAGGGGCCCTTTGGGGACCGGGACTTGGGTCCTGCAGGGCCCATGCGGACGGTCGGTCTGGGCAGGGTCACTGCCAAAGCACGCCGCATGCGACATCAGCCAGCGACGCACCTGTCCAGCTGGAGATCCCGCGCCGTCTCCATCTGGATGGCCTCCAGGGGCTTCCTCTGCAGCCTCTGCGGCGAAGAGGACTTCTCATCCCCGGGCCGGTGGCGCCCCACGCGGGGGACGCGCACTTGGACCGCCTTCCGGGGAGGGGGCTTCGAGGGCTCGACAGGTGGTGGGACCCAGCCCGACGCCAGCTTCTCCTCGAGCGTCCTCCTGCATCGCGGGCCCGGGTCAGCGTCGCTTTCAGGAGGTGGGCGGAAGCCATTTGAGTGGACAGCCTGGCCTTGTGACCGAGCCTCGGACCTGTTTGCAGCCGAGAACTTCCTCCCCGCTGCTCTCCCGTACATGTCGCCCTCCGTGTTGGCGTAGAGATTGTAAATCAGGCGCCCAGCCGGGTTGTCCCTACCGACGAGGTCGTACGCGGGCCTGGGGACGCAAGGAGGGCTCCCGTGGCATCGCGGAGGGCAGACAGTATGCAGGTGATCACTCCCATCACAGCGGGGGTCGAAACCAGAGGCGCCGGGGCCAGACGCATGTGCTTAAATTTGGCACGCTCGCTGGCCTCGCCTGCTGCTGGGGCCCGCGCCATCCGACGCCCCCCTGGTCTCGCCGCTCTCCATCCTCGACCAGCGTCGCGCTGGCGCACACGGAGCAGCGAGTTGTTCTCTACGCACGTCGCGGTTGTGAGTAGTGTATAAACTGCAAGCCGTTTCAAATTATTCGGCTTCCGGCTTCGCCAAAGCCTAGGTAGAGTTCTAGAGTTCTAGCGGGCGTGCATGATCCCAGTTAGCGACAGCATGGCAAGCGCGGCACCCCGCCCGTCTTGCGCCAGGATGAAGTGGCAGCTTCTTGCCATGGCCAGGGAGCAGAGGACGAAGAGCAGTTCAGGGCCCACTCCGGACCAGCTGCCCATCCCGTCCCCCCCTGCGCTCCACCCCTCGGGCCCAGACCCTCCCCCGCCACGTCCCCCCGCTCCCCCGTCGCCCTCCCCGCCGCCCCCGCTACCCCAGTTATCCCACCAGCCCCCTCCAAAGTCCCCGGAGTCTCCCCCATCGCCCCCGCCCGTGGCACGCCTGCGAACGCAGCGAACGCCCTAACGTCGCATCAGGCTCATCATCGAAGAGCCTGCAGGCGCCCCTCCGGCGTTGCATGTCGGACTCACCTCTTGCGGGCCTTGGTCCGCGAGGGCGCAAACTGCGGCGTGGCGCCCACGCGCGTAACGCGCCCCATCGTCCCCCCACCCCGCGGAGGGGATCCCGAGCACGACGGGGGAGTCTGCGCGGACGATGTGGATGCGAGTCAGCTAATGAATTCATAATGCTGCGCTTGCGAGTCGTCGGGGCTCGACGTGACGGTCGACGCCAAAAAAAGTTTCACGCCTCGTGCGTGTGCGGTTCGACGCCCCGACAGCTCGCGTGGTGCCACAAATTGAAAAAGAGCATCGACATGATGACTCTCGCCACCAGAAAAGGCCCCGTTGGTCACCTGGGCAGGTCCCGCGCGCGCGCAATCGACCCCAGCGGCCATCAGCGTCGCCGCAACCACGCTCGCTCCCATCGTGCGTCCATTAACTGCGAGAGCCCCCGCGAGGGCCCCCGTTACCGCCATCTTTTCTCTCTTCGTCGCAGACGAGCCTGAGCTATTGCTGTGCGCAGTTGTCACGGTCTCAGAGTGCAGGGACGACTCGAGGAATGGAGAATGGGCACTGGGGCGCCACACTTTACGAGGAGCTGCATGGAGGCATTGGAGCGACTGGCGCCCCCCTGCCAGTGCCCCAGCCGTAGCGAATGGATATTTAAGGCTTTGGCTGACCAGTTGCGCGCATCGTTTTGAACAAAGGCTTGTCAGTGCCACTCAACGCGGGGCGGGTGCGTTGGCTGCGCTGCGCGGATGGACTCCCAGCCGAACCCCAAGCGGCGCAAGACCGCGCCCCCCGAGGCTCCACACAGCGCTGGGAATGCGTCAGAAGACGCGGAGCCCCGCTCGGTGCAGGGTTTGGTCAAAGCGGCGCACATCGCCACGCGCAGGCCGGACTGGTCGTTCCCGGAAAACCACACCGGCCTGCGCCTCGCTCCCTGGCCCAAGGCACGGAGTGCGGCAACGCGCATAGGGAACCCCGCAGCCTAGTCTCATGACCCATGTCACTGATGCCCTCGCCCCCGCCCGTGCCCCGCAGGAGCTGTCCCAGGGGCGGAGGCGGTGCCCCCACTGCGACAAGCGCTGCCCGGGCTGGTGCTACCAGTGCTGCGTGCCACTCGTCGACGGCTTCCCGCGCCTGACTCTCCCCTTCCGCTTCACGGTGCTGATGCACCCGGGGGAGTCCGCCGCCCGCAACACGGCCGGCCACGCCCCCGTCCTCGCCCCGGAGCACTGCACGCTCGTCCGGGGCTTCGAGGAGCTGGCCGAGCTACCCAGGCACGCGGCAGGCTGCGCTTGCTCCTGCTCCCTTGTCCCGCCAAGATGTGACTCTTCTCCGCCCCTCGCCGTCGCAGGGAGGGCCTGGCCCTAATGTTCCCCACAGACGACGCGGTGCAGCCATCCGAGCTGCCGGCGGGGGACACCCCGGACGCCGTAACCCACATCGCGGTGCTGGATGGCAAGTGGTACCAGGCCAAGCGGTTCGTGAGCGAGCTGCAGGCGCGGGAGCCGCACCGCTACCGGTACGTGAAGCTGGACGAGGGCACGCGGACGTCGTACTGGCGGTACCACACGAAAGGGGTGGCGGAGGAGGGCTGCTGCACGGTGGAGGCCATCTACTACTTCTGCCGGCAGTGGTGCGAGTCCCGCAGTGGGCGGCACGCGGAGGGGTCCACGTGCGATTGCTACGACAACCTCCTGTGGCTGTTCGAGCACCAGTACCGGATCGTGGCGGAGAGGAGCGTGGATGGGAAGGAGCGGCCACGGGGCAGCGGGGGAGAGCGACAGGGAGAGGGGGGAGCTAGGCAGGGTGCGGAGGGCAGCAAGTCAGGGCAGGGGACGGGTGCAGGAGATGGCGGGGATGCGGCAGGGGGGGGCGGGGGAGAGAGAGAGGGTGCGGAGGGGACCGCGCTGGGGCAGGAGAGGGGGGCTGGAGAGGGCGGGGAAGCGACCGGTGAGGGTTCGGAAGAGCGGCCGCGATCACAGCCGGGCGAATGCGAGGGCTGAGGGCATCCCGTCGCGAGCAGACGTTGCGCGTAGACGCTGTGGGGCCAGCGCTGACCGGGCTGCTAATGCTCCTCTTCCCCTCTGCTCTTCAAGGTTTTGCAACCAATTCCAGTCTCTTATAGAACCAATGTCAGTCTCTTATAGACCCCGCGCCGCGTCCTCCACCAAAATCCGGTAACTCTCCTCGTCTGGGCCGGCACCCTTGGCCGGGAGGGCCCCCGCTCGTGTCCCCTTGGCGGGGGCCTCGATGCCCAGGCACGCGTAGAGGGCCGCACGAGGCGCCTCGAGATGCTCCATGGGGCCGTCCTGCAAGAGAGGCCGCGGCGAGATTCAAAGGCAATGCCAGTCTCGCAGGGTACGCCCCATGTCACTGACGCCCCCCTCGCTCACCCATGCGTTGCTGACGAGGGTGTCCTGCGCGCCATCCATGCCCTCGTCCGTCACCGGGAAGCCCTCCTCGCGCAGGGCGTCGGCAGGCGTGGTCAGCAGGCGCACGTACAGCAGCTCCGCGGCCGTGCGGCGGACCTTGGGGAATCGCGACCCGGTCTGGGGGGCAAGCAGGGCGAGGCGGTGTGTTGTCTCCGGCACTCAGGTCCAGAGAGCGGTGGGCGACCACATCAGCCTGCTGCCCCTCACCATGTTCAGCAGAGCGGTGAGGGCCCCGCGCCTCACGGGGCCGCTGGCACCGGCGAGGTTGGAGAGGCACGACGCGGCAGCCAGGAGGCGGGGGACGTCCTTGCATCCCCGGCACTCGTCCCGCACCAGGGCGAGCAAGTCGGCGGCGTGCTCCTCCCTCTCAAGGGTCGCGGGGCCTGGACGCACAGAGACGCACAGGGCCAGCATCGGTGAGACTGCTGCCAGGACATCGCAGGTGGGCATCTGCAACAAGCGCAGAGCCGCGTAGACTCACCGACGCATCCCCTCGCGAAGAGGGCCTCGGTGGTCTTCAACAGCGGCGTGGCCAGGCGGGGCGACCGCGCATGCCGACGCCAGCACCGGACCAGCAGCGCCAGGACGCGCCGCGCGGCCCCTTCCCCCCCCGCCTCCACGTGCCACGCCACCGCGTCGCCCACGGCGCTCGCCAGCTGGAAGTCCACGCCCCCTGCGCTCGCCACCACGCCCTCCATCACCGCAGGACCCCACGCCTCCTCCCTTAGCAAGGACAGCGCCCCCGCCAGTGCCTCCGGCGATGCCTCCGCAAGACCCGCCACCGCCTCGGGCCCCGGTGCTGTCGCCCGCGCCGCCGCCACTGCCCCCGGCGACAGCCATGGCCTCGCCGCCCCCAGCGCCTGCACCCCGAGCAGGTGCCTCCCCGCCGCCTCCCGCAGCTTCCCCAGCCGCTCCACGCTCTGCCGCAGCAGCGCGGCCACCACTCTCTCCGCCGCCCCGCTCACCGCCGCCCGGTCCTCGTCCCCGTCCCCATCTGCCGCCTCCGCCGCCATCGCCAGCACCTCCCCCGCCCCCCGCATCGCCGCCTCGCGCACCCACGACCCCACGTCGCCGCGCTTGTCCACGCTGAAGTCCTCGCATCCCCGCAGCAGCGCCGGCAGCACCGTCCCCAGCAGCGGACCCAGCGCCGATGCCCCATTCCCAGCCAGGGCCTCCCGGGCCACCTCCCGCAGCGCCCCCGCCGCGTTGGCCCTGGCCTCCGCGACGCGGTCCTCCGCCGACTCCTCCACCTCCACGGCCCGCGCCAGCCCCTCCAGCACTTCGCCCAGCGCCGGCTGCAGCAGCGCCCCGGGCAGGCGGCCGAGCGCCAGAGCCGCCCCCCGCCGCACCGCCGGGTTGGCGTCCCCCAGCCACGGCACGTACCGCTGCGCCGTCCGCTGCACCTGGTTCGCCGTGCCCTCGGGCATGTACGCCCGCGTGAAGGCCCCCACCGCCTCAGCCGCCGCCTGCTGGATGCTGGCGTTGGGGTGCCTGAGGTTCTCGTCCAGCGAATCCATTACCTGCCGGCGCACGGCGAGGGGCAGCTCTGCGAGGGGCGGGCGGGTGGCGGGTCGCGTGAGACTTGCCCAAGTGCCACCCGTGCGCATGACTGAGACAGGAGCGCCCCTCACCAATGCGTGCGGCGGCCATGCCACCTACGAGCCGGCAGACGGCCCCGCGCATGAGCTCTCCCCCCTTTCCGCGGTAGAGCCGGGCCTTCTCCACGGCAGGCACCACCCCCGCCACCCGCCCGGCGCGCTCCTGGCCCAGGGTGGCACCCGCGGCGTCCAGCGCCGGCAGCAGCGCCGCGAGGCCCAGCGCCGCGCCGTGCCGCGCCTCCAGGACCGCGTCGAGGGTGCGCGGCACAAGGGCGTCGACCGCGTCTATGGCGTACCAGGCGGGGTCTCGGGGTGCGAGGGCGGCCAGGGCGCGGGCGGCCACGTCCCGCACGGCGGGGTCCCAGTGGGCGAGCTTGGTGTGGAGGAGGTGGGTGGCGAGGGGCCGGTGGTACGGGTCGAAGGCGGCGACCGTGGGGGCGACGGTGAGGTAGGCGTTGGCACGGGTGGCCAGGGAGAAAAAGTCCGCCGCCGTGACGATCGCGATGCCGTGGGGGAAGTTGCCGAGGCGGCCCACGCACTCCTGGAAGGCGGCGGAGGCGGCGCGGCGGCAGATGACCTCCCGGTCAAAGCACGCCACGGTGAGCTGCGGGGACAGGAACGGGATGGGTGATGGAGACTGGGGAAGAGAGACGAGTGCCTAGCGAAGACAAAGGAGAGTGACGCGTGGCGTGCATGCATTGCAGTCGAGGTCCCCCCACGCACCAGGGCAGGGGCGAGCGTGGCCACGAAGGGGGCCATGGCTGCCGGGGGGTACGCCCGGGCGAAGGCCCAGCAGACGTAGGCGGCGGCGTCGCGGACGTGCACGCCCACCGAGTGGGGCCCTCTCCGCACGTCGTAGTGCAGGGCTCGCTCCACCAGGGGTGCCACTGCCTCGAGGCGGCAAGGGTCCAGGAGACCCCGGCGCGCCAGCTCCGCCAGGGCCAGGCACGCGCCGTGCCACGCCGTGTCCGTCTCCCCCTCGCTCATCAGCAGCTGCACCTCGTCCGCCACCTGCCCCGCCAGCGCGCCCGGCAGCCGCGCGGCGACGCGGCCGACGCCCTTGGCCGACGACCACCGCACCACCGTGTCGCGGTCCGTGAGGCCCTGCGGGGGGAGGGAACGGCTCATGTCGATGCGGCGACACGCGACCATGCAACTGCGACCCGGCCACGCTTGCGAATGGTGCTGGGCATCCACATCAGCTGCGCAATCCACCGCACACGGACCTGTAACAGCAGCTGCACGATGTCTTCCACCTCCTCCGCCAGCACGAACGCCTCCCCGTCATCCGCGCCCACCCCCGTCCCCTGCTCCCCCTTCTTCTCCGAGCCCTCGCTGGGCCCTGCCCCCACGTCCCCACCGTTGCCCAGCGTGTGCTCCAGCCGGCCCACGTGCAGCCCCGCCCCCCTTGAGTCCGCGAGGGGGCTCAGCAGCACCATGGCCACCCTCTGCGCCAGCTTCACCGCCAGCTTGCGTGCCAGGACATTCGACGACTGGGCCGCGTGCTCCGAGACAAGCAGGGCCTGGGGAGGAGAGAGCCATCAAAGGCACATGTTGGTTACCCAAAGATACCGTTTGACACGCGAGAAACACAGTCACAGCCTCAAAGGCACAGCCTCAGGGAGTGGCACCAGGCACAGTGAGTCCAAATGGCCCAGGATCCACCTCAGGGTTATCAGGTCTCACCAGGGGCCAGAGGGTGGGCACGAGGGGGAGCAGCGTGCGGCGTTGTCCGCTCTTGAGTAGGCAGGCGAGGGTGTGCGCCACCCCAGGCACCAAGAAGAGACGCCGGGCCTCCTCCGCCGCACCGCCCGCCCCGGCCTCGCACGGCGCAGTGAGCTGGCCCTCGGCCCAGGCGAGGAAGGCGCGCAGGTCCCCCGCCGCGTCCGGCCGCGTCAGCAGTCGCCCCAGCAGCACCGCCGCCGTCTCACGCACCCCCCCGGGCTGGGCCAGGCACCGGGAGGCGGCGCCCCCGAGCCGGGAAGCGAGGGCGCCCCCCGCCGCGGGCGCCGCGACGCCTGCGGACCCCGAGTCGACCGTGGCGAGGTCGAAGGGGATGAGGACCAGCACTGACAGCCACAGCATGACCACCCGCCGTGCCTCCCACGTCGTCACGGGGTCGACGAAGCCAGTGGGCAGCTCGTCACCCGCCTCGTCCAGCCGGGCCAAGAGCGCCTCTGCCAGCTCCACGTCCGCTGGCTGCGACAACAGAGAGCGCGACGTTCCTGCCACCCGGCTGCCACGGCAGCTCTAAGGGGGCTGCGTTTGCAGTGGCCCTCTGCTTACCTCATGGCTCATGAAGTTGGACACGGTCTTATATCCACGCACAGTCACGAAGGCGTTGAGCACCTTTCCCACGAAGCTGACGCCCAGAAGTGGGGACCCCTGCGTGTTCATGCACGGTGACCCGCAGTCGTCGCTTGGAAGCACGCAAAATGGTGGGGGTTGCGCCGCAGATTTGGCTGAAGGCGGCGGGCGACCAGCGCAATGCGCATGAGTCCGCGGGGTGTCACCTCGCGCGCCATCGCCTTGAGGGTGGCCATTGGCGGCGACAAGAGGTCCTCCAAGTGCGGATCCAACAGCTGACTCTGCTCCTGGTACTTGTCCAGCTGCATGAGCAATCGGAGAGGGCACACGGATCGCAGGGGCCGCGCGCGACCGCGGTGCGCTGGCAGGCACGCGCGAGTTGGCTTAGTGCTGTCTACCAGGGACGCCCCCACAGCTGACGGCACCACCCGACGCTCGACAACACCTTGCTCTCATCGGCATCGCAGCATCGAGCCGGGACTCACGATCTTCTTCAGCCGCTGGAAATGTTCTTCCATGTCGAAGCGCTCTCCCCGGTGAGCGCGCGAGCAGCCGTCGATGACGACCTCCAGGCATTCCTCCTTCTCCGTGAAGTAAGTCACTGAGCACGCCACGTCCTCCTCCCCTCCCTCCTCTATTGCTGGGGGCCCGTCCTCTAACATGGCACCGCACGCTGGGCCTGCTGCTCAAGAGGAGAGGCCCTGCGATGACCGAGCCAGACGCAGCAGACAGTCACGACGACGACACATGTCCGCGCAATGGTGGTCGATGATTTGGTTGCAGCCTCGCGAAGCTCAGGCCTGGCGCGCAACTGGCATCAGTGTGCGCGTCCGGGGAACGGTTGGTTGCGCTTGTCGTGGCTCCCGGCGTGCACATTGATGCCTCTGTCGTCGGTAGACGCGGGATCTGGGTGCCGAACGAGGCCCACCTGTCTCGCCCCAACTACCTGGCGTGTTTGCGGCGAACGACGGGCTCTCGCATCGCTAGATGATCCCAAGGTCCAGAGTCCGATCTCTTGCAGTGATTGCACTCGCCGGCTTGGCCATCCTCGTCCTGTCTCTTTCGCGCTCCCGCGTTGCGACGGACCCAGTCGCCAGCGCAGTGAGGATCGGGCGCCCGGCGACCGTGGGCGACGTTTCTGCAGCGCAAAAGCCTAAAGAGACCCTACCCCGGCCAGTGGAGCTCCCGGAGGCCGTGCGCTGGCCGACCTTCGCGGCGAACCCTACGCCCACGCCTGTGCGGACCTTCGCCCAACCCTCCCCGCCCCCACCCACGCCGCCATCTCCCCCTCCGCCCACACCACCGCCCCCAACACCCTCTCTTACCATGTCGGCGACGCGGGGCCCATTCTCCGAGTGAGTGCGAGCATGCCGGTGGTTGGTAGCGCTCCCAGAGCTGACGGTTGTTTCGGCACTAACCGAATCCTCTTCGCGCAGGCGTCACTTGGTGTGCGAGCTGGAGCAGCACTTGGAATGCCTGGCGAGGATCCTCGAGTACCCCAGCCCCCAGTACGTCTTCTACACGGCCAGCCCTGGCGAGGACGGGCAGCCGTGGTGCCCCGACTGCCGCCGCAGCATCGGCACGGTGCGGGAGCAAGTGGACAGGCTCGGGGGCTCTCTGCTTGAGATCAACGTGGGGTCGCGGGCGGTGTGGAAGAGCCCAGACAACCCTCTGAGGTGAGGGGCATTACACGCACGAGAACAGCGGACAGTCGCACGGCAGCAGCTGGTGGCTGGAGGCGGGCTGCCTTCGTGGCAGCATCACGCGTGTGTGCCCGCCCGCCATCCCGCGCAGGCACGTGCCCTGGCTGCAGCTGACGGGGGTGCCGACGCTGGTGCGGTGGGGCCGGCAGGCGGGGGAGACGCAGGGCGCGGTGCTGGCCCGGGTGTCGGGGGACCTGGAGCACGCGCCCACGGTGGCGGTGGCGGAGAGGGTCGTGGCGGAGTTCCTAGAGCGGACCAAGGATATGCGATGAGGGGCTATGTTCGCTCTTAGTGTCAAACAGCTTGGACTGGTGGAACGTAGGTGTGAGAGGGCGCGCTGCGCGATGCAAGCCAGAGCTGGCCGGGCGCGGCGGCGGCGAGGGGAGCGCGGGGTCGGGTCCGATAGATACGGCGTTGCACAGCGGACGGGTGCTATCGCAAGGCCTTGCTGGCCCAGCGCTGCTCCTAGTCCTACTATGCGGCCTACGCGGCCTGGGCGCGCAGGTCCATGATCTGCAGGGTCCCATCCTCCCCCTGGGCCCAGACGACCTTGAAGCGCGTTCCCTGGGCGTCGATGAACTCGTCGGCCCCCATGGGGATCATGAGGGTGGTGCCGTCGCTGAGGGCGTAGGGGCACATGGCGCTGCCCTGCTTGGCGGCCTCCTCGACCTCGGCGGCCTTGGCGATGGCCAGGAACACCTCCTCCAGCGAGGCCATCGACAGCTGGATGTCGGTGATGCCCAGGGCCGACCGGTTACGCTCCAGGTGCTCGAGGACGCTCACGGCGTCGCGGTGGCGGTCGCGCGGGACCACGAACGTCACGTAGCTGCCCGTGTCGTCGAAGGGCGCGACGCCCAGGCGGTTGCGAAAGATGTTCTTGAGGTTCTCGCGCCGGGACTCGAGCTGGGCCAGGTTGGGCGAGGACTTGTTCGAGTGGCCCACCGCCATGGCGATCTGGTACCCGGCGCCGAACCGCGACTTGAGGCGGATCGACGACCCCACGCAGCGCAGGGCCCCGCGCGCCATGATGGCGATGCGGGCCCCCAAAATGTCGGCCTCCTCCATCGAGTGCGTCGTCAGCACGATCGCGCGGTCCTGAGAGGAGAGAAGAGGACTGGAGGATGCATTGGGCACACCATCTGCGGCGTCAACCTGCGCACCGCACCCGCCACACCGCCCAGGCATGCACGTTAACCAGCCCCCGCCCCCTCGCCTTCTTGGCCGCCTCGACGATGTCCCAGACGTGCCGCCTGGAGATGGGGTCCATGCCCGTGGTGGGCTCGTCCAGGTACACCACCTTGGGGTCGCCCATGAGCGCGATGGCCACGCTCAGACGGCGCTTCATGCCCCCCGAGTAGCCCCCCGCGTGCTGCCCCGCCGCAGACGTCAGCCGCACGCGGTCGAGCAGGTCCTCGATGTGGCCCCCGCGCATGGCGGGGTCCACGCCCTTGATCTGCGCGTAGATGTGCATGTGCTCGCGGCCCGTCAGCCGGTCCCACAGTACGTCGAACTGCGGGCACACGCCCATCATGGAGCGGATGCGGTCGAGCCCCCCCGCCGACCGCAGCACCTCCCCGTAGATGAGGGCCTCCCCCGCGGAGGGGGGCAGCACGCCCGTGAGCATGTTGATGGTCGTGGTCTTGCCAGCGCCGTTGGGGCCCAGGAGGCAGAAGAGCTCGCCCCGGTGGATGGAGAACCACGAGCCCTTGACGGCCTCAAAGGGCTTCCCCCGGCCGTAGAAGACCTTGCGGATGGCAAAGAGCTCCACGGCCTCGGCGTCCGACGCGAGGCCCTCGTCGCCCTGCTGCAGCGCCACCAGCCGCGCCTTAGCCCGCTCCATCTCCCCCAGGACATCCTCGTCGGCGCTGAAGCAGTCGGCGTGGTCGGCGTGGATGGCGGCGAGGGAGCGCAGGCCGCTCTTGCCGTGCGCCATCCGGTCCGACACCCCGGTCAGCCAGTAGCTGGGGCTGAGGAAGAACCAGGGCATGCGGCGCGTGCCCGACTCGCTCGGGAGCACGTTGTCGAGGTAGATGCCCAGAATGACGTACCCCACCCAGTGGACGATGAAGATCCAGTACATAGTGCCGATGGGGATGACGCAGTCGCAGTCGACGTACTTGCCCGGGTCGCTGGGGTAGCACTTGCCGGGGAGGTTGTTGCTGGGCACGTTGTGGTAGTTCATGCAGTAGCTGTTGACCTCGCCGATGTTGAGGCCCTGGTAGTCCCCGGAGCTGGCGCTGCCCAAGTCCGACAGCGACTTGGCCAGGAACGACCACGGGAAGATGCCGAAGACGATGGTGAGGATGTAGGTGTGGTTGGGGACGTACCAGTACTGGGGGGTGAAGGGGACCCCGAACTGGATCACGACGAGGAAGATCCACCCGACGAGGAGCAGGCCGAAGCCGAGGATGGTGGCCGACTGGGAGCGCTTCAGGAACGCGGCCACCACGTACGCAAAGCCCGTCATGGCCTGTGGGGTAAGGGGGGCGGGGGGGTGTGTTCCATGTATATATAGATTGGGGTTTGGAGTGCCAGGGGCGTGCTGGCCACCCTTATCGTAACGTCGCAACCCCCCGTGCACATGGGGCTCGTCATGGTCACGCAGTGCTCGCCTGCATGAAGAGGAGGATGACGAGGAATACGACGCCGAAGTTGTTGCGGCGGAAGAGCTTGAAGTCGAGGATGACGCCGAAGACGCAGAGCATCAGGGCCGAGACGAAGTTGTAGATGAAGTGCCAGCCCTGCCACGACAGCCTGGGGTGGGAGGGAGGGTGCGGGTGAAGTTGCGGTTGGGAACGGGGTAGGAATGCAGGATTCGAGTTACTAGCACTCCACTCTGCCCTCGGCGTGCGGCGGGTATCGCCCTGGCGCCCCCCAGGCTCACCAGAAGGCGAGGTCGAGCATGCCCATGGTGCGCATGCTCTGCCTGAGGAGAAACTCCTTCTCGGTGACGATCTCGACGATCTGGATGACGAACCCGAACATGGCGGCGGCGAAGATGAAGAAGCTGCCCGCCTGCCCCTCGATGGAGACGACCTGGAGGGCCGGGTGCGGGAACGACGACCACTGCATGTCCCACTGGAGGGCGTTGGCCGCGTCCTGGCCGTTCTTGTCCAGAACCATCTGCCGCACGACCTCGCGCTGCACGGCGCTCTGGAGCGGCAGGCGCACGAACGTGTTGGGGTCCCGGTACTGCCCCTTGAAGAACTTGGGGGTCGAGTTGGTCTGGATGCCGAAGTTCATCACGGTGGGGGACAGGGGGGTCTGGAAGTGCACGGCGGAGATGGCCGTGTCCGGGTTCGCGAACATCCACGCGTCCGCGTCGTCGGGGGTGGCGAAGGACTTGACCTTGTCGGCGGGGATGACGCGCCCAGGGTTGTTGAGCCGGATGCGCTCGATGATGGCCTCCACGGTGGGGTCGCCGCTCGGCGTGTAGACGATGTCCACGCAGTCGGACCGGGTCACGTACAGGTCTTCCGAGCAGGAAGGCACCGCGCTGATCGACTGCGCGCGGGGCGCGGGGCGCGTGGTGTTGGCACGTGGACCGTCGCGTAAGGGGCGCGCCACCCGCGTCTCGTGCGGCTCGCGGACGAGGCGGAGGCCGCGACGCGTCACGGCGCACGCGGCGATCCCAGCAGCGGCGCGCACCTGGACCTTCGGGTCGCGCACGACGCGGCAGGTCTCGGAGGACCTCTGGTCGCTGTTGTAGGCGACGACGATGAGCAAGAGGAGCACCAGGAAGATGAACGAAGCGCATAACTGAATGATGGTCGCGCGCCTGCGGGCGGGGCGCGGCGAGGCGCGTGCACAAAAGCCCCCGCCACGGCCACGCGCTCGCAGGGGCGCCCTGCTGCCGCGGCCTCCTCACCAATTCCGGTATCCCAGCAGCAGGTTCTTCCTCATCAACGCCGTGAACTGCGCGCCGAGTCGCTGCCCGAAGGAGCGCTCTTTTATCATCCTGCCCCGCTACCACGAGATGCCCAGAGGCCTGCGCATGCCGGGACGAACACGTGATGAAACGGTCGCTCTCGCCGCGAATGAGACGCTCAAAAGGCATGAGCGGGCGAGGGACCGCTGCAACCTTTCCCTCAGCCGCAAAAAATGCGACTTCTCAATTACCCCTTCCCGAGCCGCGGATTCCCCCAGCGCCTCAAAACGCCGCCTTGTCCGGGCCTACATCGACTACGTCGAGATGTGGACATACACCGGGCGGGAAGGCTCATGGATGGCGCAGAGGCGCAGGACACGGTTTCGGACCGCCCAGCTAGCAGCGATGAGCCGCAAAGATCCTCCCGACGGCTCCCTCACCCTATTCCTGACCACTCCGTGCGAAGCACCCGGTCCGCCCTGTTCGGATGTCGCCTGGGGCCCGCACCCCAGACGCGATAGTTGCTAATTTCGCTGACCGTCTGCGAGACGTTGGTCAGACATGAAAAAAGGGACCGAAACTGCAGCCGATAGAGCGTTCAGGCGGTCCAGGGCGGGCTAGTCAGCCCCCCGAACGGTGTGCCCTAAGGGCAGCACCTGACTCGCAAAAGAGCGACTATAGAGACTCAGAAACGGTCGCATTCACTTCTGCTTCATCCCATGCGAGTTCGGCTGCCCTCCGTCTTCCCTCTCCCGTCTCGAGCGGGGTCTGATGGGCGCTGAGCCCAGCGAGGTGGTTGTGCGGCCCGCCGAGCCCGCGGATTTCTCCCGAGGCCATCTACAGCTACTGGGCCAGCTCACGTGAGCAAGACCATGACAGGGACGGCGAGGGGAAGACCCCTGCTGGACTGCTTGCAGACCCCCACTGCCCTGCACCCCCGCAGCGACGTTGGCGCAGTGTCGGAGGAGCTATACCGGCAGCGACTTGAGGAGCTGGATCGCGACGGAGCGTATACGCTGCTCGTCGCGGAGGACGCAGGCCGCATCGTGGGCACGGCGACCCTTTTCGTCGAGAGGAAGCTCATCCACGGCTGCAGCGCCGCGGGACACATCGAGGATGTGGTCGTTGATGCGTCCGTGCGGGGGAAGGGCGTGGGCAGGCTGCTCGTGGAGCGGTTGATCCAGGTACCACCCGCGCACCCATCACGGCCTCAGGCTGGCGTATCTTGGCACCATCCGTGCCCCGAGACCCGGTGTACGATTCCACACATGCTCTTCACGCAGACGGCGAGGGACGCGGGCTGCTACAAGGTCATCTTGGACTGCAAGGAGTGCAACACCGGGTTCTACGAAAAGTGTGGCTTCGCTGCCAAGGGTATCCAGATGGCGCGCTACTTTTGAGGATTCCATCAGCACAGTGATCGCATGCACTGGGCGAGAGACGCTCGTGACAACGCTGCAATGGGAGCGCGATGCATGTCGCGGTGGTGGGCGTCTCGGAAGCACGGGCCTGGGGCGGGCCAGCCGGGCACAGGCGTCGGCATAGTTCAGTTGAACAGAGACTCGCGAGATCACCGCGCCGGGGCGCTCGCCTGGCTCCTCAGCACGTCTGAGCCGGGGCTGCGGGCGGGGAGCCGGAGCGGCCGCCGGTTGGCAGGAGCGCGCAGGCCTCCCCAGCGGCTGCCAACACCGGCAACGGCGCCGCGCGTCACCTGGGGAGCAAGGCGCCTTTGCGGGGCGACACGGTCGCGGAGGCGGGCAGCTCGGCCTTGGGCACGACCGGCAGGCGTGGCTTGGCGGGTGCCGCGTCCGGAGGGACGACCTCCAGGACCATCGCCAGGGACGCCAGCGACGTCTCCTTCTTCCAATACAGCAGATCACTGCGGGAGGCGCCAGTGCACGGGTCAGAGCGATGATCAAAGCCGCTGGCACGTGTTGACTAAGGCTCCTATCCGATGCCCCGGCGTCAGTGCCCACTCGTTCCCCCCAATGCCGTCACCTGAACTCCTCCTGCGCCGCCATGGTGTCCTTGGGAGGACTACCCCTCTCGTCGCCCCCCTCCTCCCCCGGCCCCTCCGCCGCCGACGCCTGGCGGTAGGCGGGGAAGATGGCGTCCACGTTGTCCCGGATGGCGCGGAGGCTCGAGACGGCGTGGACGCGCGCGGCACTGGTGACCTGGGAGATCTCGCCCTTGGGGTTGATGGTGAAGACGCGTGGTCGCGGCACCCCCACGTGGATGTACGACACCTCGTCGGTAACGCGGTTGCCGAAGCCGGCGTAGAAGGGGGACCAGTGGAGCGGGAAGAGGCGGCGGATGTTGGTGAGGGCGGCGATCTTGAACTCGTGGGGCCGGCGCAGGATGACCTCGCGCGTCACGGAGCGGAACAGGCCGTCCGGGGAGAGGATGACGGGTCCCAGGGGCATGGAGTGGTCCTCGGCGCTCCCCGGCTGGCGCAGATTGTGCAGGAAGTCCCGCGTGCTCGCCGCCTGGGAGATGGACCGCGACGACAGGTACATTACCTCGTAGCCGTTGCGCTTGATGCACCGGAACAGCTCCGCGATGCCGCGGTGCGTCCAGTCCCGGCCCACGGCCGTCATTACGTGGCCCATCACGTCCGAGCGAGTGATGGTGCCGTCGATGTCGCTCACCACCAGGCGCGCGTCCCACTCGTAGACATACATGTACGCCTTCATCGCGCCGCCCTGGCAACGGAACACCACCTCGTTCTGACCGGGGCGCAGGCCCATCGCCGCGAGGTCCCGGCTCGTCGGCGTCATCGTCTTCACGTAACGGAGGCCCGCCCGCGACCCCTCCCCCGAAGACCCCGCCCCCGCCCGGGAGCCCCCGCCTTCCGACCGCGCCTGCCCCGCACCCGCGCCCGCGCCCGCCTGCGAACTCGCCCCAAGCCCCGCCCCGGCTCCCCCCGCCCCCGACGCGAAGGGCCAAAAGCTCCACGCCGCCTCGCGCATCCGAGAACCACCCCCCGGTCCCCCATCACCCACGTCCAGCTCCACTTGGATGTCGATGCCCCCGTCCTCCCCCTTCGATCGCACCCGCCGGTGCGCCCCCGTGCTCGGCGCCCCGTCATCCAGGTGATCGTTCGCAGACACCATGCTGCCCTCGGAGCTGGCGCGGGGGTCGCGTTCCCCGGGGGACCCCCCCGCGAAGGACAGGTCCCGGAACGACGCCTCCCCCGCACCTGGAGTGCGCCGGCCGAGGCCCCCGTCGCCCATCGACGCGCGGGGCGTCAGAGTGACCATGCGGGACGAGGAGGGCCCCACGGTCGCGACCGTCCCAGCGCCCCCGTTGCGCCCGTCCCCCTCCGCCCCCTCCGCCTCCGGGCCCCCCAGCGGCCTCGCCAGCGCCGCGAGGTCCACGTTAGCCCCGTCGCTCTCCCTCTGCGCCTCCAGGAACCGCAGCCGCTCGGCCTCTAAGGGACCCGCCTCCCACACGAAGCCACCCCCGGGGGGCACGCTCGGCGCGGCTCCCCCCTGCATGCCCCGCAGCAGGCGCTCGTGCTCCAGGTCGAACCGCAGCACCTCAGCCGTGCACTCGAGCGTCGACCGGGTCATGTCCTCCAATGCGCAGCGGGGCATCTGGGCCAGGGGCGGCGCTAAGGCCGGCAGCGACGACGCCACCGACGCCGGGGGCTCGCTCACGTCGCCCGCAGAGCTGCCGGCGGGGAAGGGCGGCTCATGGCGGCCGGCAGCCGTGGGCGACGTGCCCGGGAGCGGCAGGCGTGCTGCGGCGGCAAGGGGCGGGGCAGGGGTGGCGACGGATCAATGGAACGAATTTCAGCATATGCGAGCCTGACAATCGCCGCATGCCGACATGCTTACTCCCCCCACGCTCACCGCCCTTGAGCACGGCGTCGTAGGTGAGCGGCTCCACCATCAGCCTCGGGCTCAGCGAGGAGGCCGCGGCCCCCTGCGAGTGCCCCTGGCCCTGCCCCTGTCCCTGGCCCTTCGACGGGGACATCTGCCGGGGAATGGCCAGGGGTGTCGGGAGCGGGGGCCGGGGCGCGGCGTTGCGGGGCGTGCCAGGGCCTAAGGGGCTCGCCGTCCCCGTGTACCGGTTGCCTAAGGGCTGCGGGTGGGAACCGAGAGACGAAGGAGTGCTTGCCGTGCCTACTTGTGCACTCGTTGGCTCAACAGCACCCGCATGCACACACCAAGGCCAGTTGCACCACTCACCAGGGTGTACCCGGAGGGCGGGGTGAACCCGGTCGGCGGCGACCCCCCGAATGGATGCATGACCCACGCCCCCGCCTCTCCCCTCTGCGACTCCCCCTTGCCGTCCCCCTTGGCCGCTGCCTCTTGGACATCCATGGCCGCGTGTGTCACGGCCGCAGCGAACTCCTTGGGCATGAGGCGAGGCGAGGCCTCGTCGCCCGAGTCGTACCCCTCCATGCCCGCCATCATCCGCGGGGACATCATGCCTGGGAGCAGGGGTGGGCAGGGATGGGCAGGCGTGACGCAGCGTGGAGCACGGTGGCATCTCCAGCTCTGGTCCCGGCGGTGCCCGTCGCGGGCGGCTCGCCCGTGAGTGACGCGGCGTCGTCCTCCAGGGCCATGTTCTCCCGCACTTCCACGCTGGACGCCTCCTCCACAAAGTACGCGTTGCCCGTGTGGCCCAGGGCCATCACCACGGGCGTCTGCACGCCGTTGACCTCGACGAAGACCTCGCGGTGCCGCGGGCGGAAGAGCCAGGCGGGGAAGCGGACGTGGAAGGGGGAGGACTTGAAGGACCCGTCCGGCTGGCGCACGACCATGACGTCAATGGCGCCCCCGATCGACGGCATCTTCGACGTAATCATCTCCATCAGCTTGAGCTGCGGTCACGTGAAAGGAGCGCCGTGAGAGCCCCGCTGCGTCCCCGGCGATCCGCTGCGCCCCGCGACCTGCCAGTGGCGCCGCAGGGTGGCCCCACGCTGCGGAGCAGGTCAGGCGCGCCCGATCACCCCCAGGGACTTCTCGCTCTCGATCGCCTCGGCACCCTTTACGAGAAGCTCCACCTCCTTCGCGCTCGCGCGCAGCGCCGAGTCGGAGGCGGTCGACATTCGCACCCGTGGCGCCCAGACCGCGCCTGGGCAGCGGGAATCCCCCTCTCCTGTGCGCACCGAGCACGGCCATGGATACATGGGGCACCACGCACTCGATCGAGGGCACGCTTCCCATCCTTGGTTGCGATATGGCCGGAGATGCCCCGTGTCCCCCCATGTCGCGCACTCGCGCGCGTGACACGAGCGAGGACCCTCCGTTCTCATTTCATTGCAATGCAAATGACCACCGTGTCACCTGTGCCGCGTCCTCCCGGCGACCAGTCTAGGGCAGCGTGCTGAGCAAGCCTGGGGCGCAAGCGTTCAGCGACAAGGCGCCACCGCTCGCTGCTGAGAAGCAAGCGGCGCCTGCGAACGTTGTCCCGGGTCGCGCTGTCGCGGCTCCGGTTTTGTGCTCTCGCTCGCTGGCGCAAGAGGGCGCGTTTCAAATGCCGCTGACGCGTCGTCTGGTGCAGGTTCCCGACAGATCCTCCTGCCTCGGGAGACAGCTACCGGCAACCCGGGTCTCACTTGCGCCTACGCTTGCCGGCTCGCCCCTCGCTCTCGTCCTCGTCCTCGTCCTCGTCCTCGTCATCCTCGCCCGATTCCAGGCTCTCAGGGGGAGGGGCACGGCCCCCGTGCATCTTCTCAGCAGCGAACGCCAGGCACGCTGCGCAGTACGCCACTCTCGCGAACGTCTGCAGCGGAGGAAGGTCGGGGGCGTGAGTTGAGGTCGCATCCCAAGACTGCTCCGCAACTGGCCCCAAATTCGTCCCCAACTGGTCCCCCACTGCCCCTCACCTGAGCCGTCGCCAGGTCCTGCAGCCACGCCTCCCGCTCGCGGCCCGACACCCACAGCGACGGCTGCACCGTCCGCGCCGCCTCCTCGTACCCCTCCACAAACTCAAACAGGCCCTCCAAGTGCCCTCCCCGCAAGTGGGCCCCCGCACCCTTCTCCTCGGGGTCCGCGTTGGCCCCAGGGCTTCCATTTCCACCCTTGTCATGGTCCACATCCATGTCACCCTCTCCCTCCCCCTCGCCATTCGCATCGCCCGCCTCCGCCTGCCCGCCCTCGGCACTCCCCAGCACCGCTTCCTTGGAGGGTGCCGTCTTGAGGACACGCTTGACATTCTTGGACGCCAGCTGCGGGAGGGGAGGAGCTCTCTCGTCACACGCATGCGATGCGTTGCAAGGGGGCTGGCGACCACCAGCTGCGTGTCATGTGTCCCTCACCACCAGCCGCTCCTCCACCTCCATGAGCAGTTCGGACGCCCCCCGCATCACCGCCGCCGCCCCCGCCGCGTCCGTCACTGACTCGGCCTCCTTCCCCAGCGCAGCCACCCGCTCCTCCAACGCGCGCCAGCCCCCGGGGGGACTGTGCTGCCGCGCGGCATCCTGCAATGGCAGAGGTGCGTCGCGAGCGAGTGATAACGAACAATGCCGCACAGCAGGAGCAGGCATTTGGGGATGGCCGCCACCCCTCCTGTGCCTCTCAGCCCATACCACCATGCACCCTCACCTTGGCCCACGCTGTCACGTCTCCCAGCGCCCCCAGCGCCCCCGCCGCCGCCTCCCCCTCCGTCCCCGACCCCCGCGCCGCCCCCACCGCCGCCCCCACCGCCCGCGCCCTCTGGGCCCTCGCCACCCTCTCCTCGTCCCGCCTCTTCCTCGTCACGCCCCCCGCCATCCTTGTCTCATTGTAATCGACCTCCGCGCGCACGCGACCCGACCGCCGCTCCGCCGGGCCCTCCCCTTCCATCTGGCTGCCACCCTCACGGCCCCCCTCTGCTTGACTGCCGCCCTGCCGCCCCCCCTCCATCTGACTGCCTCCCTCCCGCGCCCCCTCCGCCTGGCTCCCCTCCCCCTCCCCCTCCTCACCCTCGCGCCCGCTCCCCCGCTCCCTTGCCGCCCTCGCCATTCCCTTCCGGATCGCACCCATGCTCCGCTCGATGTTTTCCCTCAGCTCCTTCTCCCTCACGCCCCGGGGGTCCAGGGCGCCAAGTAGGGCCTCCAGGTCCTCCACGGTGGCGATCTGAGAGAGAGGGCATGAGAGGAATGGCATGCTAGCAAAGGGTGGGGTAATAGCGAGGGCAGCAACGGTTGAATGAAAGCGTCAAAGCGTCTCACCTCCCTCCACCGGCTCTGCCCCTCTCGCAACACGCTCCCGGCACCCTCGCCGGTGCCATCGCTGCTCCCCTCCTCCACCATCACCACGTCCCTCCTCCCCGCCAGCCCCCACCAGTACCGCCGGTAGTGACGGTCGTACCCCAGCGGCTCGGCCCGCATCGCCACCCCCGGCAGCTCCGCCGCATACTTGTCCTGCACCGCCTCCAGGGCCCTCTGGATCTCACGGACCTGCGATGGAGTGAGATGCGTGAGGAAGCACCTTGTCGATTGTTGGAAAACAACAATGCGAGACAGGGGCTCGCGCCGTCGGCCCCCGTCATCCGCACAGCGACGCGCGTTCGACCCTCACCCGCGCCTCCTTTCGCTTCTCCTCCGCCACGGGGTCCTCCACCTCCCCATCCTCCTCCTGCTTCTCATCACCCTGCTTTGCGTCACCCTCCCCCTCCCCATCCTTCTCGTCACCCTGCCCCTCCCCCGCCCCCTGCTTCTGCTTCTGCCCCTGCCCCTGCGCCCCCTTCCCCGCCTTGGCCAGCAGCTCCGTCTTCTTCGCCTCCCGCTGCTTCCGCCTCATCTCCTTCAACGCATCCTCCAACTCGCGCTGCTCCTGGCGGAGCTTCCTGGGGTGGGAGACAGACAATGGAAAGTCCGACTTCGTTGCATGGTGGCAATAATCGGTGCGGGAGTGGAACGTGACGGGTGCAACCCATGCCAAGTGTTGGCTACCCTGGGGTGCATCAAGCGCACTTCCACCCACTCCCTCACCTCTGCTTTTCCCTCCTCTCCTTGTCCAGCGCCTCCCGCCCCTCCCACCGCCGCTCCACCGCCCCCCGCACCGCCCCCGTCTCAATCACATCCTCGCACAGGCGCTCCAGCACCGCCACGTGATCCCAGGGGCCCAGGCACTCCACCGCTTCCCTCCCCAGCCGCTCCGCCGCCGCCCCCGCCGCCCCCTCCATCCCCGCCGCCCCCTCCCGCGCGTCCCCCCAGCAGTCCAAACGCACGCACCGCCGCGCCACCTCCGGCCAGCTGCCCTCCGTCTCCAGCACCGCCCGCCACCGCCGCTGCGCCCGCGTCGCGCTGCCGTCCCCCAGCGGCCCCTCCAGCACCGCACGCAGCAGCGCCCGGTACAGCGCCCCGAGGCTCAGGGGCTTGGCGCCGCCCTCTGCTCCCACACCCGCGGCGTCCGGCAGCCCCACCAGCCGCGCCAGATCGCGCCACAGGTACGGCGCGCGCGGGCTCAGGTCGGCGCGCCAGTGGGCGGTGAACTCTGCCACCATGGCCAGGGCCGGCGACAGCGCGGGGGAGTCCGCGAGGGGCGGGAGGGGCACGTCGTGGGCGGGTGGCTGGGGCAGGTCCCCAGAGGCGTGTTTGGCACGGAGTTCGTCCAGGAGAGCCAAGTCATCGATGGGGTATCTGTGAGTAAAGTGCTGTGTGGGAGGTGAGCAGTGGGAGAGCCAAGGAGTGGACGAGGGGAGCGTGAAAGGGGTGCAGATGCGCCTGATGAGCGGGTGGTGCTGGCGATGCTTAAAGAATGGCATTTAAACTGGCACGTTGTCATTCGCATCCCTCACCTCTTCAGGTTTTGGGCCTCCTGCCTCTTCCGTTCCCTCTCCGCCGCCTTCTTGGCCTCTTTTTCTGCCATAGCGCGCTCCCTGTCCGCCTGGATGCGGGCCCTGGCCTCCTACAGAGGGTGTGAAAGGGGCACGGAGTTGGTAAAAAAAGAGCCAGTGAGCTTGGGGCGCTTGACCAGTCACGGCAGCATTCTCAGGCGCCACGTCGCTTTCTCCCACCAACCCTCACCTCCATCTTGGTCTTTAACTCTTCCGACGTCAGACCCGGCAGCTTGATGGTCAGCTTGACGCTCGACCCCTTCACCACCCCGCCTGACGCTGCCCCTGACCCCCCCGTCTTCACTTTGCCACTGCCGGGCGACCCCGACGGTGGCTTCACCGCCCGCACCCCGGGCATCGACCGGATGGACCACACGCCGCGCCCCACGCGGCAGAAGGCGGGCTCCCTGCGAGAGACGCGGGATGATGGATAGCGTAAGTGTGGGTGGGTGCGCGGGGCTGCGAGGGTGCGGATGCGTGTTACATAGAGTAATGCGGAAGTACATTGCCGGTGGCAGCGAGCTAGCAGTGAAGGGCTGATACTAAGCCACTCTGCCCTGCCACGTCTTGCTTGCCAGTGCCAAGAGGCAGCACCCTTGCCTCCCCAGCTTCTCGCCTGCTCAGGACTGTGGTGAGGAGGTGGTTGGCGTTCTTGGTCTTGCTGAGGTCCTTGAGGCCTTTCTGGCTGACAGCGGCGATGATGTTCTTCATGGGGAGACCCTGAGGCGGGAGATGCGACCAACCATGGAACGGACCATCCATCCATCCATGCCACTCCACCATCTGCTGTCGAAGCGCACCAAAGCAACCACCAACAACATACATGCTTAACATACCCTCTTGCCTGCCTCTCTCGCCATGCTTATCGACCCCACACATGCGTATCATCCCACCGCGCCCCTCACCTTGGGCCCCGCGTCCCTCAGCACCTCGAACAGGGCGTGCTTGGACGACCCCTGCCGCGCGCACAGGCGCCGCGTGGCCTCCTCAAACGTCTCCGTGTAATCGGGGAGGTCCTCGTCGACATAGTCCGCCAGGGCTGAGGCAGAGCCGGAGCCAGCCCCGCGCGCGTCCCCCCGGGCGCGCGACCAGGGCGTGACGCGGGGCGCCGAGGGGGCATCGGCGCGCGGGTTCGCGTCAGCATCGGCATTGGCGGCGATCTGGCGGGCGCGCGCCAGGAAGTCCACGGCTGTGGCGGGGAACACAAAGGGCACGGTGTCGGGTCGCACGGGCGCGCGAGAATGCATCGATCGCGGGCTCCGTCGGTGCAATGAGGCAGGTTACGGACCCACTTATACGAGAAAGCGGCTCTCGCGTCACCTTGCTTGTCCCCCGCCCCGCTCTCGGCCATCAGGGCCTCCTGCAGCGTCAGGCCCGCCTTGCCCGTCACGGAGCAGGACCATCGTCTACTCGTGTACATGCGCTGTTGCGCGAGGAAATCCTGCGGGCAGTGCGTGGGGGAGGGCGCATCGGCAAGCGCGGCGCGCGCCGGGGGTGCGGGTGGGGTGCCCAAGACCGGGTTGTCGCCGACAGGGGCCGTGCTTCGCTTGCCTCGTAATCCAGAAACGTCTCTCCCGTCAATCGGAGGAGGTAGACCTGCGGCAGGCACGGGATCGGGGTTCAGGGGCTCGCCGACAGGGGCGAGCACGCTGGGGCTGCTGCGCGTCGCCTCCCGCGCCCGCTACGGGCACGTCGTTCGCCCAGGTACCGCCCAGGCATCCGCATGACCAATCCAATTGCGCTGGCAATCGACGGCGTCCAGTGCGCGCTGCAATTTAGCAACCCACCATGTCGTCGGTCTTTGCCTCCTCGGGAACCGCCGGGGTCGGCAGGGCGAACGGACGCCCGTCCAAAAGCGGCATCGTATCGATCCCAAGCGTCCACGATGGCAGATTTCGCAGAAATTTCTCAGCAGCGAGATCTCCCGCGCGTGGCTTGCGATGGCGCGAGCCAATCGGCTGCAGCCCCGCGGGACTATTGCCTGGCAGTCATTGACCCGCGTCGCCGATGCAACACTTTGTGAAGGCGCGATTCCTGGCAATTCGTTGCCAGACGTGCCAGAACTGTCAGCTTAATCTCCTTTGAAGCCAGTAACGGGTCTCTCACGATGCGGCAGCAAATGCGCAGGCCTGGGGATGCTGCTCACCCTTTCAGGCCCATGAGCTAGCATGGCTGGATTCCGCGGAGCCTGGGCATCGCACCAAGGGCTCCGGACAACCCGTGACCCGTCGAAAGTTACCTACGAGGGTACAGATTTCTCGTGAGGATGGGCTACGAGCGGCTGGAGACGGCGGAGGCCGGGGAAAGGGCGGCACGGGGGAGCGGGGGAGCGACGAGCGGGGCAGCGACGAGCGGGCCCCCGGTCACGTGAGCGCGTCGCGCACATGTGGCTCTCTCTACTGGCTGCCGCTCTGCTAACATCGGGCCGGAATTCGTGACGGATGCTCGTTTTTCTCCGCAGCGACGCTGTGTCATCAGGGCCGCGCTCCAATGGAGCGACTGCGATGCCCGCGTGAGTACTTCGCCATGTTGCTTGTAGCGTCGAGCTGCAGCGCGCGCCAGCAGCACGCCGGGAACGACGTCCGCGTGCGTTCGCAGGCGCGGCGCGCTCGAGGTGGTGGATCCCGAGGATCCGCGGGGCGGCGAGACTCCCTGGTCGAGGCGGCGAAGGTTATTCCCGTCCACAATGTACTCCCTGCTCTGGGTCAGCGTCGCCGTCGCGGCAGCTGTGGTGATCAACACATTCATCTACTTTGCGGCGGACGTGGACAAGAATGAGGACAGGCTCTGCGATCGGCAGCGCTGCTACGTCATCGGGAACAGGAGCAAGCGCGTGACCCGGGTGGCCTTCGGCAGCTGCACGCGCTATAACCTCGGCCCGCAGCCGATGTGGCAGGCCATTGCGGGGACGGACCCGGACGCCTTCCTTTGGGACGGCGACTTTGCTTACCTCGACGACCCCATCGTCAACTGCGCGGACCCCGCGTACTCCAACAGGTGCTTGGCAGGCTGCCCTGGGCGCGCGCGTGCCCATCTGTCGACCACGGCTAAGGTGATACTGAGCAAGCATTGTCCCTTTGCACCAAGAATGACTCCCTCGATTCCCGCAGCACTTCCTGCTCGTGTCCGACCACGTGGCTCTCGCGCCCGGGGGACGGGTCGTCGTGCACCGTCGCCAACGTCGCTAATGCTGCCGCGCGGTGGGAGGAGCAGCTGCAGAACTCGGTGAGAGGGGAGGGGAGGGAGGGGGTGGGGCAGCAGCAGAGGCATGAGGGTGGAGTGCGAGACGAGTGTCCAGGCATCGTCGCCCTGCTACGCCAACACGGCTTTGACCTGTGACCTGTCGTGATCGCAATCACACGCCAACGCGGCTGTTACCTGTAACCAATCATTCCCCTCTTCGACTCCTTTCAGGACTACCGCGCCTTTTTGGAGTTCATGTGCCCCGGCCACACCGCGACGGGGGACTTCCCTCCCCCCGGCCGCAACCAGCGCGTGTGCCCGCGTGTGCTGTCAGGGACCTGGGACGACCACGACTACGGGTGGAACAACGGGGACCGTCGTTTGCCACACCGTGACGTTTTCCAAAAGATGTACCTGGACGCACTGGGGGAGGACCCGGGCAGCCGGCGACGCAAGTGAGTGGCTGGACTCACTGCCCTGGCGTGGGCGTGGGTGTCGAGATGCGGAGCTCGTTTGTGTTGACACCTCGACGTCCGTGTCATGGAGATGAGGCACTTACAACTGGTGAAAGCGGACATGCATCTTTGGATACCCCGTCTCTCACATACCCCTGCATGCCATGACTGTCATCACCCTCCCCTCCCTCGCAGCGTCGACCGCGGCATCTACGACGACTTTGAGCTGTGGACCCCCAGGGGCTCCGTGCACGTGGTGATGCTCGACGAGCGGTCCTGGCGCAGCACCATGCCCTGCTACATACGACGGGAGTGGTGCCGCAAAGTCATGGTGAGAGGTGGTGGAGGGTGGCTGCGAAGAGGGAGCCCTTGCGGCTGCAAGGGGTAAGCACACCGTAAATGTAGATGTCACTTCAAAATTGCTGTCTTCGATTATATCGACTCTAACTGCATAGCCGCTTCTTCCGCATGCTCATGCAACCCTACCCCTGCCCTCAGGAGGCCAACACGTCCGGGTGGGCCGCGACGTGCCGTGATTGGTACGTGGACGGAGGGGTGTCGGGGCAGGGTTCGTGCTGCCAGCAGGACGACGCCGTGTTCATGGCCTACTGCGGCAGCGCAGACGCCGCATCGGACCCCCTCTACCCCATTGCATGCGACCCCACCCACCCAGGCGAGGGGGCGGCGTGGATGTGGCGACGCTCGTTGTAGAAGGGTCGATGAGAGGTGGCCATACAGGTCGAGTTGCGAGGTTTCGTTGAGAGTTGCGGTGCAAGGGAGGGGCGGTGGTCCTTGGGGTTACCCTGGAGTGTATCCATGGCGTCTCTTCGTCAACAGTCACCGGCGCTGCTCTCCCGCGCAGACTACGCCTCGCGTCCCCTGCACTTGGAGGGCGGGCGGCTGGCGGAGGGCCTCCTGTGGGACCCGGACCTGTCGGGGCAGCTGGGGATGTGCGACGTGCTGGGGCTGCAGCAGCGGAGGTGGCTGCAGTCCATCATGCGAACAAGCCAGGCGGACGTGATGCTAGGTGAGACGAGAAGCGGGGGGAGAAGGCACGGTCAGTGGCAGTGGGGGTCTTTCGGACAGTACAACACAATGTGCAAATGCGTGGCCTTGCATCGACCCTGGCTTTCACTCACGATGCCTCACTCCTTCAGCCTCACCCCTTGCCCTCACCCACACTCTGCTTCACCCCTTGCCCTCACTCACCATGCCTCGCCCCCCTGCCGCAGTGCTGTCGGGTTCCGTGCTCCTGTCCAACCCCGCCGTGGTCAACAGCCCCGCCAATAACTTCGCCGGCCAGTGCGGGGGAGGCGACGACTTTGACTGCTACCGCCCCGCGGGCATCAACCTCCTCCACACCCTCGCCACCCCCGAGTACCGGGGGTGTGTGGCCGTGGTGGCGGGGGATTGGCACTTCGCGGACCTCAAGGCGAGCAATGTGCCCCTGTCATTTGGACTGCTTCTTTTATTGAGACCCCCCATCACGAGCACCCTTGTCAGAGCGAGCACCCTTGTCAGAACAGCCCACGTACATGGGTGGGACTTGTCACGTTTCTCTGCCCCCCGCACCCAGTCACCCCCAGCTAAATGCCCCATCACAGACACCCCTCGCTCGTTTCGCAGATGGTGGGCGACGCCTCCGTGGGTCCCGGGGATCGCCCCTACGCCGCCCCCCTGCGCGCCGACAGCCTGTCCAAGCCCATCTACCAGATCATGGCGAGCGCGATGACGGCGGGGGACGGGGGCACCGCGCACAAGCGCCTGGTGTGTGACCCATCGGACCCGGACGGATGGGCCGTGGACCATTCGGGCCTCCGCGTCAAGTCGACTGCGAATGGGACGGGCGTGGCGGTGGATGCGTGCCACTGGCTCAACGGGCCCAACTTCGGCACCGCGGAGGTCGACTGGGATGACAACCGGGCATGCCTGCAGGTGACGGGGCGTGTGGCAGAGCTTGGGTGGCACTCATCCCAATGCCCGACCACACTGCCCAGGGCCTGGACGGTGTATGTGACATGGACCAAACAGTGTCATGGTCCCACCATGTCTGGTCCCTCGTCGCTCCCCGCAGGTGCATCAGCAAGACGGGTCAATCTGGGACCAAATCTGCTTCTCTCTCTCAGACTGCAAGCCCCGCCCACCTCCCCAGCCACGCTCCACGTGATGGGGGGACTGTGCGTAAGGGGACTGTGCGCGCTTGTGTTCTTTAGCCCAACGCCTTTTCCTTACGATTTCGTGCAGCCTATAGTTGCAGATAGGTAGATGCTGCGTCCAGTTAGCACTTGTCACCCGTTACAGCTTTTCATTTCTTCTTTGGGGCCAAATTTCCTTGAAGGTACTCTAGCTTTTCAACCACAGTCGTGAGAAACACACTTGGGCTGCACATGGTCACCCTGCGCTGCGTGACTGTCGCAGCAACCACCAGCGACACGCACGCGTCCTAGCGGGGTCACCAGCAAACTGACACACGCACGCCCTCGCTCTCCATCTGCACTGCGCCGTAACGCACCGTCCCATCGACCCACCATTCCTAACCACCCCACCCCTTCACGCCCTCTGCGACGCCTGCATGGCCTCCAGCTGCCTCTCCAGCTCCCGCGTCCGCTCCTCGATCGACCGGATGCTCTCCGCCTGGCTCCCCAGCACCTGACTCAGGTAGGGCAGCACCCCACTGTCCGCCCCCTCCGCCGCCGCGTCCACTGCAAGCGCAGCACACACGACACAGAATGAATGACCCCTCACATGCATCCAACACAGCTGCCATTCACCACCCTCAGACTTACACCTCCCTCACAACCACCAATCACTTCGTATGACACACGATTCCCACCAGGCCCCTCGCCTGCCGCGTTGATGTTCTGCGCCGCCTCCCTCAGGTAGCTGTCCATGCGGTAGAGCTGCTCCATGACGCCGACCGCGCGCTGGTACAGTCGGTCCCTCTGCGACCCAGCCGCGTCGAGCCTCGAGGACTCCTCCTGGAAACGACGCTCCGCCTCCTCCTCAATGCTCTCCAGCGCACGGTGCACCTCTGCTTGGTTCGCCTCCACCGCCCCGATTGCCTTGTCCAGCGTGCCGTGCATGCGAACCGTCGCCTCCAGGTCCCGCTCCAGCTCCACCAGGGAGTAGCGCGCACGGAGGATCTGAGGAGAGAGGTCATGCGGAGAGGGGCAATCGGTGATGGCAGCACAGGGTGAGGGGGTGTTGAGACAGTGCAACAAGAGGGTGACGCCATCTGAGCGACAGAGAGCATGCAATGCTCACGTTTCCTGCCCTCTCTCAGGTAGGTCTCACCTGCGTGTCGGTCTGCTGCAGTTCCCTGGCGCACCGCACGAACGTCCGCGAGTGCTCCTGCAGCTCCTGCGTCCACTTGTTGACGATGTCCCGGACCTTCCGGCCCTTGATCTCGGAGGGAAGGCGCACGGACGCAGCGGGGGCGGCGCCAGGCGTGGCGGCCGGCGTCGACGGGGTGAGCGCGCCCGCGGTCCCCGCGCCAGCCGTTCCGAACGACAGGGCCGGCGCGGAGGAGGGGGTGGACGCGGGCGCAGCGCCGAAGGACAGCGCGGATGCGGAGGAGGGCGCCCCGCTCGTGGGCGGCGCGGACGTGGTGGCACCGGTCGCTGCCGACGACGCTGGGGCACCGAAGAGGCCGCCGCCCGCAGCGGGCGCAGTGCCCGCCGGCGGGGTCGCGAGGGACCCCGCGCTGGCGGCGCCGAAGGCAAAGCCGCCGGAGGAGGCAGCGGCGGAGCTGGCGGGCGCCCCGAAGGACAGAGCCCCCGATGTCGCAGCTGCGGTGCTGGCGGCACCAAAGGAGAAGCCCGTAGATGAGGCAGCCGCTGAGCTGGCTGGGGCTGCGCCGAAGGCAAATTCGGCAGATGACGCAGCCGCGGAACTGGCCGGTGCCCCAAAGCCGAAGCCTGCTGACGCGGGTGGTGCTGTGGAGGCAGCGCCGAAGGAGAAGCCGCTAGATGCGGCCGCGGAGCTGGCGGGAGGCAGGGACAGGCCACCGGCAGAGGACGAAGCGGGCGCTGCGGATCCAAACGCGAACGCACCCGAGGCAGCGGGGGCGGAGGATGCCGCACCGAAAGAGAACGCTGCGAGCGGATGGAATGCGGAGCATATGTTCAGAAACTTGCTAGCATTGTTTATGGCATTCGAGGGGCCATGGCATGCGGAGGTCACCTGGCGCGGATGCCGCCGGGGCTGCCGATGCGGTGGGACCCTGGGCACTCGCGGATCCGAAGAGTCCCCCCGCTGATGGATTCCTGAAAGCATAGGGATGCGTAGGCACTTGCATATGTGTCCTCGCTGCACGCGGCGGGTCGCCAGGGGGGCGACAAACCAGCTTTTGCTGATGGCCGGCTGATGCGAGGTCCTCGCTCACCCGAACGACGGCGCGGACCCCGAGGAGAATCCAAACGAGATCGAGGGCGCGGGTCCACTCAACGACCCTCCAAAGCTCACTGCACGGCAAAGAAGGGCGGGCGGAAGTGCGGGAAGCACTAGCCGCGCAAACGCGACGAGAAGTAATTCTGCACGTCTCATCATGCAAGCCGCGTGACGAATGTAGTTTCTCTCCATCCACGGCGCAGGAGATCGGGCACGGCGCGCCGCTCACGCGAGGGAGCAGCCCCGCTGCTCGCGCCGAAGTTGAAGCTCATTGCTCCGCGCCGCCTCCACTCCCCCGGGCCAGATCAGCCCCTCAGCGACCTCCTGAGTAGACCAGTACCGAAGATGTGCGCAGTGGCGGGGCTGCAAGCGGCAGGCCTAGCGCTGGCGGGGTTTCCTGTGCAATGCGATCGGTCACTGCGCGGCCCGATGTGCTCCTGACCAGTCACTCTGACACTCTGGCTCTGTGCAACGCACCTGTGGCTCGGCGACAACGAAGACTGGCAAGAACACCGCCGTTTCGCTGTCACGACACACGTCAGGCGGCGGCGGGACCTGTTGCTTCGCTCTAGAGAAAGCCGAGACGAATCCTGTACTTATCGTGCTGTCGCATCGCTTTGGTTGTAGCGCAAACACCTGAGCACCGAGCCGTGGCCGCCGGGCACTTGCTGGGCTTGCCAACGGCTGCCTGCCTGGTGGGTGTGCCCAGCATGCCGGGAAGAGGTGGTTACGAGGGGCGAGGCCGGGGCGCAGATGGCGGCTTTCGCGGTCGGGGTCGCGGCCGCGGGGGCGGTCGAGGGCGAGGGCGAGGACGGGGACCGTCCGTGGACCGCCGCCCGCCCGAGACACCGCCTGCGGACAAGAAACTTAAGGCACGGCTCTGAAATGCATTCATGTGCGGCCAGTGACGCGCGGTTGGCACGCGGAGTCCGACTATATTGCCCGCCCTTTGTGCCTTGCAGAGCGTGGGCAAGGAGATGCGCGATTTGCGGCGCCTCCTCGCGCACGTGGACGGGGACAAGCGGAAGAAGCGCATGATCGAGCAGCGAATGGAGGCGAGTCCCGTCGCGACTCCGAATGCGGTGCAGCTGGCGCCTGCAATGCCACAACGCGATTTGGCCCTTTCCGCTGAAGCTCCAGTCGCTGCTGGAGGACCACAAGCGTCAGGAGTTGGAGCGCAAGTACGCGGTTCGCTACCACAAGGTGAAGTTCTTTGAGCGCGTGAAGCTGGAGCGCCGCATCAGGCATAAGGAGAAGGAGGTGGCTGGCGCGACGGGGGCGGAGCGGGAGGCGAGGGCGGAGGAGCTGCGGAGGCTGTGGGAGGATTTGAATTACGTGCTGCACTTCCCCAAGGGAGAGAAGTACGTCTCCATCCTGGGTGAGTCTGTAAGTGCATGGGTGCATGTGTGGAAGGAGCGTGAGTGCTGGGGAGCTGGCTGGGCATGAGACAGGCACTTATTGGAGTGTGCCAATGAGTCATGGGTCAGATGCCGTGTGCCACGTGTTGCCCCTGGCCTCTCCGGCACTTGACACACGTGGTGCGTCACTGGCGTTCTCTTCTGCGTGGCTGCAGCGGAGGATGTGAGCCCAGAGACGGCGGCTAAGCGCGAGCGGCTGAGGGCCATGGCCCGCGACGCCATGCGTCAGGAGGCGGCGCTTCAGGAGGCAGACGAGGGGCGGGGCGATGGGGCGGGCGGTGGGGTGGCGCGGTGGGGTGAGGGAGGGAGAGGGGAGGGGAGGGGGAAGGGAGATGAGGATGACGATTTCTTTCTGGATGAGGACTGGGGAGCGGATGGGGAGGGGGCGGGCAGGAGTGAGGCGAGGGGGGGTGGCAGGGAAGGTGGGGGCGGGAGCGAGAGTGGGAGTGAGGGAGAAGATGAGAGCGACAGCGAGAGCGACAGCGAGCATGAGAGCGGGGACGAGGGCCATGCGTCCTTGCCTCACGTCTCACGTGTGCGTGAGGTGGCGTCTCAGATCCTCCCGTTGATGGAGAGCGAGGGGCTGCAGCTGGCGGATGACGCGGAGAGAGAGGAGAAGCTTCAAGAGAAGACGGGCCAACGAGGCATGGGTGCTGGTGAGATGGGCGGGAGTAGCGAGGCAGTGGGTGGATGTAGGATGAAGTGAGGGTGGCATTGGAATGGGCAGGCGAGTGTCATGGATCTATATGTCATGTTAGTGATACAAGACAGTCCACCAGGCAATTGCCTCGCAGGAAACAGGGCGGAGGAGGTGGCTGCGCCCTCAGCAAGCGAGGGGAGCGATGCGAGTGAGGATGGCGACGGGGGAGTGGATGGGGGGGTTACAGGGGTTGAGTTGTCGAGAGAAAGAGTGCGTGAGGTGGGGGAGCGGGCGAGGAGTCGGGGCGAGGGGGGTGCGAGGAGAGACGAGGGGTCCAGCGATGGGGAAGAGGCGATGTCCAGTGACGCGAGCGACGACGATGGCAGCGAGGGGGACAGTGAGGGAGAGGTGGCGCCAGACACGGCCATCCGGCGCATGGTGGCGCAGGGGTGGCGGCCGAGGGGAGCGGCGGGGTCGGGGTTGGGTGCGGGTGCGGGTGCGGGTGCGGGTGCGTGTGCGGGTGTTGGTGGGGTTGGCATGGCAGTGCGTCGGTTGGAGGTGGTGTCAGACTCAGATGAGGGCACGGGGGTTAGTGATGGGGAGGAGAGCGATGGAGACGAGGATGGCGGTGATGGGGGGAGCGACGAGGAGAGGAGTGACGGAGAGGGTAGCGATGAGGAGGGCAGCGATGAGGGGAGGGAAAGTGAGGGTAGCGACGGTGACGGGACGGGTCGTGACCGCGCTGCGGATCGCATGGCTCGGGTGGAAAGGGAAATGGCGGCGGAGGGGTCGTCTGGCGATGAGGGCAGCGAGGGGACCAGTGAGGGCAGTGAGGGGAGTGAAGGCAGCAGCGATGAGGGTGGAAGCACCGACGGGTCCTTCGGTGGTGAGGATGAGAGGGCTGAGATGAAGCGTTACTTGGGGGTCAAGGGCTTTGGAGGGAGGAACGAGGGTGGGCTGCGGGGGCGTGGGGGCGGTGGGGGGCGTGGCTTGGGAGGAAGGGGTGGCAGGGGTAGGGGGGGTGGGAGGGGCCGGGGCGGAGGGGATGGTGGCCGCGGAGGGTGGAACGGGGGACGTGGAGCAGGGCGGGGCGGCGGGCGGGGAGGGGGCAGGGCGATGGGCGACAGAGGGCGGGGGCGGGGGCCAGGCCGGGGCCGGGGCGGGGAGGCGGGGAGCGCGCCTGCAAAGCGCGGGCGCGAAGAGTCGCAGCAGCCGCAGCGGACGCGCGCGGAGGGGGGCAGGAAGCGCCGCAAGAAGGGGTAGTGACGGCATCATGCCAGCCTGGTCGTTTCTTACTGCGTACCGTGTTGCACTGTCCTTGATTCTGGGCATGCGATTGAACTTTGCTGAGGTACTAGTTGCTGCAACCGGGCTCGCTGAGGCGCAAACTTCTCCTGCGTAGCGCAGCGCTGAGGGTGCAGTTGGTGGTCCCCGCGCGCTGACCTCTTCTGTCGCATATTGGCTGTTGTCCATCGTGCCGGCTTCGCCACCAAAATGCTTGCTGTCGGTTGCGCTCGGACGCTGAATCTCCCCGGCGCTCGGGGCTCGCGCGCGCAGAGGGCGTGGATGTCGCCGAAGGCCCGGCCGCACGCCGTGGCGCGCGTGGCGACCCCCAGCGGCAAAAGCAATGCAGACGAAAAGTCCACCTCTGAAGCTGTCTCAGAAGCAGATGGCGTCGCGGCCAAGAAGCGGAAGGATCCGCCTGCTACGCCCCCAACCATGCAGACGACGGAAGGTGCGCTTGCGCCCTCTCTCCGCCTCCGATGCAGCCGATCTCCATACTATATCCTCTATCCGTCAATTATGTATTTGAAAATGCAGAGAAGCCGGCCAAGGATGCCTCCCCCGCGCCGGTTACCACCGCTGCCAGCACGACCAAGGAGGCGCCTGCCCCCGCGACTCCCGCCCCTCCCGCGCCGCGGAAGAAGCGCGTCGTTGTCGTGGGCGCCGGATGGGGTGGTTTCGGCGCCGCGAAGCACCTCTCCGAGCAGGGCTACGAGGTCAAGCTGGTGGACGCCTCGCCCAACCCGGGCGGCCTGTCGTCGGGGTGGCGGACCAAGGAGGGCAAGACGGTGGAGGCGGGCATGAAGGGTTTCTGGTACCAGTACAAGAACATCTTCCGCCTGGTGGACGAGCTGGGCATCGACAAGCCCTTCACGGCCTTCACGCGTTCGGGATTCTGGGCCCCCGACGGCCTGGTCACGGAGAGCCCCGTGTTCTCGAACCTCCCCCGGCTGCCCACCATGCTGGGGCAGTTCGTGTACACCTTCGACCTCTTCAAGCGACTGCCGCTGGCCGACCGCATGACCATGGTGAGAGGGGACTGAGGGGGGTGAGATGGAGGGTGAGGGGGAAAGCACATATGGGGTTGAGAGGGTTGAAGAGATGGGGGTGAGAGGGTGTGCGGGAAGGGAAAGGGAGAAAGAGGAAGCAGTAAGAAACAGTGCATGAGAGGCGGATGGGGACAAATGCTTGACTCTGCATACTGGTCCCGCTCAGCTGCCGTGCACATGCCCGCTCACACCATGGTCTCCCAGCCTCTCAATCACCCCATCAACTTACCACCCCACCCCACCCCTCCCCTTCCCCCAGGTGCCGCTGTTCGCCGCAGTGGTGGACTACAACGCCACCCCCGCCACGTACGCCCGCTACGACCGCATGACCGCGCGGGAGCTCTTCCGGCAGTTCGGCGTCTCCCAGCGCCTCTACGACTCGTTCCTGAAACCCCTGCTGCTCGTGGGCCTGTTCGCTCCCCCGGAGGAGCTGTCGGCGGCAGTGGTCCTCGACACCTTCTACTTTTACGCATTGGCCCACCAGGCCGACTTCGACGTCTGCTGGTGCAAGGGGAGCGTGGCGGAGAGGATCTTCCAGCCCCTCATCAACAGGCGAGGCAGAGGGTGGCGGTGGAAGCTGCTTTAACGTGTTGACGGTCAGCCACCTCGGAGCAATGTACTGTGCCTTTCGCTCTTTGCCTCTGCTGTCCTCTTCTGCACTGTGCTGTGCCATCCGCTCTGTGTCTCTAACATTGTCCCCTCCCGCACTGCCACCCTCAGCTCTGGCATTCCCACATGCCTGACACCCACACACCCCGCCATGCATCACCCCAGCAACAACAGCAGTGGTCGTTACCACAGTGCCGGCACCCCACATAGCATCCCATCACGTCCCCACCCATCGCAGGATGAAGGCATCGGGCACCGAGGTGCTGGGGGGTCACACAGTGGTGGACCTGGCCGTGGACAACAGCGGCCGCGCCACCTCCGTGATGTGCCAGAAACCGTCGGGCGACCGGGTGACCCTCGAGGCCGACGCCGTGGTGCTCGCGGTGGGCGTGACCGGGATGCAGAAGCTCGTGTCATCCGTGCCGGCATTGGCGCGCCGCAAGTTCTTCCGTGGTGTGTGCAATCTGCGGGGCATCGACGTCATCGCCACGCGGCTCTGGGTCGACAAGCGCGTGCAGACGGAGGCGAGAGATGGGGCAGATGGCCATGTCATGTGGGAGCGACACATGCACCGGACTCCACTGTGCCAGCTACCTTGTTACACCCTCCTTGTTGCGCAGTTACTGCTCACCCTCCCGCCACTCTCGTTCCCACCCACCGTGCTACCCAACTCCTCTACCCCCTCAGTTTGCGTCAAACGTGCTCTCGGGCTTCGTCCCCGGCGTGGGCGGCACCTGGTTCCACCTCAACGACCTCCAGGACGAGTACCACGACGCTCCTGGTTCAGTGATCGCGGCCGACTTCTACAACGCATCGTCGCTGATGCCCCTCCCCGATGACAAGGTCGTGCAGAGGGTCATGGAGAGCCTCCGGGCGTGCGAGCCGGGGTTCCAGGGGGCGACGTGCACCGACTACGCCGTGCTCAGGTGACTGGAAGGCAATGGGCGTGGATGGTGCTGTAATCAAGGGATGGCGCAGTCGCAGTGTCTGCAGTTCACTCGAGCATTGCACGGGACTGCCGCTACCCTGTCAAAGCCATGTCATGTCATCACCTTCACTTTGCCCACCATTACTGCTGCTTTTGCTGCTTGACCTGTGTCAACGTCCCTGCCTCCCCTCCCCCCCAGGTTCCCCCGCGCCGTGACGCACTTCACCCCCGGGAGCTACGAGCACCGCCTGACGCAGACAACGCCCTACGAGAACGTCTTCGTGGCGGGGGACTGGGTCAGGGATGTGCCGCACGGCGCCCACGGCCTTAGTCAGGAGCGGGCGTATGTGACGGGGCTGCGGGCGGCCAACCTGGTGGTGGAGGAGCTGGGGGTGGGCAGGGCTGCGGAGATTTTGGATGTCGAGGAGGACGAGCCGCACGTCAAGGCGAGTGGGGGAGAGAGATGGATGATTGGCTGGTGGGTGATGAAGGGTGTGGCGGTGGCGGGTGTGGTGGCGAGACGTGCGCTATTGCAAGGGTGAAACAGGGTGTGCCGTTGTTGAGTGGGTCTGGCATGGCAATGGACGGATAAGTATTAATAATGTCACTCTGACTTTTCGATTCGACTGTGCTGCAGGTGCCGAGGGAGCTCAACCGCGCTGTGAAGGCTCAGCTGGAGACCCTGGGGGTGCTGCCCTCGCCCCTCCTGTTCTGACGCGGTTACTAGATAGGCGTCTCATAGGCGTCTCAATGCATATCATATACAACAACATCGCACCGCCCTTCGCCTGACTCTCTCACACACCGCGACATATCGCATCGCATCCACACCCACGCACTGCTCTTGCTTTGTTCTTGACCCGTAACGGACAGCGTGACCGAGCCGTCGTCATTTTTGAAAGCCGTACCTATGCGGAGAGCCTTCGTCACATGTGCAACTATCTGTGCGATACGACTACGCTTGCGTTATCGTCATCACTGCGGCGTCTTTGCCGGCCCTGCCTGCGACGCTGCGGGTGCACTGCCCTCCTCCTTCCCCACGTTCCCTGCCTCTGCCTTCATCTCTGCCCCCTCTGCACCCTTTGCCTGGCCCAGCTCCGCTCCCTCGCCCTCCTCCCTCCTCGCCCTCACCCGCCCCCACGCCGCCGACGCCCAGTGCCGCACCCAGTCCGTGAAATACACTGCGGGTAAAGGCATGGTTATGAATAACTTTGAACGTTGCACTGATAGCGCCGATAAATGCTCGCCAATTACACCAGCAGACGCACACAGAAGGTGGTAATGTGGTGAGGCCCCTCGCGCCCCATGCCACCTTCTTTCCATGCCACCCTCACTCACCCGGCCTCCCCTCGTGCATCTCAACCATCTCATTCATTCCACTCGCCACCTCCCCCCAATGTCACTCACCCGGCCTCCCCTCGTGCATCGCGGTCAGCTTCTCCCGGTGCTCCTCCTCCAGACTCATCTCCTCCTCCGCCTCATCCTCGGCCTCGTCTTCCGCCTCATATGTCTCCTCCAGGTTCAACACCTTCAGGAAGGGGTCGCGCAACTCCCTGCGAGGGAGTGGTGTTGTGTCAGGAAAGGGTCAGGGAAGGACGTGGGTCGTAAGCGAGGGGAAGGAGGTGGTTGGAGAGAAGAGAGGTGAGAGGTGAGGAGAAGGCAGGGAGTGGATGGCGATGGTGGCTGTGGGTCTGCCGTACCCTCACTTCAGCACCCCACCCCTCCTGCCACCCACCCCCTCACCTCAGCACCCCACCACTAACAACACCACCCCCCCTCACCTCAGCACCCCTCCCCGGTTGAACATGGCCGGGGTGCCCTCCAAGAAGATCCGCCTCTCGGCCCCCGCGGCGCTGGGGACGTCCACGGCAAGGGCCTTGAACACGTACTGCATGAAAAGAGATACAAGAACTATGTAAGATAAGTGAGCAATGCATGTGCATGGTCAGAGCATTGAACACCGCTCCCACACACCCACCCACCCACACACACACACACACACACACACCACACCACACCACACACAAACACACCCATACCATGCTCACCCTACCGTGCCGCTTCTTGCACTCGATCGACACCAGTCCCCGCCTCTCAGATCCAGACACGGGGAACACCATGTGACAACGCTGGCTGCGCCACCCCACGCGCCACCAGGGCTTAAATTTCAAATGGCCGCCCGTCATCATGTAAGCGCGCACGTCGGACCCAGCCAGGGGAAAGCCGAGGACCTGGGGGGTGGGGGGAGGAGAAGGGGTGGGGTCGTATGAGGGGGTAGACAAATCTATGGGTGGTGGTGGCTGAGGGTGGGTGCAGAAAGGAGGGTCAATGTGGCTGAGAAAACTGTGGAGGAGAGGGTAAGGATGGTGGTGGTAGCAGTTGAGGGAACAGTAGATGGGAGAGCATCGACATCCGTGCCACCACCGCAGTCACACGCATCGCCTGTCCTGGTAACCTCACCTGGTCTACCAGGGAAGACCGGGTGAGCCGCCTCATTGCCTGGTGATACACCGCCTCAGGGCTCACGGTCAGACGCCACCTGCAGGGATAAGGACAAGGATGTCGACAACGCATGCACTGGGTAGCGCATGGCGCACAACGCACGGCTGTGACGATGGGGGAGGTACTGGTGGTATTGGAAACAGTGAGTGCGACTAGCCATTGCAGTAAGACGCGATCGGCATCACAGCACGCCCGCTCACCGCACAAACACCACGGCCAGCATGAGCGTGGAAGCCGAGGCCGCCAGGAAGCCCAGCTCGGCGGCATCCTCCTTGAAATTCACGAACAGCCGCGCCGTGTACCACATGCCGCGCCAGAGGAGGAAGACGGCCAGGACAGCGGCTGCCGCGAGGACCTTGCGACGGTGCTGGCTCCAAACGGCCTCGAACTGAAGACCGATGTGCTTGCGCAGGTAGCCCGGCGAGCGCAGCAGGGCCGACATGCCCTGCGGGGAGTAGAAGATGTGTAGAAGACATAGATACATAGAAGATGGTTTCGTTGTCGGGCGTTCGTAGAGCAAAGAGGGTCGCGCGGCGCACCTGGGTCTCGGTAGACATGAGGCGCGCGCCACGGCCCCGCAGCGCGCCGATGCGCAGCGGATCGAAGCGCAGCGACCCGCCGCGAGGAGGCTCGGTGCTCTTCAACCCCGGACGGGAATGGAATCCCCGGAAATCCGCGCCCCGGGTGCGCAGGGGGGCGTCAATCGCCCACGGTCCCGAGGCCGCCCCTCTCGAGGTCCCTCCGAGCCGCGCCCCCGCCTGTGAGGGGCTCATCTGGTTGTAGATCACGGGATCAAGCCATCGATTCAAGGAAAGCACCTCAGCGTCGAAGTTCGGCCCGCGCAGGCCGAGAGATGCCCCGGGCGCTCTGCTCACCCGCCACCCCGCCTGGCGCGCGATGCCGGGGACAAAGCCTGACCCGGAGCACGACGCCACGCCACCGATCCTGGAAGTGACGGCGATGTCCGCAGCCGCGTCCGCGGCGCATCGCAGAAGCAATCCCGCACGCCGCATGACGTGACCCCCCAGGCGCAGCGGGTTTCCCGCAGCGATGTCGCCAGAAGCGCTACGACTCGGCTCTTCAGCAGACTCTGGACCACGTCTGCCGACCCCACGGCTTCAATGACCGGACTGGCTATGTTCAGTGAGGCCACGCTCAGTTCTTCCAGACGATAGCGAGGCGTTTCAACCTAAAGTGGTCTCTATGCGAGCGTACGCAGTGCCTGGAACAACAAGCGGTCCGCAGCTGAAGGATCGGGAACGGATCGAGCGCGCCAGCGTGCTCGCCAGCCTCTGTTGTGCCATGACGGATGCACGCGGGTCCCCGCTGGGCTACGCTGTGATCGTAAACAACGACATACAAACATGGAAACGGAATGCTAGGCGCAGCGCTCCGTTTAAACAGCTCAGACGTACAGGGACGCCGCGAACATGACGTCCCGGTGGATGGTGTCGGCCGACTGTTTGAACTTCTCCGCGAGATTCGTGTCCCCAATCGCCACGGCAGCCAGTTGCAACTGCGGTGACCGGAAACGACCCCCGCTCAGCTGTGCCCGACAGCCACGGCCACTGCCAACGGCTGGCAGATTGCTAACAAAGCCGCTCTTGCCCACACCAGTCGCCCCTCGCAGTCCTCGCCTGTCCCATGAGCTCGTGGAGCCTCCGGACGGCGCGGATGATGGTCCCCTCGAACAGCTCCGTCATGCGGCAGACGTCCGCAAAAGGCGCCCCCTTGCTCCACGCGTACACCACGTCCATCAGAGAGGGTCGGAACGACTGGACGTACTCCTCCGCGTCGACGTCCAGTTTGCAGTCCACCGACACCTCCGCCACGTGGCGCGCCGTCTCCTGCAGGCCAAGGGATGGGCGGTGGGCGTGGCATGTGTAATGCATCCCACACCATGCACAGCCAATGCATAGCTATACCAGCCCATACACACACAGACAAACGCTTAAAGGCCTCACTCTCACCCACCCCATCCCCCTCACTCTCACCCACCCACCCCACCCCACCCCACTCCGCCCCTCACCTGCAGCTTGATCAGCGCCGGCCCCAGCGTCCGCGACAGGTGCACCTCGTCCTGGGTCTTCTCCACAGGCACCAAACACGCCACGAGCGCCACCAGCTGGTGCACGTCCAATTCCGCAAACACCCCATTGAACATCAACTCGGTCGTGACCAACTCGTCGGCCGTGTCGATCTCGCAAGCGGCCCTGCCCTTGAGGGTCACGATGCCCGAGGCGTCGACGTGGCCCAGGCGGGTGAGCACCGCGGTGCGTCGCTGGGCTTCGGAGTGGAAGGTCGCCAGCATGGAGCGCTTGGCCGCGCGGCGGAACTCAGACTCTTGGGCCTGGGGGGGGTGGGGGATTCAGGGGTGGGGTGGGGTGGGAGTGAGGGGGGGGGGGGGGGGGCGGTTGGGTAGGGAGGGGTGGGGTGGGTGGGGATGAGAGGAGCGGTGGGGGTGATGGGGAGTGGGGTTGGGACGGGGGATGGTAGTGGCTACCAGAGACCTGCATTTGTAAACAATCACCCCTCGCCTGCGGCAGGTCTGCCTCCCTCTCATCTCACATTACACATCACATCCATCTCACATCCCCACCCCCACCCTCATCCCTCGCCTGCAGGTCCGCCCTCTTCTCCAGTGTCCTGCGCATGCGCTTCATCAGCGCCGGGTCCACCCCCGCTGTCTCCGCCCCCTCCAGCTCACGGCAGATCTCCTCCTCCCGGCGATCCAGGGTGGCGGCCTGGGGAGATGTGCAAGGAAAGCACATGGGAGATGGCAGTACATGTGTGATGGCAATGCATGGGCAGCGAGCACCACATCTGCCAAGACATGACAGGTGAGATGGCCATGGATGCGCAGAGGCATCGCGGCACGATACGAAGCGCAGCCAGCCGCAGCACATGACAGGTTGGCACCTCCCCGCAAATTTGCTTATGCTCTCACGTCACACCATCGCCCACCCCCACCCCACCCCACCCCTCACCTCCTCACCTACCACCCCCTTACACCCTTACGCCCCCGCATCCCTCACCTCCTCGTCCTTGTACCCAAACTCGGCCACCAGCCCCAGCCTCGGCACCTTGTCCGCCCCCCCCTTGCTCCGCACCAGCTGCCGGATGGTGCGCATCACCGCGCCCAACGCAGTGGGGGACTTCAAGTCGTTGGGCAAAGTCACGCGAAACTGGGGGGGTAGGGACAAGTGTTGTTAGATTGCTGTGTTGTTTGAGGCTTGGATGGAAGGCCAGAGGCCATGAGATCGTCCCACGACCAGCGGTAGCCTTACTTGCACACCCCACACCCCACACCCCTTCACCCCTCGCCTTGGATAAGCACACCACCAGCGGCAGTCGCACATGCACACCCCACACCCCACACCCACCCATCTCTCTCACCTTGGATATGCATACCACCAGCGGCAGCCGCACCGGCACCGTCCGCAGCGTCGCGGCCTCCCCCCCCCGTGGCGGCCTGGGCACCGGGCTGACCTCCTCCGGTGCGCATTCCAGCAGCACATCCACCACGTAATCACGCGCTTTAAAGGGTGTCCCGGTGGCACTGCCAGTCGCCGTGCCAGTCGCCCCCTTCCTCTTAGGCTCCATGACCAGGAGCACCACTCCCCACCCGTAGTCCTCCTCCCCCTTGGCCACCCTCACCACCCTCCCCGGTTTCAGGAACTTCAGGCAGTGCGCGGGGTCTGACATGCGTGCTGCGATGCGTGCGCGTACTTCTCGCAGTTCTCGGTCCAGCACGGCACGGCGTTGCAAAAGGTCCCAGGCGGCGGTGTGGTCGGGGGAGAGCTGGGTTGGGGGGGGTGGGGGGTGGGGTGAGTGGGGGTGAGGGAGTGAGTGAGCGGTGTGGTCGGGGAAAAGCTGGGGGGGGGTGGGGAGGGGTGAGTGGGGTGAGAGTGAGTTGGGGTGAGTGGGGTGAGAGAGTGAGGGAGTGGATGGGGGTGAGGCAGCGGTGTGGTCGGGGGAAACCTGGGTTGCACCTGTTCCCCTCTCCCTCTCCCATTCCCACCCATCTCCCACCCTCACCTGTCCCCCCCACTCCCCCTCTCCCAATCCCACCCATCTCCACCCCTCACCTCTCCCCTCCACTCCCTC